>CM032370.1:7382506-7582506 GCA_019023105.1 Diglossa brunneiventris
GCCCTGCTGGGACAGTGGGTGGGGGGGACAGAGACCCCCTTCCCTTTGGGGCAGCTCCCTGTGGCACTGGCACTGCCTTTCTCTGCTGCCCAGCTTTGCAGATAAATGGGATAAATAAATAAATTCTTCCTTCAAATCCACGGGCTTCCTTTAAGCCTCGAAGTGTTCATTTAAGCCTCAAAAGGTTCATTTAAGTCTCAAAACCTTCCTGGGAGCCCTTGTCCTCCCCTCCCTGCCCTGGCCATGCAGAGCACAGGGGCTGGGCTCGGGCTCTATTATCTCTCCACTTAATAACACACCCGGGCCCTCCAGGTCCCGTGAATAATCCCTGTTTTCTCATGGAGACACTCCCACCATTGAAAGCACTCAGGCTGGGCTGGCAGAATCCTGATTTACAGCCAAAAACACCAAAGCCACGTCAGCCTCTTCTTCTCACCACTTTTTTCCCCTGAAGAGCAAACCCAGTGCGGGCAGCGAAGGGATGGATGCCCAGGGAGCTGGGATGGGCTGGGGGGCTGTGGAGATAAGGGGGCTCTGAGCTGCAGATAAGGGGGCTCTGGGGGGCCCTGAGGTGCAGATAAGGGGGCTCTGGGGGGCCCTGAGGTGCAGTTTCACACGGGGAGGGAGCCTGGCAGCAGCACGAGGCTGGGGCAAAGTTGGGAAGCACAGCCCTGAGTGAGCAGCTCCAAGGCTGACGTCAGGACAGCCCTGGCTCTGGCTCCCTCAGCTCATACCTAATTTTCCCATATAAGGCCAAGGAGAGCAATAACTCTCCTGGCAAGCAGATCAATAAAAACAGATGGTGGGCTCACAATTAGAGATTAAGCACATACCAATCCAGAACAAACAGGCCATAAATCATACGTGAAGGAGGGTATTTATAGTTTAGATCACATTCCTTAATTAATTCAAAATGGCCCAGAAAAGAAAATAATACCAAACTGCTCTTTTTCTGCTTTGTTCCTGCCTTGCTTTTGCATTCTTTCCTTGGGGGTGCAGGGGCAGCCACAGGACAGAGTGAGGGATGCTCTGGGAGCAGGGCTGGGATCGGGGAGTTGCTGTGCAGCAGAACTGGGGGAGCAGCCAGGCTCTGAGGGCTGGAGCACAGCTGAGCCTGGATTTGTCTGCACATTCCTGGGGTGCTGCTTGTGCCCCCACAGCACATCCACCTGTGCCAGGATGGGACCAGGGAGCCCTGAGGTGAGGGTAGGGGGGTCCTACATGTGACAATCAGCAGAGTCCTGCCAACAGGGCACTGGCTGCTGGAGGAGCCAGCCAGAGCCTGGAGCTGCCTCTGCGGCTGGGCACACTCCCTGTGCTGCCCATGGAGCTGGGCACGCTCCCTGTGCTGCCCATGGAGCTGGGCACACTCCCCAGGGCTGAGCACGCTCCCTGTGCTGCCCATGGGGCTGGGCACACTCCCCCTGGGGCTGGGCACAGTCCCCGTGCTGCCCATGGGGCTGGGCATGCTCCCCGTGCTGCCCATGGGGCTGGGCACGCTCCCCTGGGCTGGGCACAGTCCCCGTGCTGCCCATGGAGCTGGGCACACTCCCCAGGGCTGGGCACAGTCCCCCTGCTGCCCCAGGGCTGGGCACACTCCCCGTGCTGCCCCACGCTCCCGTCAGACAGACAGAAATAGCAAACGTGTCCCATCCCCAGGAATTGTGAATCCCCCATGCTCTGGGAGTGGCTGTCCCCTTGCTCCGGGCAGCAGCAGCTCCTATCTGGCTGCTTTCATCTGCTGTGAAATCGCTGCAGGAATTCTCCTCTAGCACTTACTCATCCTCCTCCTCCCTCCCGGAAAAAAAAAAAAAAAAAGCTGTTTTGTCAGTAAATGTGATAAAAATCTGCCCTTCGTGTAGATTCAAGGTGAAGTTAATCAAAATATTTACACAATCCTCACGATAGTGCACTCACCAGGGTTTTTGTGGTGTCCTGATTGCAGCAGGTGTGACTGGAGCATCCCCCCCGCCCAGGGGAGCAGATCCTGAGCTGGTCCCTGCAGCCCTGGTGTGCCCAGGGGTGTCACTGGAGCATCCCCACACCCAGGGGAGCAGACCCTGAGCTGGTCCCTGCAGCCCTGGTGTGCCCAGGGGTGTCACTGGAGCATCACCCCAGCTCAGGGGAGCAGATCCTGAGCTGGTCCCTGCAGCCCTGGTGTGCCCAGGGGTGTCACTGGAGCATCACCCACACCCATGGGAGCAGATCCTGAGCGGGTCCCTGCAGCCCTGGTGTGCCCAGGGGTGTCCCTGGAGCATCACCCACACCCATGGGAGCAGATCCTGAGCGGGTCCCTGCAGCCCTGGTGTGCCCAGGGGTGTCACTGGAGCATCACCCACACCCATGGGAGCAGATCCTGAGATGGTCTCTGCAGCCCTGGTGTGCCCAGGGGTGTCACAGCACATGTCACAGTTGACACAGCCATGACACCCAGAGTGTCACCATGCAATTTCAGAAGGCTTCAACCCATACAGAGCAACACCACATCACTTCAGAGCTGGGAGAGAGTTTGGGAAAGCTGAGAATCAGGATCTAGAACAAGGCCATCGTTTTGTTTTTGTTTTGTTTTGTTGGGGTTTTTTCAGGCACTATAAAGAAACCTGTGCTACTTTGCTCCTGGAGATAAGCTTTTCCTGCACTATTGTTCCAGGCTGTTTTCCTTGATGTACTCTATTTTTGGCACATGCAAGGAGGCCCAACGTCCTTCCCTATCTCTGCACTCGCTGGAGCTCAGTTTAAAACATTTCTGGCCTTTATCTTAGATTTTCCAGCGCTGAAGCAGCACCGTCTCTCCTCTAGACCATATTTTTGTCTTATGAATCACCAAGCTGTAGACAGTGAGTAGCCAGAGCCCCAGTGCAGAGGCAGCAGTGCTCCCCGAGCCTCCCCAGCAGTAGCTCTGGCACTCTGCATCCTGCCCGAGCCCAGACAGTGTTTCTGATCCAGCAGAGCAGCATTAGCTCAGCCTCTGCACTTTGCTCCCACACACTTTTATCAAATGCTCCAGGAGTGCATTTGGAGCCTCTAAATCTTCCCCTATTAACAGCCCATTCGCAGATGGAAAAGGTATTTCTGCAGTCCTCAGGGGGCAGTTTGTCAAGCAGGTTTCACTGACATTGGCTGTCTGTGAATAAAGACATGAAACATTCTGCTGCTTTCTCCCTTTCCCGGGGATTTCCAGCACAGGCTGTGTCAAGGGGGCAAGCAGGACCTTTGGGCACTGTCCTGCTCTCACTGACCACCAGCTCCAGGGGCAATTCCTCAGCCAGGCCATGGATTTCACTGTCCTGGCTCTCACTGACCACCAGCTCCAGGGGCAGTTCCTCAGCCAGACCATGGATTTCACTGTCCTGGCTCTCACTGACCACCAGCTCCAGGGGCAATTCCTCAGCCAGACCATGGATTTCACTGTCCTGGCTCTCACTGACCACCAGCTCCAGGGGCAATTCCTCAGCCAGACCATGGATTTCACTGTCCTGGCTCTCACTGACCACCAGCTCCAGGGGCAATTCCTCATCCAGGCCATGGATTTCACTGTCCTGATTCTCACTGACCACCAGCTCCTGGGCCATTGGCTGCCCTGCGCAGGAGAACACAAGAGAAGCGTCCATGGGGAAATTCCCACTAGAGAGTGAAAGGGGGTCCCAGCTCCCACAGGCTGGCACACAGGAGGTCTCTGTGGCCCCTCTGTGGTGTCCCCTCCCCTGTTCCTTGGCAGCTCTGACCTTGTCTCCTGGGAGGAGATGCCCAGTGACCTTTGTGGGCAGGCTGAGCTCGCTGCTGTGGCACTGAGCTGCCACACTGGGGACACCCAGCCCTGCTGGCATCGCAGGGGCTGCTGCCAGACCCTGCCCCTCCAGCCCTTCCTGCACCACCTGCCCACTCAGGACATTGTTTCCCCCATGGGTGATTTATTCTGCCCCAGCCCTGCAGCCTGAGCCGCAGTCACAGCAGCACCGCAGGATGCTGGGCTGGAATAGCAAAGCTCCCAAAGCCCAGTGCCCATCTCCGGGGCTGAATGAGCAGGATGCTGAGGAGGTGAGAGGGGCTGAGAGCAGGGGGACAAGGACAGCGCCGTGCAAAGCCCAGCATAAGAACACTTGCAGGAGCTCCCTTTCCCTGCCCAGGGTTACTAATCTCATCCTGGCACAGCCTCCAGCCCCCAGCTCTGCACAAAGGCCACCCACTGCCCAGGAAGGCCCATCACATCCCACAATGGCTCTTTGTTCAGGAAGAGTCTCAGCTCCTGAAGAAAGGAGTCGGCTCCTTCTTAGTGAATTAAACTCAACAAGCTTGGACAAAGCAGCAGGGTTTGCCCGTGGGGGCATTCAGCGGGATCTGGGATTCATCCTGTTCCTCCTGGCCCATGCTGGGTGCTGGTCCCCAGCAATGCTCCAAGAGCTCCGTGGTGGCTGCCCTGAGGCAGGGGCAGAACCAGAGCCCTGCAGAGGGATTTCATCCCTTCCCCCAGCTCTGTGCAGACACCCATCACCCCCCAATGCACAGAAACTCCTCTGCAAGTTCAGAGAAGAAGAAAATGAGCCCCAGGAGGCTGAAGCGACCTGTCCATGCCCACGCTGGAATGGGTCCAGCCAGACCTGCAATATGGGAATTTTGGGGTGCCCTCACTCTGTAGGCTGGAGATGAAATGTCAGGATCTTGTCCCAGTGCCCAAAGGCCTTCCAGTAACGGAGCAGCCCTAATGAGGCAGGCAGCAGCAATCCAGTTGGTGCTCAAGCCAGAGAGCTCTCTGAAATCACTGCCATTGCTTCTAGATATTTTTCTTGCTGATCCTGTACTTGTTTCAGAGCTCCCAGGGTGCACCTGCAACAAGTGAAGTGCACTAATTACTGAGCTGAAACTGGTTGTTTAGGATCCCGAATTCATGCTGCAGGGCCCTTTCAAGTTAACTGTAACAGCCTCAATTAATCCTTTATTTGTGGAGAGTCAGCCTGGTGGAAACAAACAGAGGGGAGGAGGAGCTGGGACACTTGGGTTGGGCTCTCTGCTCTCACCTCTGTCACTGACCCTTGACATGGCTTGGCAGAAGAAGCCAGGCCTGGCGGAGGAGATTCCAGGAGATTGAGCAGATCTGCATCCAGCTCCTGGCTTTGTTGCACATGCCCTGGGCCAAGTAAGGAGCCTCCTTAAACCCAAACCCTCCAGCAGCTTTTCCAGGTTTGGGGTGATCAGAGAGTCATGCAATCATTAGGATGGAAGAGACCTCTGAGATCACCAAGTCCAGCCTGTGACCCATCAGCATCACACCCAGAGCCGGCACTGAGCGCTCGTCCTGTCACTTCCTGAGCACCTCCAGGGCTCACAGATCTCTCTTCTCAGGGATGAGGCCAATCTCTGCCTTCCTGGCCTTGGGACAGACAGGGTTGGGCCACCCAGCACAGAGGCTGAGGAGCTCTGCTGCCCTTTGGGTGAGCAGCCCACGTGAGCCCCGGGCAGCAGAGCAGAGCTGAGCCAGCGAGGCCTTCCAGGGCTGCCACACAGGGGACAACGTGGGCTGGGACATCCCAGGGGATGTCCCTGGTGAGGAGGTGCTGGTGGCACCAGCACAGAGCTGTGTGTGCACAGGAGCTGCCCCAGTCCTAGGCTGCAGCTCAGAGGAGCAGAGCAGCTCATCCCACATGAAAGCTGCTGCCAGCGGAACCAGAAAATACACTTGTCTCGCCAGCAAGCAGCGAGGCAACACCAAACCAGCCCAGCTGGATAGAAACCAGTCAGGCAGCCCTGCTCAGCCCAGTTAGGCTGGGCTGGGAGCGAGGCAAGGGGCAGGTTTAGGAAACACTCACCAGGCTCCTTCTCCAGGCTCTGTGAGTGCAGCCCAGGGCATGGGGACAGTGTGTGACACTGCAATGCCAGCCCCTGCTCCTGCAGACACAGAGAGTGCCCTGTGCCCTGGGAACTGCCCCGGGGCACTGCAGGGGCTCAGGGTGAGGGCACAGCCAGGGTGGGACAGCAGGGACCCCTGTGAGTGGGACAGGACTGAGAGACACCTGCACAGCCAGGGTAGGACAGCAGGGACCTCTGTGAGTGGGACAGGACTGAGGGACACCTGCACAGCCAGGGTAGGACAGCAGGGACCCCTGTGAGTGGGACAGGACTGAGGGACACCTGCACACCCTACCTGGGTGGAGATGGGTGAGCAGAGCCCATCACTCACTGCTCTGCTCAAGAGCACTGGGCTGGGAGACTCTTTGCGTTTTGTTCCCCACCCGGTGGTGCCCAGGAATGGACAGGACCCATTTGGGAGGCTGACTTGTCTCTGGTTGTTGCTCCCTCAGCTCCCCAGAGCTGAATTCTGCAATAGCAGCACTACCCCTGGAGCTGCTCAGCCTGGATGGAGATGGCCCAAGGGCTTGGAGAGCAGAGTTACCCCTAAAATGTGGATGAGCCTCCTCATGTCCCCTCCACTGCACAACTGAGGGGCCCAGGAGCCAAAGGCAGCCGAAAGGAAGGTGTGCTCATCCTGGGAAGGGGGTGGGTCAGGGAACTCCCTGCCGAGGTTGTGTCTGCAGGACGTTCAGGATTCCAGGAGACACTGAAAAGGTGCTTGAAAAGGAGATCTGTGGAGATTTGCTAAACCAACAAACCACACCAGGCTCGGAAAATCTTGCACAACAAAAGAAGCTGGAGGGTGGGGAAGTATCCAGGGGACAACTTGTACCTGCTGATACCAATCTGACTCTTCCCTGGTCACTTCTGCCCACTGCTCCCATTGGATTTCTCCTTCCTCCCTCTATCAGCCATTAAATCTTCCTCTCCCCACCAAAGGTGGTTTCCAGAAAGAGAAAAAGATGTGATTATGGGGGGTGACAAAGAGAGAAGTCAAAAGATCAAAGCACTTCAACTGGGTGACATGAGCTGGGAGCCAGCTGGCTCAGTAGGGGCTCTGCTTCAGGGGTTGTTTCACTTCTTGGTGAGTTTTTTACAAAAATCTGAAACCCAAAACATTTTCTATTAAAAAAAAAAAAAGGTAACAAAGGAAAAAAATACAGTTTTGTTGGGGACAAAACTATAATGGCAAAGCTTCTGCTCTGCTCTGGAAATTGGAGATAGGGCACAACTGGACAGGGGAGTGACAGGGCAAAGGGGGAAGGTGAAAATACCCAAATCCAGGTGAAAACATTCCCACCCAGGGATCTTCTCTGTGACCACGGCCATGTCCCCCAGGTCAGTAAATGGGCGCAGCCCTAAAGCTGGGCTGGGGATACTGGAGGGAAACAGGCTCCTCTGCATCCCCTCCCTGCACAGCCCCACAGCTGGCACGGCTGGGAGCTGGTTCAGATAAACCAGCCCTGAGCATCACCCATGGCTCTCCTGAGAGTGATTCACATCCCAGCCTTGGCTGGGAGCTGGATAGAGAGGAGATCTGAGGGCTGTGAACCAGGGCAGGGAGGGCAGGGCCATGAGGTGGAGCAGGGAGGATAGCACCAGGGACAGAGTCACTGACAGCACAGGGGACTGCCAGGCTGCTGGGCACGGGGGACATGGGCTGGGCTCAGAGAACCCAGGCTGGGTTCAGGAAACCTGGGCTGGGCACAGAGGGAACCTGGGCTGGGCACAGAGGGAACCTGGGCTGGGCATGGGAGACCTGGGCTGGGCATGGGAGACCTGGGCTGAGCTCAGGGAACCTGGTCTGGGCACAGAGGGGACCTGGGCTGGGCTCAGGGAGCCTGGGCTGGGCACAGAGGGGATCTGAGCTGGGCTCAGGGAGCCTGGGCTGGGCACAGAGGGGATCTGAGCTGGGCACAGAGGGGACCTGGGCTGGGCACAGAGGGGATCTGAGCTGGGCACAGAGGGGACCTGGGCTGGGCTCAGGGAGCCTGGGCTGGGCACAGAGGGGATCTGAGCTGGGCACAGAGGGGACCTGGGCTGGGCACAGAGGGGACCTGGGCTGGGCTCAGGGAGCCTGGGCTGGGCACAGAGGGGATCTGAGCTGGGCTCATGGGTCCCTCGTCTGAGCTGTCTGCCAGGGTCTTTCCAAAGGCCACCACAGGGCCCCTGGCAGGGCTGCCCACAGGTGACAGTGGCAATGGTGAGGTGTGGGGCAGCAGCTCCCGGGATGGGTCCTGGATCAACACCATCACCACCACCTCCTCCTCCTCCTCTTCCTCCTCTCCAGCCCGTCCCCGGCTGAGCAGGTCAGGGAGGCTGAGCTGCAGCAGGGCGTGGGGGCTGCTCAGACTTGCTGAGTGCCATTCCCCGGCAGCAGCTCCTCCGAGGAAGCGATTCTGGGTGATGAGGAGAGGTTCCAGGCGATGGGAAGCGATTCCGGGCGATAGGAAGCCGTTCCAGGCGATTCCGGGCGATAGGAAGGCGCTGAGCGAGCAGGGCCGGGGCCGGGCCGGGCGGGCCGCGCCGCTGTGACTCAGCCCTGGCCCCGATCCTGCTGATTTTCCACCCAGGCAGCCCGGAGGGGCAATTCCTGCTGCCGTGGAGGAAGGGCAGGACCATGGCAGGGATGAAATCTGGTTTTGTGCAGCCTTTCCACCCCAGCACGGCCCGCAGCCCTCGGCATCCTCCATCCCCGGGGCACCGAGCCTGCCGGAGCCACCGGGCCTGTCCTGCCCGGAGCGGGGTGGGAGCTGATCCACGGTGTAAAACACGGTGTAAAACACGGTGTAAATCACACAGGAGCACAGAACCATCCGGATGAAAAGTCTTTCAATGCCACTGAGTCCAACCCGAGCCAGATCCCCACCTTGTCACCCCCAGGCCTTTCTCGGACACTCCAGGGGCCCCACCGTGTCCCCGAGGAGCCCCTCCCATGCTTGGCCACCCTTTCTGTGAAGAGATGGATTTCACACATTTCCACTGTGGGTATTTGCCTTCAAGGGCTTTCATGTTTCCACCCTTCACCCATCTGCCCCGCAGTTATTCCCAGCAAACAAAGACAACTACTGCAAGCAGCAGAGGCCAGATAAAACCCGGCACAAAGCAGCCAGGCCCTGAGCTCCGGAGCTGCCTCACACCCGCTCATCCTGCGGCTCCTGGGGAGCCAAAGAGCTCTGCACCACAGCTCAGCAGCTTGGAAATACTGAAGGGACTTTTTCAGGGCTGAGAGAGAAAAAGCTGATGGCTGGGAGTGAGCCAGGGCTCCCTGGAGGTGTCAGCAGTCCCTGTGGGATGGAGGTTGGAGTACTCCGGGTCTGCATCCCACCAAGCTGCACAACACCTGAGTGTGAGACTGGGAGAGATTTCTGACTGGAGCCACTCCTTTCAACACCAGATCTGGGATGTCAGATGGGTTTGAACAGAAGGACAGAGCCGAGGCTCTGGAGGCTGATTTGGCATCAAACAAATTTAGAAGTTTTGTTCAAAAATGGTGTTGAGCTGGGGTTATGGAGGGGCTCAAACAGCAGAAGTTTGGGTGGATAATTGTACAAGGTCATTGCTACTCAATTAAACCCAAATGTTACAAATCCAGGAAATTCAGATCCGAGGTTAAGCATCAGGGAATTCCAGGCATGCCAGGAATGCAGAGATCAGGCACAAAACACCTGTAGTAGAACCAGGGAGGGGAGAAATGAGGCAGCCCTGTAAAAGTGGGTTCCACCTAATCCAGCCACATCATTCCCCTGTCCCTGTGGAGCAGGGACAGCACCTGAACAAAGCCCAGGAAAAGGGGGGATGGAATTTGGAATGAACAAATCCATTTTCTCCCAGCTCCTAAGCCGGGCTGTGTGTGGTCCAGCCTGCCTGCACACGTTCCTCCCCCTACACTTCCAGATTTTGGTTACTCCTGAGCAGCAGCAAGGATCTTTCAGAGAACCAGAGAGTCGAGGGACTGAAAAAGAGAAAAAAAAATTAATTTTTGTGCCTATGAAGGGAAGGCTGAAAATGTGAACAGCCAGTGTGAGTTGGCAGAGCTGGGGATGGGTTCTCTGAGCCCTGGGGTGCTGCAGTGTCAGATGGAGAGCCCTGCTGGGACCAGCCTGGCTCCATCCATGCCCTTTCCCATGGAATTTCCAGCCAGGGATGTGCCCACTGGGGGACAAATGGCTCTGTTGCAGGGACACAGCAGCACTGTCAGAGTGGGGACTGGCCCAGGAGTAGCTCCTCCAGCTCCAGGGACACAGGACAAGCCCCCCGAGGGGGTGAGTGCACGGAAAGTGATGGATTTGAGATAAGGACTGGGAGAGATCCCTCAGCAAATACCATCACAAGCAAACCAGGCTCAAACTGGAGCTATTAACTGAGTTTATTACTGGCAAAATCACAGCGGGATAACGAGAAGTAGAAGAAAACGTTGGACACACTTCCCCGGAGCCCACCCTTCCCGGCGGGCACATCTGTCCTGTGGGCCAGCAGCTGCCAACAGCCCGGGATGTGCCGGGAGGGGCTGGGGACAGCCACGTCCCCACCTCCAGTGTCACCCGCGGTCTGCAGCCAGCCCTGCCGGCGGCGGAGCACCGCGAGCAGCCCCGGGCTTCGGTGATCCCCGGTGACAGCTCATTAACCCCTCCGCAGCCTCGGGGTTCGGTGATTCCCGGTGACAGCTCCTTCTCTGCGGAGCACCGTTAACCCCTCGGCAGCCCCGATGATCCCCGGTGACAGCACCGTTAACCCCTCGGCAGCCCCAAGGATCCCCGGTGACAGCACCGTTAACCCCTCCGTAGCCGCGGGGATCCCCGGTGACAGCGCCGTTAACCCCTCGGCAGCCCCGAGGATCCCCGGTGACAGCACCGTTAACCCCTCCGTAGCCGCGGGGATCCCCGGTGACAGCACCGTTAACCCCTCCGTAGCCGCGGGGATCCCCGGTGACAGCACCGTTAACCCCTCCGTAGCCGCGGGGATCCCCGGTGACAGCACCGTTAACCCCTCCGTAGCCGCGGGGATCCCCGGTGACAGCGCCGTTAACCCCTCGGCAGCCCCGAGGATCCCCGCTGACAGCACCGTTAACCCCTCCGTAGCCGCGGGGATCCCCGGTGACAGCGCCGTTAACCCCTCGGCAGCCCCGAGGATCCCCGCTGACAGCACCGTTAACCCCTCCGTAGCCGCGGGGATCCCCGGTGACAGCACCGTTAACCCCTCGGCAGCCGCGGCTCCGCGGGTGGCTGAGCGCGGCAGAGCCGGCGTTAATCACATCGCAATCCGGTTTAATTGCGGCCTGCCTGTGATCCTGGGTGCCTCTTCCAGACTGATGGAAAATTATCCTCTCTGGCAGCGGCCCTTTATCCTCCCACATTGTCACCAGGCTCCCCCAGCCCCACTCCCAGCAGGGAAGGAGGAGAGTGAGCAGGCGCTACAGCAGGGTAAAACTGCTTGGGGCAGCTGCTAGCTGCTGCATTCCTGCCAGGACAGGCTGAGGAGGAGCTGGGACACACCAGGTGGCTCCGGGACAGCCAGGTGCTGCCACAGGACCTCCTGCTGTCCCCAGAGCCTGGGAGGAGCAGGTCCGGAGGGGACACCTCGGATGGGGCACAGGAAAAGCCCCAGGGACGGGGCTGGAACAGCCCCGGGCGCGCTGTGCCTGCGGGGCCAGGCGGCAGATGCTGGGAAAGGGGCTGCAGAGGGCTGTGATCCTGCCCCGGGTGGGATGGGGAAGGGGTGCAGAGGGCTGTGATCCTGCCCCGGGTGGGATGGGGAAGGGGTGCAGAGGGCTGTGATCCTGCCCGGGGTGGGATGGGGAAGGGGCTGCAGAGGGCTGTGATCCTGCCCGGGGTGGGATGGGAAAGGGGCTGCAGAGGGCTGTGATCCTGCCCGGGGTGGGATGGGAAAGGGGCTGCAGAGGGCTGTGATCCTGCCCGGGGTGGGATGGGAAAGGGGTGCAGAGGGCTCTGATCCTGCCCGGGGTGGGATTGTCTCCCAGACATCCTGCCATATCTTCTCTCCTGTCAAGCTCTGCCTTTCTCTCCTCCAGCGCTGGGTCTGGCCGGGAGCCAGGGCCTCTCTAAACGTTACCAGAAGGGCTGGCAGCAATTCAGCCCTAACTCTTTACAGGTCCTGCAGACGTTCAGCTGGGGGTGAAGACTGGCCTCTTTTGGGACCCTGACAGGGAATTTAAATTGAAACGGGAGGATGGAGGGGAAAGAGCCCTATGGAAAAATGAAATTCCTGACAAGGATGTGTATATGAAACCCCCACAGGCTGCATGTCCTGCTGTGAGTCACGAGCTCTGTTCCCCCAGCATGGGCTGCCCTCCTTTACAATGCTCAGGAATTGCCTGGATGTGGCACAGTTACCCCTTTACACACCCTAAAGCAGTGGCTTTGCTCCCCCCGGGTATTTCCATGTTCCCAGAGCTCAGAGTGGCCCCTGGATGCAGTGGCCCAGTGGTTTTTGTCAGTGGTTCCCCCTTGCTTTGCTGCAGGGCTGGAATTAGGGATTCCTTCACCTCAAAGCTCTGCTGGTTCCTCCTGTGCTGTTTCATCTCCTTTGGTGTTCTTTGCACCAAGCAAACCCATCATTGCTCAGCACTACTCAAACACAGCCTGTGTTGAACACTCCCCCTCTATGCTGATTTCCACATGATTTAACATTGAAAAATCCCTTGACTCTCTGCCCTTCAGGCACAGCAGCACCTGCAGAGGCTGTTCCAGCAGAAAACAACACAGAAAAAGGGCATTTTATTCTCTCTAGAGTCAGGTTTAGCTTCCACCCTGCCGGTGACTGAGTAACAGCACACGTATAAAATGACAGCTAAGAAATAATTAATAAATAAACCATGACAAAGAGCTGAGCTACCAAAGACACATTCATTTCAGCCTCTTTAAACCCCGGGGTGTAAATGCACGTGCAGGAAGGGAGTCTGTTAAAAATGCAGCCCCAGGATCCTTCAGCAGAGATGAGGGAAGGTCCCATGGCTCCATCTGCAGATGCCCTTCAATTCCTGTGCCCAACAGGCTCATCAGACTGGTGCCACTGGGCTCTGGAGGGCTTGCACAGAGCTGGTAGCAGCCTCTGCTGTGCTGATACACAAATCCCAGCGCCAGGAGCAGCACCTGAACCCACCAGGGCTCATCCCTGAGGAGCAGCAGACCTTCCTGCAGTGCCCTCCAGCCAAGGCTAACATCCAGGATAATTAATAGCCCGGTTGTTTGTTTTACAAACAGCCCTTCCAGAGGATCAGACCCATCTCATCCATCTTAAACAGGTGAGGAAAGGCACGAGTCCAATTAAAAACTCAATCATTGAATCATTTGCAAATCACCTTTTGTCTTCTTCATCCTAAAGCTCAGCTGAGCGTGGCCTCTGTGGTGCTCCCCCTCCTCTGTCTGGGAGCAGCTGAGCATCATGTGAGCTTCTCCATGCCACTGGCACAGGCTGTGCCCATGCCAAGGTGGGATTTGGGAATGCTGCCTGCATGGGAGCATGGCACTGCTTGTGGGAATGGGGAGATGCTCACAGGGACAGGGACATGAATATGTTCCCAGAGGAACTGGGGAATGACCATGGGGATGGGGTTCTGCTGGTGAGAGGGGTGGGATGCCCATGCTGCCCATGCTGGACCAGCACCCTGGTTCCTGTGCTCTGCCCTTTCAGCCCCGATGCCACGCTGCAGGAGCTGCACTCTGCACTCTGCACCCACTTCTGTGCTACCCAACAGCTCCAGGCTCTGGGCTGTGGTTTTCTCCCACTCCTCCCATGGCAGCATCTGCGTTTTCCACCAACAGTGCCATTTGCAGGGTGGGAGGAAGCACTGCAGGTATTTCAGAAGTCATCCCGTGGCTGAGCTGTCCCTGCTGGGGTTGGTGAGGGGGTGCTCTGCTGCAGCCCTTTGCCAGGGCTGGACTGTGTGAAGGGGAGGCTGAGGCTCTGCCCAGCCAGCTCAGGCAGCTGCTGCAGGTCCCCTTCTGCCAGCTGGGCACAGCTCACCACATCAGCACAGGCACTGGAGCCTCACCTGGGTGAGTTCCCGTGTCACCTGCTCAGGGTGACCCTGCCTGGCAGGGGGCTGGACTGGGGGCTCTCCAGAGGTCCCTTCCAGCCCTGATGATGCTGTGATCCTTTGAGGGCTGTGCTTGGGGACAGGGAAAAGCTGCAGAGCACATTCACAGGGTCTGGAGAGGACAGGCACTGCCAGCAGGACCCAGTGCTCAGGGCACAAAGGGGACACGGCCTGACCCCCACAGGGACATGCCAGCTCCTTTTCCCCTTGGCACAGGGCTGGGCTCTGCAGGCCATGAGCCGTGTGGGCTGTGGCAGGGTTAACTGCTGCTCACCCTGCTCATCCTCACTGCCCCGGGGCACCGATCTGCTGGGATAAACTGGGATCTGCTGGGATCGATCCCCCAGGCCGGCCAGGGCTGGGTGTGTGAGTTACAAACTCAGCGAGGCTGATAGCTGAGTATTGGCTGGGTAATTAACCAGCAGGGTTCAGTCAATCATTAAATCCCATTGAGTGAGGCTGAATGAGACGGTGCCTGCGGGCTGCCAAGGGAACTCCCTGCTCCACACAGAGCCGGGCGCTGCCACAGGGGTGGGAGCAGCAACGTGGCTGCAGGGACATTCCCCTGCCAGAACTGACCTCCAGCTCGCAGGCACTGCCCTCAGCTGCTGGGCTCTGGGGGAGAGGGTTTCTCCAGCTGGCATCAACCAGTGTGTGGAGCTTGGACCTTGCTGCTTTCAAGCCAGAGATGAATAACCACAGAGGAGACTTGTGAAGGTGAATGGGCTCCTCCAGAACACGCTAAAACAAACTGTGTGTAATAGATTGATAACAGAGACCACGCTGATCTCTCCCAGGCACACTTTATCACACCCCTCACAGAGGGGAGCTGGACCAGGACACAGATCCTGCACACCTGTGAGACTGAAAGGCACTGATACCCTGGATGGAGAGTGGGAGCTGCAGCAAAAGGCACATCCCAAGGCCACTGTGCCTGTCACAGTCTCTGCTGGACACAGGAGGGTGGCAGCAGCTGGCACATGCTGCTCTGCCTCTGTGGCTGTCCTGAGCTCGAGGTGCAGCCTGGACTGTATCCCCTGTTCCACAGCACAAGCTGTGTTTTGCACTCTGGGAGGGTGCAAATCTCCAGGTGAGAACCTCAGGGCCAGCCCTGCAGGCCAGTAAAGGCACGGTGAGCCCCAGGGAGGGGCTGAGCAGTGCTGTGGAGCAGGAGCAGGAGCTGGAGCAGGGCTGTGTCCCTGAGCTGCTCACACAAACTGGTGCCTGGCTGTGCTGTGGTCAGCTGGCTGTGCTCCTGCTGGCCCCCAGGGGCACCCTGAGCTCTCCAGAGTCCAGGGAGGAGCTGTGCTGCCAGGCTGAGCTATAAAAAGCCCCACTATTGCCTTCCAAGCTGGTGATTCAATAACAAAATGCAAAAGTAATATTAAAGCTGCCTGCTGTGCCAACTGCTGGCTGTCTGCAGCAATAAAAATGCCGTAAATCAGCTCCAATTAAAGAGTGCAGAGCCTAACAGGAGGCTCCAAGTGGAGCTGGGAAAACCCCCAGCACACTGGAATTGCCTGGGCAAACCCTGCACGCCATCACTTGCCCCTTGCAGGGCACTGGAGCTGGCCAGGGGTGCAGGGCTGGAGCCTGGCTGGGCAGACACTCACTTTGAAGTGTGAGAGGGTTGTACAGGGTCAGGGCAGCTGGCAGCACCTGTGCCCCTGCCCAAACACGAGGCAGGGCTTGGGAATGCTCCTCTGGGGTTTGTTAGGCAGACACAAGCTCTTGTGGTCAGGTGTCAAGGAGCTGAGGCTGCTGCTGGCCCTGGATGCTGCTGGTGGTGTGGAAGCTGCTGGTGCTCTGGGCAATGTCCTTGCCTCCTCAGGGGGGCCCCGAGGAGCTCACACCTTCTCACAAGGCAGGGGGACATCCCAAATGCATTATTTGTCTTTAAAAATGGGGCCCAGGCTCCCAAGGCACCCCAGCAGCCATGAGATCTCCACTCCTGCTGGAAGGTTCTCCTCTGTTGGATGCTGTCCTCATCAGTTCTTGGCTGTTTGCTCCTCAGAGGGGGCTCTGAAGGGTTCTTCTCCTTTTTGGCACATGTGGGCACTGGAGGAGCAGGTGGGAGGTGGAGCTGGGATATGCAGGAGAGATTTGGTTGGCAGTGAGGTCCCTTCCTGTTCCACCAGTGCAGCCCAAGGGCCATGCAGGGGGCTCGTGTGCCTTGGCACCACTTTGGTGTTTTTATGGGACAAATGTCAGAGAATCCTGCTGGGATTGCCTGGGTACAAGTGGGGCACTTTCCCCATTTGATGGGGCATTATTTCCCCATTTCATGGGGCATTTAGTTCCCCCAGCAGTGTGGGCAGAGGGACAGGGGATAGATGGGGTTCCCAGCCAGGGTGGTGGGTGCTGGACCAGGACTGAGCCCTGTCTGTGGGAGATGAAGGTACAAACAAACCCCACAGCCACAATGTGAGGAGGGGAATCTTTCCCATTGGGAGAGCTCTGCATGACAGGCTCATGCTGCTGGCATCCACACACCTAATCCTGCAGTTGTGCTGAGTAAAGGCCAGCTCTGGGCAAGGCTGGGATCCCTGGGGAAATGTGCCCTTTGCAAGTGGATCCATGGGAGACTTCCACCATTTTCTTTATCTAAGTCTGCAAAATCCTAGCTAGCTTGAACTAGCTGATCTTGTAATGTTCATTCCAGCTTGATTCACCCTCTGATTCTAAGATGCCCAATGAAACTTCCTTCTTCCACTGTGTAATAAGTAAATAATTTCCTTTAAAAACAATATTGCAAGGGAGGAGTGCTTCAGCAGTACAGGCTGGTGTACTTGGGGTGAGAATTGAAGGCCCTCAGTCAGACACAAGTACCAGGGCAGCTTCTCAAACCTGCTCACGTGGTTTTCCTGGGACATTTCCAATCCCAGGGCATGGTGAGCAGGGCAGGGAGGGCAGATCTGACAAATTCCTGCTCTGAAGAGAGAAGGGAGTTCAGATTTCTGCAAGGGTTTAAGCTGAGATTTGAGAACGCTCCCTCCTTTTCCTTGAGGGAAGAGCCCTGCACGTCAAACCCTCGTGCTGAGAGCGGAAGGCAGGCTGTGAAAATCCTGCTCTGCCTTCCCAGCTTCCACTCCTTCCCAGTGATGGGTGGAGAGGAGGAAGCCAGGAGCAGCTGAGCCTGGTCCCCCTGCACACCCAGGCTTGATCCAGCGTGATCTGGGACCCTGGAGCTGCTGGCCTGGCTCAGGACTGGTGTGGCAGCAGGAGCAGGGCAGGGATTCCTCCCCTGTGCTCGGCACTGGTGAGGGCACACCCTGAGTGCTGTGCCCAGTTCTGGGCCCTCAGTTTGGGAAGGACATGGAGGGGCTGGAGCGTGTCCAGAGGGGGCAATGAGGCTGGAGAGGGGCTGGGAACACAAACCCTGTGAGGAACCACTGAGGGAGCTGGGGGTGCTCAGCCTGGGGAAAAGGAGACTCAGGGGTGCCCTCATCACTCTGTGCAGCTCCTGAAAGGTGCCTGTGCTCAGCTGGGGCTGGGCTCTTTCTCCAGGAGCTCACAGAACTAGAGCACACAGCCTTGAGCTGCATCAATAGGTTGGATATAAGGAAGCAGTTTTTTCCAGCAGGGTGAGAAAGTTCTGGAATGGCTGCCCAGGGAGGTGGTGGAGTCCCCATCCCTGGGTGTGTTTAACAAAGCCTGGATGTGGCACTCAGTGCCCTGGTTCAGTTGAGGTGTTGGGGCTCGGTTGGACTCGATGGTCTTGAAGGTCTCTTCTAACCCAGTGATTCTGTGAATTCTGTGATTCTGTGATTCTGTGATTGTGTGTGTGGGATGGATCTCAGCCTGTCCTCAGCTCCAGCCCTTCCAGCTCCAGGAGGCTCGGGGTGCTCCATGGAATGCCTTGGCTGCCAGGTGTGCTGGGAGCAATGCAAACCCCAAATCCACCCCTGTCAGCCTGGCAGGGTGCTCACCCCTGCAGAGGGGCTATTTCTGCTGCTGTGACATCAGGGACACTGCAGCCTGGCCAGCCAGCCCTTGTGCAATCCCCTCTGGACAGGAAGGAGCACACTTTCCACTCCTGATTTAGAGAACTTTTAAAACTCTCCAGGACTGAAATATATGCTGGGTGAGACAATGGAGCTGGTGTTTGGTGGTGATCCCTCCTGTTTGGGAACGTTTCCTATTGACACACGAGGTGAAATAAGTGGTGTGGCCCTGGAGGACAGTCTGCTGCAAGAAATAAATGTTAACCTCATCTGACTGCCATTTAGTACAGCTCAGAAAGCTTTGAAACTCAAGCATCAAGCATGAGGCTTGAATTTCCCATTCCTTTCATGCTTCTCACATAGAAATGTTTATTATAAAGCAATTTTCTCGTGGAATAATTTATCTTTTATCCCTACACCTCTCTGTTTTGATCCCACACAACAAAGCAGGCAGTTTGCACGGGAGCAGTTCTGCCTTTTCCTCCACCTTCCTTCGAAGGAGTCACAGCACCCTGTGCCTCAGGTGTGACCTCACCTCTGCCATGGGCACAGTGACATCTCTTCCCTGTGGCCACCCAAAGTCACAGCAGCTCAGGATCTGAACTAGGAAATGAATTCAAATGGATTTTAATTAGGTGTCCCCTTGTCACCACTAGGTTCAAACCTTGTTCTGTGCATATGAGACTCCTGCATTTAAATACTGAATCTAAACCCTCGCTCAAAATTGCTCAGGGCTTGGAGTTATGGGAGACAAACCTGACCCAGAAATCCTGAGTTCTGCTCTGCAGGGGCTCCTGAGGGCCAGACCCAGGTCTGTAACTCTTGGAGATGCACCCAAAATCTCCCACAGACAGAAAGGGAGGCACCACAAGTGCCAAATAGCCAAGGAAGGAGGGGTTTTTGGCTTATTTGTGGATGCTGCAGGGACATGGGACAGCACAAGCAGCATTGGGGTGCCAGGGGTGTTTGTCCCTTCAGAAGTTTGTCCTGCCTGGTGCTGCCCCAGGCAGCCTGGGGAGGGAGGGGAGCATCACCCACTGTGGAAAGGAGCTGCACAGGACATCCACCAGCAGCAAGACCTCTACATTAGGAACAAATGGAGCTTAATTGCTTAAATTCTCTGTGTGGTTTCAAACATATCAAGTGCTGCTTCAGGCTCATGGGGTTCTTATTGACCTGCCTGGTCCCAGCTCTGGAACACCCCTGGGACAGGCTTGGCCTCAAGCTTGCCCTGGTAGCCACAGTATCAAGAGACTTCTGTGTAAAGGTGCAGGGCCAATTTTAGGATGAATGACCAGCTGAGTTTCTGTTTAAATAAAAATCCTGTATAAAGATGTTTCTCTCTGCTTTCTCCAGCCTCTGCTCTTTCCAGTCTCCTGGGTTGGACAGAATATTATCTTTCCCTCCATGGGTTAAAGGCATTGAGTGGATTTGGAGAATTCCTTCCTAACAGGAGCTTGGATAAAAATAATTGTGTGATAAAAATAATAACCCAATGCTATACCCTGACACGCTCCACATGGCATCTACAGGACCCTCAAAGATTTTCCATGGAAATAATTTCCTAGAAGAAACTAACCTCCTCAAACATCTTGTGCCTAGAGTAATGTTTTCTGGGTGGTATTTCTATTTCTCTTTTAAATGGTGCTGAATGTGTAAAAATTGAAGTTTTCTGGAAGCAGTGAGATGTGGAGGTGCTGCCCCGGGGTGTGAGGGTGTTGAGGTTTGGATGCTGCTCCATCCCCAGCCCTTGGCTGCCTTGGGGAGTGACCACAGGCGATGGTGCTGCCCCGGATGCTGCTCCTGCTGCCTGTGATCTTTCCAAAGGGAGCAAAAACCTCATCAGGCTTCTCCATTGGAAAGTTCTGGCACTGCCAGGGAGCTGCTGTTGCTCTGTGAGCACTGGCTGAGTGCCTCATCTCACAGAGACCTGATGGCTGAGCAAGGGAAACGTGGAGATCTTGGGACATGCCCGAATTTAGGCAACCCAAATCCACGTGGGGTTGCCTCACTCGGTGCCTGGGGCTGCTTGGGGCAGTGGCCACCGAGCTGGAGCTGGAGCTGGGCTGCCCGGGAGTGGCACAGCCCTTGCACAGCCTAACCAGGGGAGGAACCAGTTGAGCCTTTGGGCTTTCATCTGCCTGCGAGTCAACACCCTGAATTTTCGGAGAAACAGGACGTGCAAGACCTCCCACTGCCATGGTAATTACCAGGGAGCCTTTCAGAGAAACCCGGGCGCCAGGAGCTGTGCAGGGCTGATCTGTGTGCAGTGATGGGCTGGGGTGAGCCTGGCACCCCATCTTCACCTGACTGCCTCCTTTGGGGTGAGCCAGTGATCCCCTGCTCTGTGCCAGGAGCCTGGCACCCCCCGTTTGTCTGATTGCCTCCTTTGGGGTGACCCCAGCCCTGTGCCAGGAGCCTGGCACCCCCTGTTTGTCTGATTGCCTCCTTTGGGGTGACCCCAGCCCTGTGCCAGGAGCCTGGCACCCCCTGTTTGTCTGATTGTCTCCTTTGGGGTGACCCCAGCTCTGTGCCAGGAGCCTGGCACCCCCTGTTTGTCTGAGTGCCTCTTTTGGGGTAACCCCAGCCCTGTGCCAGGAGCCTGGCACCCCACATTTGGCTGATTGCCTCCTTTTGAACCCTGCAACCCATCCAAAATTTTAAGTTGGACTGTAAAGGCAGGTGTGATTTGAAGCACTTCTGTTCCAGATCACAGACAGTCCTGCTTCCCAAGCACGGGGACACATCCCTGCAGGGGACAAGGGGACACATCCCCGTTCCTGTCCCCAGCCCTGCCCAGATCCCCCAGATTCCGGCTCTGATGCCCCCTCCTGCCGCATCTACCCGCTCCTCGCTCCGCTCGCAGCCGAGAGGATCCAACACAAATTCCTTCCACCAAAGGGCTTTAACGCCGAGCCCCTCGCTCGGGGCAGCAGCCCCGGGGCTCCACAGCCGCGCTTCGGGCAGGGGCCGTGCCCACCGCGGGCCGCAGGCACCGGGCGGGCCCCGGGCGGCTCGGCCAGGGAGGAAGGCTCTGGAAAGGCCGTGGAGAGGGGCAGCTGTCCGTGATGGACCGGGAGCGCGGGTCCCCCGAGGCACCCATCCCCGGCAGAGCGCAGCGAGCCCCGGGGCGCTCGGAGGCTCCGCTCCCGCCGCCGCTCCGCATCCCGGCCGAGCCGCAACCGGCGCTGCCCGGCGGGCGAGGGCTCCGGAGCACCGGGGACACGGCTCAGGAGCGGAGAACGGGAGCCGGGCCGGGCACGGCGCCCGAGCGCTGCAGAGGCGGCCCGGGGACACTGGGCCGGGACACGGCGTGTCTGCGACCGTGCGGGAGTGACCCGGGGGCGGTCACAGAGGGCTGCGGCCGGTTCCGCGGGACGGGCCGCGTGGGGAGCGGGCCGGGGCTCCGATCCCGGCCGCACTGGCGGTGGCGGGGACGGGGACAGGGACGGGGACGGGCCGCGAGGCGCGCGGGCGGGTGCGGGGGAGGCGCGCTCCCGCCGCTCGCTGCAGCACCAGGGACGCGCCCCCGCCGGCCGTGCTGCAGCGCGAGGCGGGGTCCACCGTGACGGGCGTGGCGACCGCCCAATCAGAGCGGCGCTGCGGGGTGACGAGAGCCAATGGGCGCCGAGGGGGCGGGGCGGGGCGCGGGGGCGGGCCGGCCCACGGCGTGCGGAGGTTGCTATGGCTGTGGCCGGAGAGCGGCCGCGGCGCGGACCAATGGGAGCGCGAGGAGCCGCTGACGGACGCGGCTGCGGACCAATGGTCGCGCGGCGCGCGGCGGCGGGGGCGGGCGGTGCGGCGGGGGGCGGCGGGGCCGGCGCGGCGCTAAAGGAGCGCGGCGGGCGCGGGGCGGAGCGGGCGCGGCGAAGCCGGCGGGCGGCGGGCGGCGGGCGGGCGGCGGCCGGCGCTGCACAGGTGAGCCGGCGGGGACGGCGGCGGGGCCGCGGCACCGGGAGGGGGGCGGCTCAGCGGGGCCCGCCCGCGGCGGGGGTGTGGCGGGGGCGGCGGGCCCGGCACACAAAGACCCCCTTGTTGGGCCGCCCGCCCGTCCTCCCGCGCCGCCCTCCCCCCCGCTGCCGGTGCCGGCCCCGGCCGCGAGAGGAGGGGGCCGTGCCCGGCCGGTTTCGGCCATTTTCTGCCTTCCCCGCGGGCCCCGGGCGGGGGGCGCGGGGCCGCGGCCGCTGCGGGCGCCGCCGGGCCGAGCCGCGGCCGCCTCTTTGTCCTTCGGGCCCGGCGAGCGGCAGCGCGGCGGCGGCCCCGGGGCGCTGCTCGGGCCCGGGGCTGCCCCGCCGGCCCTGCCCCGCCGCGCCCCCGCCCCCCTTTTGTTCACAACGTGTGTGAGGGGTTTTTTTGGAATTTTTTTTTTTTTGCCTTTATTCGCACGTCGTCTGTCGGGAGTGCTGGATTCCTGCATGATAAATGTGCTCATTTGTGTGTTTCATTTGAATGCCATTGTTAGCGGAGCAGCCCTGGCTAGGGTGAGCTGCAGCTTGCCTTGCTTCTGCAGAGGGTCTTTTGTGCTGGGCTTTGTGGGGCTGGGAGCCCGCGTGGGAGAATGACCCTGAAGGTGTTTGTGCTCCCCGAGGTTTGGGTTCAGCTCAGAGCTGCTCTCCGTCGCTCACACCATTGGTGTGTGACCGGTGCGTGCACTCCTCTATAAATGCATTCATCTCCGTCTGCACCCTTTAATTCCGTTGGGTGCAATGATGGTTCATTTCGTTGTATGAGCTTTATTTGACCTTCGGGTTCCGGTGCCCCTTGGTGTGTAAAAGCGGCGTGCTGGCTGCCCCGGGCTGTGTCTCACCTGCCCAGCAGCGCTCGGGAGCTCACACCGAGCCATTGGCACGCCAGGGTGGCACTGCCGTTCCAGGGCTTTGTTAGACCTTGGGCTGGAGCCTGGCACGGTGGGGACAGTCACCTTTCTCACGTGGGTTTCAAAGCTCGTCTATCTCATCTGTGGGTTTCTCCAGCCAAATGTGGCATTCATTGACTAAACCGTCAATTTCCTGGCGGAGGAGTCCAGCTATCGCTTAGAGGTGTGCCCTTGACGATTCCATCTTTGTTCATGGAAATTTTCTCTGAGAGGCTCTTCTAAAATACTTTAAATGTTGAGTCATCATCTCTTGATTTGAATTAAGCCATCTGTGCTAAGGGATCTGCTCCTCACACCTCTGAAGGGTTCAGTGACTTCAGGCTTGCTTTGCACTAAAGTTGGACAATGTAACAAATGTCCCTGCCTTAGCTGGAGACACAATTATCCTGTTTAATTACACGTTCTTCTCGGGAGGGTTGGGTTGCAGAACTTCCATCAGGGCGCGTGCCATAGTAGGAAAGGTGACAAATGCAGTTTGGGAACCCCCCTGGCTTTGTTCCCAAGCTGGCCTTTGGGTTACCTGCTGGGAAAGGATTCCGTAGCCAATGTGGGGTTCTTCAGCAGGGAAGGTGGTGTGCGTTACAAACCAAGACGTTTAAAGTCCTGAGGACCAGGGGCCAGGCTTTACCTCGGTGCCCTGTGGGCAGTTGCAGCTGGATCTGCCAGCTCCAGGAATCCTGGCTCTGGTGGCAGGGGCCTCTCTTGGGTAGAGGCAGCCAGGTAAAATGAGTGTGCAGGGGCTCTTGTCAGTCAGTGGTTTTTCTCTCTGCTTCAAATTACCCGTGGAGCTGTTGGAAAATCCAGCATCATTCCTTGCAGTGTTTTGAGCCTGGAGGTAAACTTGAGATCTGGAGACATTTTTTGGAATATGGTGATGTCAGCACTCAGGACTGAGAATGGGAGCAGGCTGTAGAAATGCGAAGCTTTCCAGGGAGAATATGAGTGAGGTTTAGCTGCCTGCATGGCTTGCAGAAACCCCAAGTGTCTCAAGTTCTTTTCTGTAGCTGAAAATCCACATTTTTAAAACTCCTCCTTGCCGCCTTCTGGTTTTTGCAGCAGAATCCACTGAGCAGATTTGTGGGTTTGTATCTATCTCTGTATTTTTGTTTTCCACTGTTCCATCACAGCTGAGTTTACTGCCAAGCTGCTGCTCTGTTTGCTCTCATTCCTTATCTAAGCCCAGCACACGGGTGCGTGTTTTTCCTGCCCGCAGCTCTTGCTGTGATGTCTCTGCCTTGCTGCTGCACAGCTGGCACCCTGCTGGCTGTCCTGCACTGGGTTTGGGTGACACTTGACAGGTGACTGAGCTTTTGTGTGGCACAGGTGTGTGAGCAGGGCCTCAGTTGTGCAGCAGCTCCTCCAGGCTGGGAGCGATGCCTGGTGCTGCTTCTCCCAGGGAAGGCAGCGGTGCTGGAGCAGGAGCTGGGGCTGGATGACTGGCTTGGGAGGCTGTGTGTAACGTGCTCCTTGCTTTTCCCTCCTCTGGCAGGGTGACTGGGAGCAGAGCCCTTCTCTTGCCGGGATGGCGCAGAGGTCGGGCCAGGAGGATCCGGAGCGCTACCTCTTCGTGGACAGGGCTGTCATCTACAACCCTGCCACCCAGGCTGACTGGACTGCCAAGAAGCTGGTGTGGATCCCCTCGGAGCGCCATGGCTTCGAGGCAGCCAGCATCAAGGAGGAGAAGGGGGACGAGGTGTTGGTTGAACTGGCGGAGAACGGGAAGAAGGCGCTCGTCAATAAAGATGATGTTCAGAAGATGAATCCTCCCAAGTTCTCCAAAGTGGAAGACATGGCAGAATTAACCTGTTTAAATGAAGCTTCTGTATTGCATAATTTAAAGGATCGCTATTACTCTGGGCTCATCTATGTAAGTAGTAATTATGGGATCCATTCTGGGTGCTAATTCAGCTGACCTTACCTGATTGCCGTCCCTACTGTCAGAGTAGGTCTTGGCTTTGATTTTGGCAACCAAAATACTTTTTATCCCCAGCATTTGCATGAGTCCAAAGTCTTTTTCTGTGCTGTGTACAGGTCAAGAGCTCTGTCATAAAACAAATAATACACTTCTGTGAGCATCTTTCAGCCACAGAATGTGCCATGGCAGCTGGGAGGGCTCTGCTGTGCTGCTCCTTGGAGCACTTGCCTCCTGCTGAACTGATCCACTGAGCAGTGGCAAGTGGCTTCCTTGTGCTGAGGGAGGTGACAAACCCTCACTTTGCTGGATGGCTGAGGTTAACTGCTCATGTGAGGGAGCACATCTCTTGTTTTAACTTGCTGCGTGTTAAAAATGGCAATAAGAGGCTCTGCTGGTATTTAAAATATGAAGTTTGGGAGTACTGGGAGTGCAAAATGTCTTTTTGGAACTGAATATCAGCCTAGTGGCCAGGAAGGGATATGTTCAAGTGCTTAAAATAAACCAATAAGATAAAGCTTGTTTTTTTCCAGTGGTTTTGAAGCACTGATTGAACATCTGGCTTATCAGCATCTTGCTCTGGAGTTGGGAATCACAGCGCCCTTGGTGCTGTGTCTGACCCTGCTCCTCCCCTGGGCTCTGTCCCAGGTCTGTGCCTGCAGTCAGGAGCAGCCCCTGCTCTCTTGGCAGGCTGGCTGCACAGTGACTTGTTGGGTCAGGGAGTCTGGAACAGCTACAGGAGACTTTCTGTCTCAAAAGACACTGGAACATCTGCTTAAATGCTTGCTTCACTTTTTATAAACACTTAAAGCTTAAATCCACTTTATTTAGTCCTGATAGCTGGCTCATTCTCCCCTCCATCTGGGGATTAGGGGGTACATTTTTAGCTTGACCCTTGATAGTATTTGGACTTATTAAAAATTATGTACAACTACAAAGTGTTTTTTTGTATTTGTGTGTCTTTGTCAGCTTCCTCCTCCAAGGCCTTACACCAAGGTGCTCATAGCAGAGCTGGGTGAAAAATACTTCTGGAATGATTCCTGCATAAGGAAACTAATTGCATAATTAATGGATTGAAAACAAAAAGTAAACGTGTTGATAGGTCAAAAGTTTCCAGTCTGTGTATCAATCCTAATTATGGCTGTTAGGAAATTCATTACAATTATTATAGCCCTATTTTTCATGATGAAGGTTAAAAACCTGCAGGCCTTGAGTGTCTCAGCAAGCTCTAGTGCAGGGCCTGCAAACACAGGCCCAGGTGTTTGTGGGGGGTGCTGGCACACAGGGCACAGGATGTCACTCTGCGTCTGCCAGTCCCCTTTGTGGGAGCCTGGCTGCTCCTGCGTGTGGGGTTGGTGAGGTCCTGCAGGTGCCTGACCTTGTTCCTTCCCAAAGGGTTCATCCCTGCTCTGCTGGGCCAGACTGGAGCTTGTTCTGTGTGTGATGTCCTGCCAGGCAGGGGGGTCAGTGCATGTGGAGTTGGTGACACCTCCCTGCCCAAGCTGGGAGAGCTTGGTTGGGCTGAGAAGCTCCAGCATTTGTTGGGCTTTGCTGAGTTACAGGGACACTGCTGGAGGATGCTGCTCTTCCCAAGAGCCCTGGTTCAGTGCAGATGTACGAGTTGGCTCCTGGGCTGAAGTGAAACCTGGTTTGCTTGGTGAGGGTGTGCAGCAGTGTGGGGTGTGTGGAGGACTGGATGCTGCAGGGATTCACAGGCCAGAGGGACACTGCAGAAACTCGAGCTGTTGGGGGCTCTGTGGGGCATCCCTGAACTTCATGAACGTGGCACTGCTGCTGCTGGCACAGCCCAGAGCCATTGCCCACATTCCTGTTTGCCTGGTGTAAGGAAAAGAGCCCAAGGGAGCTGAGCTGAAGTGAGTTCTGGTGGTTTGGCTGTGCTGACAGGAGCTGGTTAAAGCTCTGGTTGGATTTCCAGATTGTACTCCCATAATAACCAAATGAAAATTGTGTATTTTGGTGTTGGTCTCAAGCAGTTGAGGTGCAGGTGGTGAATCTGATCAGGTCTCATGGAATTTCCCAACAGGCAGCGTGGAGTGTTGCCTTTCTAGGAAGTGAAAGATGCAAGAATGTGGGGTGAAGTAGACTAGCCACATGTTTCCTTTCAGTCCCGAGAAAGGAAAGGAGCGAGCTTTGGGTGGCTGCAGTCATCCGGCTGTGATCTGTGTCCAGGAACAGGAGGCTGACTAAGGCCCACGGTGACCTGGGCACTGATGCTCCCTCCAAGAGTTTCATGTAACATCCAAGTAGGGGTGGCCAGCAGTTTCAGGAACTTGCAGCATCTCTGCTGCCTGCCAAGTGTGGTGATCTCAGGCTCTGAGCACCACTGCTGAGCTGGGGGAGGTGAGCAGAGTGGAGAACATGGAAGGTCAGGGCTTGTAGAGGCGTGGTGTGACTGCTTGGTCCTGTCCCTCTGGGGTCTGCTCATGGCAGCACAGAACATGAAAAGGAGCAGGACTTGTACAGAATGCTGGGAAAGGTGGTTGGAGTGTCAGTTATGGTGATCCCAGTTTTGCTTTGGAGATGAAATAACTGGTTGCTTGCTCCACTTTAACATCATCTATTGCATTGGTTGCCACAAGGTTTATTTGAGTGTTAGTGCTGGTTCTGTGAAGGTGCACACACCTACAGCAGGTAGTTTAGTTATTTTGTCATTGCTTCTGCCTTTGCTTGGAGTTTTCACTCTCCTTGTGTTTCATGTCTGAACTTCCCCAAATCCTGTGCTTTTCTAGGGATATCAATGTTTCTTACCTATCATTTGAGTAACTAATGCTCTAAATTGATCTTCACATCCTGCTGGAGTGGGTTTTGCTTCCTGTGAATGGCTGTGAACGTTGATTCTCCAGTTCAAAACTGAACTGCTGGGGCTGCCCTGCTTTGGAGTGGCCAGCTTTAATCCTGGCTCCAGGCTGCATTAGTGACATCCCTCAGCTGCAGATCAGAGCTGCAGGTGGTTCACTGGGAGGGCACCCAGGAGGAATACCCACAGGCCTGGGAGGCCCTTTGAAGGTTTAGAATAAACATGATTTTGCTCAGACTGGTTTTATGGTGCTTCCTGAATATCCTTATCCCATGAACTGAGTTCCAGGTGCCTTTCTGGGGGTGTTGCTTTAAGAAAGGAGCAGTTCTAGTCAGAGGTTTTGGCTCCCTGAGGTCTGTACCCTGGCTGAGGAAGCATCTTTATAAAACCTGCATGTAAAATGCCACTGTGGAGGCTTCTAGATAGCTGCCCTGGAGCTTGGTTTGTGCTAGGTTGTGTCTGCAGAACATGATTTCATGGGGGAAGAATCCTTTGAGTCAGAGAATGAGATGGAGAAATGAAATCCACTGGGAAGGGTGGATGGTGAAGGTCCCTCAGCCCTGCGTGCTGCTCTTTCAAGACCACACTTAATTCTTTGTCACAAGCTGTGATAGGCATTAGGTGACACTTTACCCAGCAATTTAAAGCTCTTTTGATGGCAAGAAAGACTCTTCAATCCCACTTTTAAAAATGTATTTTAAATGTAGAAATGCCACCTTAGGTACTCTTGTGGACAGCAATATCCTGTCAAAGCCAGTGGGTCTCTGGTGGCTGTGCAGGTTTGCCACAAGGTTCTGATTTTGCAGGGACTCCATGACCTGAGCTGCAGCTGGGTGGGTTTAATGGCCTGACTGGTGAGTGCAGGTGAACATGGAGCAGTTCTGGGGTGAATGCACGTTTTCCACTCAGTGGGTCTGTAAATTTGGAGCCTGAGTGCCTTCTCTGATGCTCTGGCAGGGCCACAAGTCTGGCTTGTGCAGTCAGAAGTTCCCCCTGCAGTGGGATGGGATGAAGGAATTGCTCACTCAAACACAGGCTGTAATTAAGCTGCAGTAAAACCCAAGATATCCCAATTTCTATGTGCTTTATAGTGATTTATTTTAAACCATTGCTGTTGCCACATCTGTTGCAGGCCCAGCTTTCCTGGATAAGCCCTTGCCCACAGGTGGTTGTGTGGCTTTGTGATACCCCAGAGATCATTGCAGCTTCTCCTGAACTGCTTCCTGCCCCCATTGAGCCAGAAGGATTGAAATGAGCAGAATTTCTCACAGGGTGACTCTGTGCCAGTGTCCAGATGGTCCCTTGTGACTGGTGGGGGCTGTGGGGAGCCCTGGGGGCTCAGGTGGGGGCAGGTACCCATGGTGTGTGTGCTGTGGGGAGAGTCAGCTTGGAGTGATGAGTTCTGCTGTTCTTGAGGAAGGACAGCAAAGCTTGAGGAGAGGTTTAGATTCAGCCTCAGAGTCCCCCAAGCTCCAGTGAACTGTGCATTATCTTCCCTGCTCACTCCCCCATGGTTTTTTTTGAAGCCAAGACTTTTGAAAAAGCGTTGGAAGCTGTTTGTGTGAGGCTTTGAGTTCCTGGAAGCCTCCTGCTGGTTCTGCTCTCCTGGCACAGGGCTGCTGGGCTTTCTTTGCACCAGTGAAGTAGAAAACGTGCTCAGTGTTGTGCGAGTAAAGCTCTGCAGCAGGTAATTGTTGTAATTGCAACTGTTACCTCTGTAATGGCTCTGCAGCCCTGTTATTTCACTTTTGAATGTACTTTCCATTTTATTGGAGTAGGAGAGGGAAGGAATGGAAGCTGTGGCACAGTCCCCAGCTCCAGAGCCTGCTGTGGGTGGCAGCTCTCACAGCCCTGCACTGGAGGAGCTGTTTTTAAGCTGTTCCTTCTGTTGAGCTGCTGCCTCCTGTGAGGCCTGAGTGTAACCTAGAACAGTCTCTGGTATTATATAAGCATCTGTGTTCTAATTGCTTTAATTTTCCTGCTGGTCCAGTTGGGAATGTTTCACGTTACTGAGTGTCAAAGATTGGTATTAAAAGAAACCTGCAAGAAATTGAATTTGTTACTTAATTCTTTTTCCTACCACAAGGCAGTCACTGGATTTAATACCCAGCATGTGGCAGAAGAAATGCTGGGGTTCACACTGGTGGAACTGCTTTGACACAAGAACTTTTTTTATGTTGACTCTGATTTTTGGAAGAGTCATTAATGTGATCAAGTTGAGGGAGCTGTGTGCAGGGTTAGAAATGTCTGAGGGACTGCAAGGAAGTGAATCAGGTAAGCAGAGGTATGAGAAAGGCTTGTTCTTGTCAAACTACGTTTCTGTAAAAAAGGGTGGGTTAGTGGTGTAAAAAGGAGCAGCAGTTTGCTCTGTTCTCTCCTGAGCATTGTGTTCATGGCCCCCCTCCAGCCCCATGCCTGGGTCAGAGCTGCTGCAGGGCTGTCTGTGGGGCAGTCAGGCTCTGACATGCAGCTCTCCAGGAGCCTGGTGGGAGGATTTTAATGCTCCTGTGGCCCTGCTGCAAGCTCAGCTCGTGTTCTAGCTCCGAGCAGTTGCTGAGGCAGTTTGAGCCCGGGCTGTGACCCTGAGTGTGTCTGTGTGAGAGGAGGAGCTGGCAGGGCAGGGCCCTGCTGGGCTGGGGGTTCTCTCTGGACACATCACCTGAGGGCTGTGAGTGTGGAAACTCAGCCCTGCTGAGCCTCAGCTCAGCCCCAGCTGTGCAGAGCATCACAGACAAATCATCCATGGTGTGGGCTCAGCTTTTCCATTCCTGCCTGCTGGGTGTGTTGGGCTCCTTCCCTTTCTCATTCTCCTGCTGGGCTGCCCTGAGTAAACCTGAGGCTGTGGTCCCCAGGCTCTCTGACCTGAGCTTCCCAGGCTGTTCTTGTCCTGGCTGAGCACCTTTTGATTCCAGGGTTGTGCCCACCCCAGCGCACAGCCTCACCTTCACCCCCTCTGGGGCTGAGCAGTCCCTGCCCTTCTTTAAGGCTGGGCTTGGATAATTCCAGGGAGAAAAGGTGCTCTGAGAGAGAAAACCATGTCTAGCTCAGGGAACTCAGCTTGGAGTGTGAAAGGTGAGTCTGTAACCTCAGGAGGTGAAAACCAGGCAAAGAAAATGCTCTGTTGAGGTAATTTATCAACTGGAGAGTGAGCTCCACTCCCTTAGTTATGGGTAGTGCTTAAAGCATGCAGTGTTGGGCTGGGAATGGCTGGTTTCTGTTTCAGCTAATAATGAGAGCTGTCTAGATGCTTACTTCAGCTTAATTATTTATGTAGTAATAGAGTGGATCTGTCACTTTTTTATTTGAAGAACTGCAGATAAATATTGAGCCTGTGTTTGGGGTGATGCAGACTGGTTGTTACAATGCCCAGCTGTACCTGCATGGTGCTGGTGTCTCTCAGTGCTGCTTTGAGGAGGTCTCTGCATGGCCTGGCAGAGGGGAGGTGGTTTCACCTGGGAATGACTCCCCCTGTTTGCCAGCTCCCCTCCCTGCCAGGCTGCAGGGATGGAGTGGGGTTTGGGACAGGCCAGTGCCAGGACCCTGAGCTCTGCAGGTCGGGACAGCTTACCAGAACCCAAATTACTGCATGATAAACTACTGGATACAGGCTGGAAGCATCTGGAAACCTTCAAGCTGCACATTTAGTGTCCTGGAGGGGAGCTTGTATAACCCAGCTGTCAGTCAGAGCTCCCTCTACTGCCTGTGTCTGGAGCCCTGCCTGCAGAGTGCATTCCAGGCTGTCCTGTGCTGGGCTGGGGCTGTCTGTTCCTGAGGCAGGAATGTGTTCCAACAGCTGATCCATCAGCTCAAGGTGAATCAGCATCTTTGCTTGCCTTTCAATTCTTAATGTGCTCATCCACCTCTGTCAGCTGAAAAATGAATGAAGGCTGGTTCTCCATCCAGCCTGGGCTGTCACTGGAGCTCACCCAGCTGATCCCAGCTCTCATTCCCACCTGACAATTCCATCAGAGTCCACAGGATAGACTTCATTCAATGGGTGTCCATTTGTTAAACAGATGTGTGTGTATTCCTGATAATTCCTCCTGGGGCTGCTCACCAAGAAGCTTTTTTGAGGGGTTCTGAACAGTCTCTACTGTTCATGTGTTTGGTTTCCATGCACAAAGCCCTTTCCTGCTTTTTTAGGCACGGTGATTCACTGTGAGACTTGCAGTTATAAAACAGCTGTGAAAGATTTTGGTACCATTTGCTCCCTCCCAATTAAATTTGGCTCATTAAAAGCATCCTTTCTGTGTTTCTGTGCCTGCCAAGCCATGAAGCCAGCCCACCAATATGTTCATGTATTGCTTGCTGCAATAGATGGCACTCAGGAAATTGGGAAAATTCAGTTCCATCTTCCTGTGAATAAATGAAGGCTGTGCAGGGTGGTGCTGGTTTGGGAAAGGTCTCATTTTGAGATTCTGCAGGGAAACAGCAGGAGAGTGAACTGGTAACACATTCAGCAAATCAGGGTGTTGGAGTTCAGGGTGCTGCATGCAAAGAGCTGCTGTGGCACAGAGGGAATGGTCTGGGATAAAAATCTCTCCTTTCGATTTAGTTTCAAATAAATGAACCCCAGCACTGGCAAAATGTGGAATTTTGTGCTTCATAACTTCTAATTCAGCCCTGTTCAGTATAAAGATTCTTCAATTAACCCTTTTCAGTTGCCCAGGTATTTGTTGGCCTTCTCTGGTTTGGTTATGTTGGGCTTTGCTTATTCCATTCCTTCCAGGTTCACAGGTTCATCAGCTGCTGCTTCAGGAGATAGCTGGACAGGCTTCCAGGTTAGGTGTTATCAATAGAGGTTTGTTAAGTTTGTTTTCTAGGTTATTAATATTTTATGTAGCTAAAACAGTAACATTTACTCCATGTCTGTGCTGGGGAAGTGAACTAAAGATGCCAAAGCAACTGGAAGGAGAAGAGAAGGATAATCTTCAAAGAACGGTTTTATCCCAGCACTTAAGATTTTTTTTTTAATTATTTTCCAGATCAATTTATTTATGTCTGGGCAAGGGCAGTGATTCTGGGGAAAAAACAACAGCTTTCCTTTGGGAACATAAAATGCCAAAACAAAGTCAGAGCTCTGGATGAACCTGCAGAGCAGTTGAGGTTATGCTGTGAGGAGGTCACCAATGCAGGTGGGTTTGCAATAATGCCCTGGCAGCTTTGGGAGCTCTGTCCTTGCTCAGGCGAGGAGCAGCAGCCCTGCAGGGACTTGGCCAAACTCTGAGGCTCAGTGGGTGAAGAGCAGCAGCCCAGGAGGGACATGGCCAAACTCTGAGGATGAGGAGCAGCAGCTCAGCAGGGACATGGCCAAACTCTGAGGATGAGGAGCAGCAGCCCAGCAGGGACATGGCCAATCTGTGAGGATGAGGAGCAGCAGCCCAGCAGGGACTTGGCCAATCTCTGAGGATGAGGAGCAGCAGCTCAGCAGGGACATGGCCAAACTCTGAGGATGAGGAGCAGCAGCTCAGCAGGGACATGGCCAATCTGTGAAGATGAGGAGCAGCAGCCCAGGGGGGAAATGGCCAAACTCTGAGGATGAGGAGCAGCAGCCCAGGAGGGAATGGCCAAACTCTGAGGCTCAGAGGATGAGAGGCAGAGCAGGGTGAGCATCCAGAGCCCTCCTGGGGGCAGAGCCCTGCTGGCCCCAGCACACTGTGGTGCCATGGCACTGCTCAGGGCTGTGCTGGGACAGCTCTGGGATGGACTCTGGCCCTGGGAATTCCTCTCCCAGCTCTCAGCAGTGGCCAGCTCCCTCCTGAGCTGTGCCTGCTCTGCAGGAGCACAGGGAAGGTGCTGCTCCTCAGCTCTGAGCTGGGATTCTGTGCTGGGCTTGGCAAACGTCTTCCTTCTTCTGGTTACCCTGACTGGAAGGCTGGGCTGGAACCAGGCTTGTGGCAGCTCTCAGAGCCTCTGTGTCACTGCTGGTGGTGGCAGAGGGATGTGGGTGACCTCAGCTGAGCACTGGGAGGGTGCTGGGAAGGGGTGCCTCTGTTGAGCAGTTAATTGGCTCCTTGCATGGCTGTAGCAAGCTGTTAAAATAACTGTCCTGCCTTCCCTCCCTTCACCAGGGAGCAGGAATGGGCTTGGGCAGGGAAGTGCTGCTGTTTCCAGCCAGCTCTGGGTGACATTTGTCTGCAGCACTATCCAGGTCAGTCAGGAGGGGCAGGAGCACTGGTGCTGGCAGGAGGGACAGTGGTAGGAAAGGAGGCTGGGGAGGAGCTGCCCACCTGCCAAGAGCCCCATGTTATGTTGAGTTAATGACTGATAAGTTGTTCTTTATGCTTGGCTCGGTTGCCCTGATAAGATGTGTTTCCTTTCTCTTGAGAAATAAATACCTTGTTGAGGTGGCAAGGCCCTGCAGTTATCATCCAGCAGATCTCACCAAAGCAGAGGGAGTATTTTCCTGCAAGGACATAAGATGTCCCTCTGTCAGGACACCTGGCTGAAAACCAAGTTCTTTTTCTTTGCTGATGGTGCTCCTGGACTCAGTTCAGAGAACACCTTCTGCCTGTCTTGCCAGAAGCTGGTGGAGCTGTAGAAAGGACAGGGGGGCACCTTTTCCTTCAGATAAAATCTTTTATACTTAAAAAAGAAAAAAGAGGTAGACTGGGACTATCAGCTACTGTGTTCATACCAATGCAGCAGAAATGCTTTTTAAAATGGACAAGTGTTATATCCTGAGTGACCTGCTCAGTACTCTGGGCTCTCAACAGCTGTTAAAGCTTTCTGTTTATTCTCCCCATCCTTTTTCTCCTCTCAACCTGCAGAGGTAAGAAACGTGGTTTGCCTGTCATTCAGAGAGATACTTCCTATTTCTGCCAAACTTGGTCTCTTGCTGCCTTCCTGAGCTGGTAAAGATGGAATTTCAGTAGTGACCAAAAGGAACTGAGCACGTGAGGAGACAGAAGTGAATGGAGAGATTGGATATTCTGCTTTCTTCAGAGCAGTCAGTGAATGGGGAGATTGGATATTCTGCTTTCTTCAGAGCAGTCAGTGGATGGGGAGATTGGATATTCTGCTTTCTTCAGAGCAATCAGGTGTGGTTGCTGCTGGAGGGGCTGGGGCCAAGCAGATTCCTTGGACAGGGAGCACCCAGGAGCTGTGCTGTGTCAGAGCCTCTGATCCTGAGCCAGGCCAGGCTCCTCTGTCCTCCTTCTAACCCAGTGTCAGTGGCTGCCTGGGCTCCTTCTTCTGCCAGGGCTGTTCTGTCATGATTCCTCAGGGATAACTGCAGGAGCAGGGATGGAGCTCACTGCAGGAGGCTGCTTGGGTCACAGGGAAATGCACCATGTGGGCACTGCTGGGCTCAGTCCTGTGGCACTTGAGGTGTTTTGGCTGAACAGAAATGTCCCAGTGGAATCAGCAATGTCCAGTTTGTGCTGGTTCCTTGGCACTCTGCTTGTCCACTTCTGTGCAGTGTCAGCTGTGCAGGGAGGGTGTGAAACATCTGCAGGGCTGGCTGCCAGGCTGTCCCTCAGCTGGGCTGGGACAGGGGAGGGAATGAGCCCTCAGTGGGATTGAAAAGGGCTGATGGCAGGCAGGATGGACAGTTATGAGACAGGATAGCGGAAATGATGGTGGTTTGACAGAGGCTCTTCCCTCATCTAGATTATTTACCAGAGCAATGGATATTATCAGTTTCTTCAAAATGAAACTAACTTGGAATGCACGTTTTACTGAAGGAGGTGAACATCAAAAGGTGTCCATAGAGCTGGAACTTGGCAAACGGAAGAGAGATTTAAATGTCTGTGGGAAAGAGATCAGATACTCCTCTTCAAATTTACCTAGCCTTATTATCTTTAAATTACTTTTTATGCAGGTAATTAAAGAGCCTTTTAAGAGAACTAGAAACCAATAATTTGAATATAGCGTGTACTTTGAGTTGCTCTACAAAAAGCACCTCAATTTTGTGTTAAGATAAATATTCTAGAACCTGTGAAAAGCCTTTCTGTTCTTTACGACTTTATTTCAATACTGTTTACTAACAGAAATGTTTGTTATTTTTTTCTTTTCCCAGACCTATTCAGGGCTGTTCTGTGTAGTCATAAATCCTTACAAGAACCTCCCAATTTATTCAGAGAACATTATTGAGATGTACAGAGGGAAGAAGCGCCACGAGATGCCCCCGCACATTTACGCCATCTCTGAGTCTGCCTACAGGTGCATGCTGCAAGGTAAGGAGCAGTCTGGGCTTGGACACTGCCTGGCCACTCCTCAGTGTCCCTGCAGCTGGGGTTTGCCACGTGCAATTGGGGTTTTAAAGAGGGAAGAGATCCAGGTTTGGATCTCTTCACTGAGGGGCAGCAGCAGGGTGACACCAGCACAGCTGGGCTGGGCCATTGCTGCTCTGGGAGTTGAGTCAGAAATACTTTGTTCCCCCAAAAAAAGAGCCAAGTTGCATGTCCAAAGATGTTGTGCACTGGCTCTGGATGAAGGAGGAGTGAAAGAGTGGGGTTGAAAAGGCAATGCTGTAAAAGTGTTGGTGTTTGGCAGCTGCCAGATAATCTGAGGTGACCATGCAGCAATGGTGGGTTTGAGTTCAAAAAGAGGTCAGGGAAATGCTTAACCTGGAAGAATTTCTTTCTTTTTCTCCTAACTGATTTGTGTCTGTAGTGGAATAGAGTGAGCTCATGGAGGGCTCATGGTTTGAATTTTGGCTTTAAGGCTGTGCTGGACAAACATGAAAACTGAATCTGCTGTGACAGAAATGAGCACGTGCTGTTGAACTCACACAGTTGCATTTCTGACACAGGGTTTTGGAAGCACAGCTCATTCCAATTCTGATTCATGTTTAGGGGGCTGTTGGAGGCGTGGGGACAGCAGCATGTTGTGTGTGTAACCAGGAGCCTGCTCTGCACACCTTGCTGTGTGTTGTGCTGTAGCTGAGTTTGGGCTGGAAGGAGGGGAAGAGCTGTTCAACCTACTTCACCCAAACTGAGGGACAGCTGCTTCTGCTGCCGGGTTACACCATTTAAATGTTAACTTTTGGTTTTTTAGACGCTTTAAATACATCACACAAGTCTTTGTTTCTTGAATTGTGACTTTGTCTTTAGGGCTGCTTAATAATCAACTGCCGGTTGCTGAGTGTCCTTTCACCTCAGCAGGGCTGTGCCAGCAGAGAGGGGTGATGCAGGGACAGGCGGGGGGCCAGCAACCTGGAGTTGTTCTGCTCCCAATGGATACCTGGGGCTCTGTTTTCATGTGTTTTTGTGAAAGAAACTCTGACTTCTTGACCAGAACAACAGCCTGTAACAGCTCAGATCAGAGCACCCCTAATAAGTGCATGTGGAATAACGGCAGGGCAAACCTTAAGATTTATTTTAAGGAGTTTATTGTAGCACTCTCAAGTGGATTGTGATTAAGTGCTTCCCTGTCTGAAAGCACCTCTTGAAATGGTCTCAAGAATGCACTGAAATGTCCTTGAGCCAAATGTCCTCTAATAAAGTAAGTCAATGTCAGCAGTCACCACACTCCGGGTGCTCCATATATTTGCTCACATGCCCTGCTGGAACTCATTTGTATCTCTGGAGATCCTGCTACATGCACAAATGTTACTATTTTTGGAAGGTGGAATTAAAAAGAAATGCACATGGTGATGTATGTTTGGTTACAGTCCTCTTTTCTTTCCTTCTGATGGTGGAGGTTTATATTTTGTATCCAATCTCTCCGTGCTTGCTTTCTCTTTGGTTTTGATAGCCCGAGTTCTCATCTGAACTAATGAAGGCGTAGCTTGGAGTAAGAGTCGATGAAACCCATGCAATGGGATCCATTATTATCCATTCCCATTTAGGGAATAACTTGTTTAAGGGTAACTAAATATGTGTTTCTAGTGCCCTTCACCTGTATGGAGCCACTCCCTGTTTCTTTTAGGCAGCATTTGCAGGAGTTGGTGAATTTCCCATCGATGATTTGTCTGCACAGCTGCATTGCAGGGATAACTAAAAACTCCAGCCCAGGCACTAGTGCTGGTGAGGGGGGGCAGTGAGTGTTTGTGCCAGGTGGAGTGGGGGGCTCTGCCACTGACCCTGCTGCTGCTGTGCTCCCAGGGCCCCTGCTGCAGAGACACTGCAGGGAACTTTGTCTCCATGTCAATAAAACTTGCAGTTACAACAAGCAAGGTTTTGTAGTCATTAGAGCACCAAATAATATTTGTCTTAACAGTAGCACATTCTTCAGTTTGTTTCTGGTTATCAGTGGCAACACAAGGTCAGCTACTGAGTGTGCCCAGGGCTTGGTGAGGATGGGTTTTCCCTATCAAGTATTTAACACAATGTGCAAAATGTCTCTCATTTCTTCTAATTCTGCCTTGTGTTTTAGTCAGCACTCGGTCTTCAATGAAACAGAAAATGTGTGTCAGGAAGTTTTGCCTGGTAGAAGTATGTCTGTAACATTAGCTGGGTTAATCAAAACTCTTCAGATTAATCATCAGAGGTGTCTGCAAGCATTTATGTGCAGCAGAATCCTTGGCCAGGATGCTTTTGCTGATAAGTTACTGACACATGCTTGTAAAAGTGTTGCTGTGCAGCTCCTGTCTGTCCTGTGCACGTAGCTGGGGTGGCACACACAGCTGGGGTGCCAGAGAGAGGAGTTGCTCCAGGATTATTGAAGTCCTGCTTCTGCTGCTGCAGCATATCCACAGGTTCCTTTTGATAGGAATGGCTGCTGTGTTTCAGTGTTTGACGTCTCAAGTTTAATTATTAGGATTCAAACCTGAAATTGAAACCATAGGAATGCAATTCCTTTGGAGAATATGACCTTCCCCTAATAGAAATATCCTGGCCACTAATCTAGATTAATGAAAGTGGTTGGCTGGATTTTCCTGGCCTGTTCAGTGGTATTTTGTGCAGTATAATCATGTTTATTTTCCTTGCAGCTAATCACAAACTACTCATTTCCAGGTGTTTGTGAGCTGTTTACTGTGATTAACAGGATACCTGGAGCTGAGCAGTGACTCTGAGCAAGCTGATTCCTGAAACCACAATTTTACTGTGCTGAGAATTGGGCACAGTGAGTAAAGTGTTACTCAGGTTCCCAGTGCTTTCATGCCTCTAATTCAGAGCATGGAGAGTCACAGCTCAGCTTCCAGTTTCTTCTTTGCTGAGGTTTTGTGTGTTTAAATAAGAAAATGGAGATTTTTATTTAGATTATGAAAGCAAAGGGTTCTGGTCAGCAGAACTGGTGTATGTGCATCTCCGTAGTTATTCCTTGTGTTAAACTTTGCTGGGACACTCTGAATTTTCCTAAACTGGGGGTACAAATGAATCCCTGCAGTTTTCCATGTGTGCTGTGGTGGAAGGGTCTGTGTGGAAGCATTGCTGCCTGCCAGCCATCAAACCCTGCTCTGTCCTTCACCCCCTGAATAATTTCCTGTTTGGGGGGACCTCCTGCCCCCTTTGGCTGCCCAGGCCAGCCCTGCCTGTGCCCTCTGGGAGGGAGGAATGGGCTGGAAATGTGGGGCAGTGCTTGCCAAAGACAGGGGCCAGAGGCTGGGGGGAAAGTCTGACACACAGCATGGGTTTGAGAGCCCCCTTTGGAGGGGATGGACTCCCCAGGCACGCAGGAGGAGTTCTGGGAAGTGCAGGATTGCTCTCCATGGCTGAGTGTTGCAGATGAACAGGGATTTGGGGCAGGTTCTGCAGGGAAAAGCCAACGGAGGCAGTGCTGGCTCTGCTGGGCGCTGCCCTTGCTGCAGCAGTGCCATTAAGGATTGAGTTGAAGGAGCTCTTGTTGGAGACAGGCAGGACCTGGGCTGCGTTCTAGTTATGCCAGTCAGGGTTTCTCTTCAGGAAAAGCCTCATTACCCAGTGCCTGACCGCAGCAGATAATAACCTGCAATTCAGCTTTCCAGACTGGATTTCCCCTCTCTTTCCCCCAGTAATTATTTTTCAAAGTGCTGTGGTGGTAGGGTGTTACTTCACAGGTGGTTTAGTGGATTTCTCGTGCACTTTCCCTTCATTTCCCTGAGGAGGAGGTGAAGCAGGGAGTACCCATGGCCAGGGGTGATGGGCTGGAGCAGAGCCCAGCAGTGGGGTAGGGCTGGGCTGGCCCCACACAGCATTGCTGACATGATCATAAGGAACTGCTGTCCTAATCCCTGGGACAACGTTGACCTTAATTCTGCTTGGTTATATGATTTGCAAGCCTTGCTAGTGTTCTTCAGTCCTGCTCAAAGTTATGGGCCATGAAAATTTGCCACAGAGCAGGATTTTCTTTGAGAAAATGAATTTTCTAGGGCTGATAGGGCTGTCACAATACTTTACCGGCAAGGGAGATCTGATTGTGCAAAAGCAGTGCTCACAAATTTTTCTCTAGTGCTTTTTCCACAGTTGACTTTCTCTTTTCCCTCTTCCCTTCCAGTTTTCCCACTGGATTTCTGGAGGAAGTGTGGCTTTGTTTTATTGTGCCTCTATTCAGTGACATACAAGTGCTTCGGAGGAAATATTAAGAAAAACTTGTTGACTTCTTGTTGCCAAAGCCCAGCTTGCCTGTCAATATTACTCTTGTATAATTATGCTTAGTCTCTCCTTTTTATCCTGTTTCCCTGAGGACATCTTGATGAGCACCAAATTAGCACTGATATTTTAGGCCTGCCTTTAATCCTGTTGCAGAGAAGGTTTATCGGAAACAGCCTAAGAGGGGAAGGGAACACTTGGTGTTGGAGAAGCCAGAACTGCCTACAGGTGCAATGCTTCTCTCTTCAAAACATCTTCTTGAGCTATATTTGTAGTTAATCTTGATTTAAGTCCTCCCTTGGGGGCATAGCCACCCCCAGCTACATAAGAAAAGAATTGAAACTAAAATAAGACAATTTTTTCTTTTAAAGGTTTATTAAATCTTCAAATGGAAGAGGGAAAAATTGCTCTGAGACTGGGAAAGTTGGGAGTGATGGTTGGTGCTCTCTGTTGTGAGGAGCAGATGGAACCTGATAAATGTGCCATTAATGTTCTTGGTATTTTCATTACATCTTGACTTCCCAAAAGGGTCCCCAAGGCCTTTTAAGGAGTTACAAAGTGCAGGATGATGATCCCAGCAGAACTGGCTGCTTGGTAAATGTCATGTGAAGGATTTATAGGTCCCTTTATGGTTACATTGAGAATTCTGGGCTTTCACTTGGTGCACTCAGGCAGGTGTGGAATATAAATACTCAGGTGACAGCACCATTAACATCCAGATTGCTTGTACACCTCCAGGAGTGTCACATGCAGTGTCTGCATGGCTGAGTGCAGGGAGATTCCTGAAGCAAGAAACAAAGTAGAAAAAACTGAAATCCATCATGCTGGAAGTCTCCTGCCTCATTATTTTTGAATTTGAAGTAAAATGATAAATCCTTCTGTCAGCTGAACTTGTTTTGCAATATTTCATCTCCTTCCCCTCACTTTTGTGTTCTGGCTGTTGGTGTTAAACCTGTGGGATTCAGGGGCTGGGAGTTGTCAGCATTGAAATCACTGCACCTTGCTTGGCCAGCTGTGAATGGCACCAGTAGCAGGTACCTACTGAGCTTACACAATCTAGTTCTAGAAACTGCATTTTAAACTTTTTTGTTGTTGTTGGAAAAGTTTTAGTGCTCTGCTAACCTTTGTCCTTCTCTGTGTCAAAATGTGACTGGATCCCTGTTTATTGTTCAGCTCAAGGTTGGGCTCTTAATTAGGAATGATGTTACTTTCAGTGCACAGCTCTCTCTGCAGGCTTAATTGCTTGGAAGTTGACATAATTTTTTTTGTAATTTCAGTAACTTTGTTGTATTTACAAATATCACAAGGGTGACAATTGTTACATAAGGGATTTTTGGTTTCCTCGGTGCCTCGGTTTTCTTCCCCTTCCTGAGGTGCCGTGCTGCAGTAGATGAGCCACTTCCATGAGCTGCTTTGGTTGATATTCTGAGCAAGCAGAGATGACTTTAATTTTAAAACTTGCTATGCAAGCTGGCCTTATAATTGAATTGTGACTGTGCCTACAGACAGGAATTCAAGGCTAAGTGCACCCAACTTGGGAAATCATTCATGAGATGAATCATTTTGTGTGATCACTCAGTCAGCACCTGCTCCTGCACCGAAGCTTTCCTTTAAATTAAACTCCTTTTATTTCTAGGTAGTTGTGAAATGGATAATTTGCTCCTGCTTGGCCCAGGCCTGGGATGACAGGCACAAGCAGCAATGCCTTGATGTAACAAAACCTCCAATGTGTTCTAATCTCGGGAGCAGCGTGAGAGCCGTGCTGGGCACAAAGCTGGGGTTTGTCAGCCCTGCCTGCATTCCTGGGCTGCTGAGCTGGGAGTGCAGCTATGCCACAACTGCCAGCACTTGCTGCAGCTCCTTTTTCCTCCCCTTACTCTTACATTTGTTGGTTTTTGGCAAGGGAGCAGCAGAGCAGGGTTTATCCATTGGCCAGTGGGGAGAGGTGGGGGCTGCTCCTTGTCCTGCTCCTTGTCCTGCTCCTTGTCCTGCTCCTTGTCCTGCTCCTTGTGTTGGGCCCCAGACTCACAGCAGCAGCACAATTGCCAATTTCTGTCTTGGTGCATCTCCAGCCTCCTCTCACTTGTCCAGGATTGATGCTCCCAGGTGTTCCTGGCAGGCTTTGGAGCCTTCCTCAAGGACTCAGAGTTGCAATGTGTTGTGCATCTGTTTCAGAGAAGAAGGTGAATAAAAGCTCATGGCTTTCTGATCACCCTGGGCCATTCAATTCATCCTGTTCTTGGGCTTTTTCAAAGCCATCAGATGGTGTGGAGAAGGAAAATGCAAAAGAAAAAGCAGGAAAAATAGGTGTCTACCTCTTGATGTGTATCTGCTGTGAAAAATAGCAGGAAATAATTCTCTGAAGGGTTAGTAAATGGAAAATACTGAAAATAGAAAATCTGCAAGAACCAAATCCTTAATCTCAGAGATGGAATAGCTGATGGACCGTGCTGCACAAAAGCATTTGGCAGCAGAGCAGCCAGATGGGAGCTGCTGGGGCCATCTCTGAGGGTCCTGCTCAGATCTGGAGACCACTGTGCTCATGATCAGCTTTCCAAAGGGAGTTTGGTAACAATTCTAACCAAAGGGGAACTTTAAGCAGTGTGAGGAAAGGCCTTCATATGGGCAGAGAACTGGTTAAAGGTTGGTCAATCCTTCCCATTGTTTTGTGCTTTTTATGGTTTGGGAGTTGCTGCTGCAGACCCTGGAACCTGCATTCCTCTGTTTGTGCTTTTTGTGCAAAAACATCTTGGGAAAGGTGAATTCCCTTGGCAATGCTGGAGCTGCTGCTGCTTGAGCAGGAGCTGAGGGGATGAAGGGTCTGGGGACATCTCAAAGCAGCAGTGGCTGTAAATCAGGTAGAGAGTGTGAGGAGTGAGTGGAAAAGGGATCCATCTAAGAACATTTTGCCATAGACTTGACACATTTTCTTTCTATTTTCATAATACATATAATCAATCTATAATAATATAATAGAATATAGACTTAGAGAGCCAAGCACAAGCACAGGTGAGAGCCCACCTGCAGAGCTGCCTCCAGCTCAGGCAGGACCCGGGCCAGAAGAGGCACCAGGATGATGCTCTGAGAACTGGAGTTACTCAGCCTGGAGAAGAAAAAGCTCTGGGGAGACCTCAGAGCCCCTTCCAGTGCCTCAAGGGGCTCCAGGAGAGCTGGAGAGGGACAAGGGATGGAGTGACAGGACATGGGGGAATGGATTTAAACTGACAAAGCAGAAGTTTAAGTTAGAGATTAGAAAGGAATTGTTCCCTGGGAGGGTGGGGAGGCCCTGGCACAGGGTGCCCAGAGCAGCTGGGGCTGGCAGTGCCCAAGGCCAGGCTGGACAGGGCTGAGAGCAGCCTGGGACAGTGGAAGGTGTCCCTGACATGGCAGGGGTGGAGCTGGATGATCTCTAAAGTTCCTTCCAACCCAAACCATTCTGTGATTTAATCTGCACTTTGTACAGCCCTGCTTTGGGCAGAGAGGAAATGGAACAGCAGACATTGAAAGAACAACCAGAATGAACAAAATTGTTCAGTAAGGAAATGACAATTCAGGTCAGATGTAACAGAAGTCTGAATCTGAAGTGGCACAGGCAGAAGGAATAGGGAGCCTCCTCCACCCATCTCTTCCTATGCAGGAACAGAGTCATTACTTGAAATTTGCAGGTAACATGTCCAAAACAGCAAAAAGAAGCAACATTTTTAACAGCAGAGCTAAACTCTGATAGTCTGTGCTTCAGGATGTAGTGGGGCTTAAAGCCTGGGTGAGGAACACATGGACAGGAGTACATGGACCAGGAAACTGCAGGAGCACATGGACAGGAGCACATGGACAGGAATACATGGACAGGAGTACATGGAGCAGGAAACTGCAGGAGCACATGGACAGGAGCACATGGACAGGAGCACATGGATCAGGAGACTGCAGGAGGATTTGGTGGCTGCCATGAGTGTCTGTGCCTGGCCTTGCTTTGGGGGTGATCTGTGCCCTGTGTGTGGCTGAGCACAGACCAAGGCATGGCCCTGCAGTGGCCCTGCTGTCACACTGGCTGTCTCTCCAGACTTGGCTGCACACACAGGGCACAGACCAAGGCATGGCCCTGCAGTGGCCCTGCTGTCACACTTGCTGTCTCTCCAGTGCAGGTCAGGCAGGATCAAGCAGCTTGGGAAGGAGGTCACTGCAGTGAGAGTTGCCAGGCCCCTTTGTTAAGTGGCTGGTGTTTGGTTGTTTGGAAAGGAGAAGAGCAAAAGTTAAACGAGTGAGCTTAGATGGCAGATCTTAAAGCTAAAGGGCCTCCTTGAGTCATTGTCTCAGTGGACAGTGTAATCTTTGTCTAAACAGAATTATTCTACGTGGGAAGTAGAACAACTTAAGCAGGGCTCATGGAGAGTGGGAACCACTGCTGTGCTGAGGCTCTGCAGTCCAAATAAACCCTGTCCAGCCTGTGGCTTCCCAGCTCCTACTAATCCTAGGGTAGTCCTAAGCAGAATGCAAATAGGGGCTGAAATGTAAGTGTAGAGGTGGCCTGTGTGGATTTTCATTTCTCTTGGGAGGGCCCCTTGGGTGAATGAAGGGCTGGAGGGAGGCAGAGCTCTGCTCCCCTGGGTGTCCGTGGCTCTGAGGGTGTCAGGCAGCAAGTCCTGGCAGCTCTGGCCTGGGCAGCTTTTCCCTCTGGATTGTCACTGCCCTTCAGCTGAGCTGCTGAAACCCCCTGTGAGCCCCAGGGCACTGAGCTGGGCCAGCAGCTGTGCCTGGCCCTGAGCTGGGCACTGTGGGCATCAGGAGCACTCACCCAGCCCAGGGAGCTTCCCCTGGTTTCCTCCAGACTGGAGCTGCCTTGTGTGCTCTGCTCATCTCCTGAGTTACAGCAGAGCAATCTCCCCAGAGCTGCTGCAGTTTGTTGGGTGAGCAGCACGTTACCCATGAGCTGCTGTTCACAAACACGACAGCTCTGCTGTCATTTCTGAATTAATTCTGCCAAAGCTTCTCTTAATGATCATTAATAAAGGGAGTGAAAGACTGACAGTGAAAACTAAACCATATTTGAGGTTCTTCCAACTTAATTAGGGCTAAAAAGTCAAACCAAGTGCCAGTTGTGGCTGCTGTGGTGGGGAATGCTGCAGTGGGCAGGACAGAGTCCTGTTTGTTTTGTCCTCTCTGCTGACTCAGCCCTGGCTGCCAGGCTGAGCACGTCACACTTTTCTCCTCAGGAATTTGGGGAATTTCGAGCTAATGTTGCAAATGCCTCTCTCGTGATTTGTGATTTCTAAACCAGTCTCAGTTCCCAGCTGGGCCGAGTCCCCCAGGCTGGGGCTGTGCTGGGTGAGGGAATAACCAGTGTGGCCACCTCGTGTGCTGGGACGGGCAAACAATCCCTGTCTGAGAGCTGTGGGTCACTGGAACAAGTGCAGGGTGAGCCAGGACTGGGCTTTGGGTGCCCTCTGCTATGTGTCCCTGCTATTTATTAACCTCATGTGCTCAGCCAGCCCAGACCTGCAGCGTGGCTCTTGTCATTTATCTCAGGAAGGGACAGAGCCACATGTCAGCCAGCAGCACAGACAGCAGGCAGAGGAAAATGGTTCTGATTTGCACATTGTCCTTCCTCAAGCCCAAGCACAAAATTTGTGTGGATCATTCACTCTGGCACAGCCTTTCCTCTCCCTGTCCAGAGCAGTGATCAAATGCCACCCCCATTGCTGGAGCTGACATAATAAAATTCCTGCTTTTTGGAAGGTGGAGGAGGCAAGTTCTTGGATATTTCTCAAACAGGAGAAATCACAATCATTGGCTTTCTAAAAGGAGCCCTGTGCAGGGAGCAGAGGGCTCCTGTTTATTTGTAGGTGGTGTTTCATCCTCAGGTGCCCCACAGCCCGTCCCAGGAAAAGCCTTTTTTTTTCCCCTTTTTAATAAAAGCTGTTGTTAATTTACCTTCCCAAATAGCAGAGACACCTGGAGTGTTTCCATCAGTGCTCCACCCCACGGTGAGGAGGTGTTTGATTGACCCGGCCCTGGAGATGCCCTGCAGTGGGGGCAGGAGGGAGGTGCTGGTTGTTCAAGGGCTGTGGCGGCTGGAGCTGGCAGTTCTCGGGCAGCAGAGGAAGTGCAGGAGGCTCTGGCTGTGTCTGTGCTGTGTCAGGCTGTGTGGGGAACACCAGGTGAACACCAGGGCTGCAGCTGCTGAGTGATTGAGAGCAGACCTGTGGAGTGGCCTTTGGGACAGGGTTGATGTAATTCCCCTTGGAGTGATGGCTGAGCAGTTTCAGTGCTCTGAGAGAAGTGTCTGAGCACTGGTGGAGCAAAGCTGATAAATATTATTATTCTAGGACTTACAACCACTGGAAACCCACGAGGAGTAGGCTGCATCTGAATTTGGTATAAATTAATGTTACACCTTTTAGGAGAAAGAATGAGAATTTCTGCAAGTTCATTGTTTCATTGGTAGTTTCAAAGAAATAAGGGTTGGATGTAAAACCCCACCAATATATGAATGAGCTGGTGATGATGAGGCAAGAAGAAAGAGAATAAATGCAGTCTGAAGGTGCACCAAGAGAGATGGCTTCTCCTGAAGTGTCCTTGAGAATTTCTCCCTTCCCTTGCAGCTGCTGGAAGGATAGTGCAATGACCCTGCTCACCTTTCTTGGAGATACCTGTGGTGTTTCCATCCTTCAGTCACCTGAGCCCTGCTGAGGGGGTGACAGTGACACTGCCCAGCCCTGCTGAGTGTGCCACGTCAGGTGCCTTGGCATGTGCAGCTTCAGCTTCTTTAAATCTTTAAACACTTGTCACTTGGTGAAATTTAGGTGTTAAAACTCAAAATATCCATTTTGTGTTATTAGCAAGTGTCCTGCTCCCTGCAGAGTTCCTGAAGTGTTGGATGGGTCACTGGGGGCACAGTGCTCATTTATTCCTGCAAGCTGACTTTATTTATTTATTCCTGCCCTGGCTTTGGGAAGCTGCAGAGCTGCACTGAGGAGGGAGTGAGCTGCCATGGAGGTGAAATGCAGGATAACCAGAGATAATAATGCAGAATAACTCTGGTGGTGCCCAGGAGTGTGCCAGGGCACATTTGGCCTGGTAGGTTAGAGCACTGAGGAGGGAGTGAGCTGCCCATGGAGGTGAAATGCAGGATAACCAGAGATAATAATGCAGAATAACTCTCATGGTGCCCAGGAGTGTGCCAGGGCACATTTGGCCTGGTAGGTGCCCAGCAAACCAACTTGTGCCTGTCACTCTTGCTGCTGGCTCTGGGCAGAGGTGTTTGTTGGGAGTTGCTGTCACAGTGCTAAGTGTTTGATGATAGTTTAGGGAGTAACCAGGCAACATTTTAAAGGCAAACACAAATTATAAAGGCATGCTTCATCTCTGTAACTGGATCTCTTCCCATGTTTATCAGCCCAGCAGGAAAACAGGGAAAAGAAAATAATTGGGAGCTTGGACTTGAGGAGTGGCAGGTTGGGGACACCTGTGTGCTCTCCTTGTCATGTGGCACTCATGGAGCAGGCCTGGGAGAGCTCTGGCAGCAACAAATCTGTGCTGCTGGGAAGGTCCCTGTCCCCCAGGCGCTGCCCTGTTTTCACAGAACTTGTCAGGAATGCAGTTTTTAAATGACCTTGGGTAGATTGATATCTGAGCCTGTTCACCTAGAGCACAGGGCACACACACAGCAGCTCCTTGGAGCTGCATCCACAACAAACAGGAGCCAGGAGCTTTTCCTGGGCTGGACTGCATGGCACCTGAGCATGAAACACCACCTGCAAATAAACAGGAGCCCTCTCCTCCCTGCACAGGGCTCCTTTTAGAAAGCCAATGATTGTGAGTCTCCTGTTTGAGAAATGCCAAAGAAATTGCCTCCTCCACCTCCTAAAAAAAACCAGGAAGTTTTTAATGTCAGCTCCAGCAATGGGGGCGGCATTTGATCACTGCTCTGGACAGGGAAAAGGAAAGGCTGTGCCAGAGTGAAGGATCCACCAGATTTTGTGCTTGGGTTTGAGGAAGGGCCAATAATACCCTGCAAATCAGAACCATTTTCCTCTGCTGCTGTCTGTCCTGCTGGCTGATGTGTGGTTGCTTTCCCTCCAGCCTGAGCTGGGAAGGCAGATTTAACTTTTTTCACCCTGGCACACTTGTTTCATTAAAGAAGGGGATTGTGAGACAGTCAGTGACTGTATAAAAGTCACTGCTTGGTAAGAATTGCAATCAGAGAGAGGTTAAAGCCCCAGGCAGGTAAGGCACCTGTGGAATTGTTTTCCTAGGTCTGTGAATGAGTGCTAATTTTAAAAATGCCTTTCTGGCTGGGCACTTCACCCAGGGAAGCTCCAGATGCCTCCTCCCATTCATCCCCAGTCAAATGGTGAGGGGGATCTGGGCATCTGCAATACTTTAAATATCAGTATAGTGCAGGGAGACTGGAGCAGAGCCAGGCAGAGGCTGGGAGTCTGTGCCTGGGAACTGTTCTGGGCCAGAGCTCCTGTGCTGGCCCTGCAGACTGGTGAGGAGAGGCAGCTGCAGTCCTGAGCAGGGGCAGCACCTGCTCTGAAATCAGGGCTGCAGGCACACGCTGTTATCTGTGTTATCTGGGGGAGAAGGAGCTAAAGAAACCATAAATAACCCTTCCACCTTAGTCATTTGTCAGAGAGTGCCTTGTTGGAACCCAGGAAATGCAGATAATTGACTTTGTAAGGGCTGTGTCAGTTCAGGCTCCTGGACAGAGAAAATTAAAAAGCTTGGCTGCACTCGCTGGACCTTCTGGCAGTGGCAAGTAAATACAACTTTCTGGACTTGTGGATTTTCTTTAAATTGAGTTAGGTAAGAAAATTCACTTATAGTGTGTATTGTGGCAAGGTAGCATTGCATGGTAAATGCACAGGTAACAAATGTCCTGATACAAGGCATTGACAAACTCGCACTGTCTTTAAATAAATTAAACTTCAAGGGAAATCTAGCTGTGTTAGCCTTTTTGAAGTGCTAAACTGAAGAGGTCTAGTTTAGAGGAGGCTGTGCTTTTTGAGGTAATGGCCCAGCTGCAGTGCCAAAATTAGGGTGAAGTTATTTCTGGGAAGTAAGAAAGGGGAAAACCAGCTTGTCCCTTTAAAGAAATGCCTCAGTAAATACTAAAGCTAAGAAGTGCTAACTTTCAGCTCCACTCACAGTCCCAGCCTGGCTTTCATTCAGCTGTTTATTCTGCAAGAGCAAATCCTCTGTGCTGTCCTGCATCACCTCGAGCCCGTGCTGGCCAGAGCTGTTCAGGGTCACTGCCCTGGGAGCAGCCCAGGCTCAGAGCTGCACTCCTGGCTCTGCAGGACCCCAGCTGCACCTGAGCCCTGCCCTGGCCCTGCTCCTGCCACCAGAAACTCCTTCTGGACAGGCCTTGCAGGACCTGCTGCCTGATAGCAAACCCAGAAGGACATAAATAAATGTTTTCTTAATGTTCCTCTTGTCATACTCCCACTGCTTTTGCCTCCTCTCATCTTTCATTTCTTGCAGTCCCAGGCTTCCCATTCCTTTTTTTGGTCTTGCAGCTGTAGGGAGTGATCCAGGAGCATCCCTGCAGCCTTGTCAGGAGGGTCTCCAGCACTCGGAATTTTTCTCTCCCACTTTTAATAATCTGAACTAATATTGTTCAGTTCTCCTGCGCCCATTCTGCTGTGTGTTACCCTTAGGAGGGATCTTTGGAGCTCTCAGCTGCTTGCAGGACACAGCCATGGGCTGCAGGGTTCACCTGGTGAGGCACAGCCCAGCGCAGCTGCTCTGCACAGAGGCCAGCCCAGCACTCCTGGTCCTTGGCATTTTTGAACAAAAGGCTCCAAGTACAGCTGACTGCATGTTTTTAACATTTTTCAGTCAGAAAGCAGCTCCATTTTTTGTTACCCTTGGTGTTAATGCAGTCTGGAACTTGCCAGGCGTGGCATCTGTGGCTCAGCCTGTGCTGGCACCTGCCTGCTCTGAAAGGCTTCAGCTGAAATGTTCTCTTGCTGCAGGTATATTCCCATGTTTTGATGATAGAATTTTTAATATGGTGCTGAAATACACTCTGTGAAGCTCTTGGCATGATGAAATAGCCCTTGCAGGCTGCACCTGACCTTCAGGAGCTCCTCCCAAAGGTTGTGAGTGCAGCACAAAGTGCTGAGCAAGTGCTGCAGCATTTTGCTTTCCCTGGATGTCCTTTAGACAAGGCTTTCATGAATAAGCTGAATTGTGGGAGCTCTTCAGGCCTGCATGTTCATTTAAAAAAGAGAACAAAATGCTGGGGAGGAAAGCACTTGTTTGCTGGAGATGGCAGTGCTCTTTCCAAGTGTGTGGTTGTCAGTGTTGTGTACTTGAAACTGCTTTTCTCCTCATGTAAGGTTTTATATTCTTGCTGCATTCAAAATAAGAAGTGTTAGGGCCGCTTTATCTCAAAATATAGTTAAAAGCCTTGCTGTGGATGATTATTAAATTTAACCAATTATCTGAAATGTCAGGACTTTTAGGAACTTCCAAGCTGTTGTTTGAGGGGTGTGTGCATGTGAAATGGGGACATCATTAACATTGCTTTAGAGTGTTCTTTGAATTGTTAAACTGAAAAGATGAGTGTTAGAAATACTCAATAAAAGGAACTGTTTTGCAGATTACAGAGCAGCGTAAGCAAACCCCTATAACCATGTTTGTTCTTGTTTTGCAGACCGTGAGGACCAATCAATTCTCTGCACGTGAGTGATCATTTTTCATTTGGCACTTTGGGGAATCTGTATTGTGAGAGGGGCTTTGATACAGCTGTGGGAGGCAAAGCTTGGTCTTCAGTCTTGGCAGGCAGTGGGAGAAGATGTAGCATGGAGTGATATTTAACATGGGGATATAGTCAGTGATATTTAATATGGGGATATAGCCTTTTAATACTGTAATTCACATTATTGAGTTTCCTAGGCATGTTCTGCTTAAGAAATGTGATTTGAAAACGTCAGTGAGGAGCTCTGCATCCAGCCCAGAAGCTTTAAGAAATTCATCTCTGCACTGCTGTGCTGTGACTGCTCAGTGGGAAAGGCCTGGGGAAAACAAGCCCCAAAAGTGGGGCTGGAGACCCTGAGCAGCAGCTCAGCTCTGGGTGTGCCTCCAAGGGGATCTGTGAGGAGGGGGACACCAGGGTTCCCTTTGGACCTGGGCAAACCTGTGGCTATAGCTGAGGTTTGCCTGGGCTCTGCTGGGGCAGGCAGAGCACGAGGGGGTTTGAGGCTCTCGGTGCTCGGAGTGCAGCTGGCAGGGGTGAGCCAGCTTCCTGCCCTCTCCCCCATGGACTGTGTGTTCCTGCAGCTTCCTGTGCTGCTGCAGGGAGTGTCAGCAGGGAGATAAGGATTCCCTGGGCTCAGGGAGCCAGGCTGGCCCAGCCCCAGCTGCACTGAGCAGGAACAGCTCAGCTCAGAGTGCTGCCCTGGGCCAGCACTCCCTGTGCCAGCCTGGGGAGCAGGGGGGACATTGTCCCTGCTGGGAGCAGCCTGGGGCTCAGGGTGGCTCATCTGGGCTGGAAAACTCACCTTGGCTCTGTCTGCAGGGTGGAACACAGCAAATGCAGTGCCTGAGGCACAGGGGCAGCTCCGGTGCTTGGTGCCCTGGTGTTGGGGATGAGCTCTGGGGGGACCCTGCTGCCTGGAGCAGCTCACTGGGACGCTGACTGCTGCAGGCAGGCCTGGGCTCAGTTCCCTTCCTGCCAGAAGGGATTCAGATCTCCATCTTGTGCTCCCCACAGAAGTGCCTTGACTCCCAGAGTCTGTACAGGGCTGAGGCTGGATCCTTTCAAGCCTTGCCCTTTCCAGCCATGGATACCATGAATGCAGGATTCCCAGGGCCTAAGGACACAGAAGCAGAAAGAGTTCTGTGCTTCAGATAAAAGTTGATCTGGTTAACTCAGGCTTGGCTAGGTCTGTGGTTCCTGCTCCTAGCAGGACTCCTGTTTTGTGTGCTGCCTATTCCATGTGCCATGCACAAAGCAGCCCTCAAAGCAGGGATGGGATCCCAGAGTGAGAAGAAAGGCTTTGTTCCCCTGTGTTTGTGGATGCCTTGGCAGTGTGTGCTTGCCCCAGGTGAATGTTTTGAAGTAGCTTCATGTTCTGTGTCTGCCCATGAACTTTCCTCTCCTTTGCATGATCAGCCAAGCCCACAAGGCTGGAATGGCAGTGCTGCAGGATTTGGTGGATGTCCAATCTGATCATTTACAAACTGGAAAGCCTCTAAGCTCTCCTGCCTCCAACTTTATCATTACCTCCCCTCTAAGGTTCCTGTGAGCTTTTGATCCACCTGCACTGAGTGGACAATTGATCCCTGTTTGTATCTGGTATAGAGTGTGGAGTTTGTGCATCTCGTGCTGGGTTCCCCCTTGGCTGGGCTGGGCTTGGCTCTGCCTTGCAGAGTTGGTTCTGCCTTGGCTGGGCTGAGAGTTGGTTCTGCCTTGGCTGGGCTGGGCTTGGCCCTGCCTTGCAGAGTTGGTTCTGCCTTGGCTTTGGCCCTGCCTTGCAGAGTTGGTTCTGCCTTGGCTGGGCTGGGCTTGGCCCTGCCTTGCAGAGTTGGTTCTGCCTTGGCTGGGCTGGGCTTGGCTCTGCCTTGCAGAGTTGGTTCTGCCTTGGCTGGCTCTGGCCTGCCTGCCTTGCAGAGTTGGTTCTGCCTTGGCTGCCTTGGCTCCTGCCTTGCAGAGTTGGTTCTGGGCTGGGCTGGGCTTGGCTCTGCCTTGCAGAGTTGGTTCTGCCTTGGCTTGGCTTGGCCTGCCTTGCAGAGTTGGTTCTGCCTTAGCTGGAGAGTTGGTTCTGCCTTAGGTTGCCTTGCAGAGTTGGTTCTGCCTTGGCTTGGCCCTGCCTTGCAGAGATGGCTCTGCCTTGCAGAGAGGGACACACTTCCTCACAGCCAGACCTTGGGACAATGCCACCATACCTCTTGGGAGAGCTTTATTTTGTAGGTCTGCATTATAAACTGGGATTCTGGGGGATTAAATCCTCCTTGGGAGTGGGACAGGGCCGTGGGGAGCTCCCTTGGGTGGGAAGAGGTCCCATGGTTTGATCAGGAGTGGGAAAGGGTCCAGGACTGCCCTTCACTGCTGCTCCTGGTGATGAGGTAAATTTAAATTGTGTTCCCCTTCATGGCACTGGTTTTGCAGGTCCTGGACTAAGGCAGCAGTAAATAAAGTGCAAGCAGGGTGCTAACCACCCCGGGGGTGCTTTCAGAAACTCCTGTGGCACTTCATAAGACTCACCTTCTCATCCCAAACTTGCTGTCTCAGGACCTGGATCACCTGATTGACCCTGATGTTTACTGAGGCTGGGAGCCCTCAGAATAATTTCTCATTTCTCCAGTAGGAGTGGTTCAGGGTAGCTAATGGGGAAAAAACCATCTCGTGAGTGGTGCCCTGAGCTGAGTGGACAATTGTGGTGTGCCTGTCATTTCCCTGTCTCCAGCTGCCTGGCAGGAATTGTCTGGGACAGAGCTGTGCCACTGCTTGCTGAGGGTCTGCCTGCTTTGCACCTTCACCTCCCACCCTGCTTTGCACCTTCCCCTCCCTCCCCTCTCTCTGCTGGTGAAATTTCCTGGTTTTTTTTTACCTTCCCCTCCCTCCCCTGCCTCTGTTGGTGAAGTTTCCTGGTTTTTTACCTTCCATGGCCTTTAGAGGAGGGGCAGTCACTTCTCAAGCAATGGTATTTGAAGGACACACTAGCAGGTCTCTGGATCCAGCTCCTTTTCTTCTTGAGAGCCAGGGGTGCTGCTTTTGGGGGAATTCCTGGGTTTGGGGCTGCTGCTGTGACAAGCCCTTGAAGGTTCTTGTTCTTCACAGATTGTCTCTGCAGTTTTCCAGATGCCTTCCTTGGGTTCTGGCCTAGTGAGTGTCTGATCCCTTTGTACTTACCTTGGGAACCTGTCAACACTCTGGTCTTCAGTTCTGTTCTCTTCCCCCTCCCCATCTGCTTGTGTGAGCTGGGGACTACTGAGGCCAGGGATGAAAGCTGTAGAAGGAACTTCTTGATGAAATTCTTATTATGGATGGGCTTTTCTCAGAGTGAACCATATCCAGCAGGCGCTGCTGCTCCATGGCATCCCCCTGATTTCCTCAGGAGCAGTGATGGGATTTCTTCTGTGCTCTTTGGCCTTTCACCAACTGAGAAACCCAAATATGGGTTTTTAGAGACAAGAACAGCTACAGCTCCCAGATCCATTGGACAATCCGTAGGTGAAAGCCAGATTATTGCCTGGCTGGAGAGGAGATGGGAGGAGCTGAACAAACAGCAATGGTGAGAATTTCTTTTTAGCTTTGAAGTTGGATGGTTTAATCTCGGGCTGCTAACCACTAGCAGATGGTGAGGAAGGCTGCTGGAGCTCTCCTCTGCTCTGGAGTTTGGTTCATCCAGCTTTGCAATGAAAAGCAAACGAGCAGCCCTCACAAGCAGCACTTTTCTGGGGAGCTGGACTCAACCAACTTCCATCTCATCATTCCCCCTTGATGGGACTGCAAATGGGAGTTTATTTTGGACCTTCTCTCTGTAAATTCTTAGTTTGCTGAAAAGAAAGGAAAATATGTGTAATTGCAGAAACTTCATAAGTAACATGTATATAATATAAGTGATATATTTGTGTCTAGAAGCAGTGGCTTTCAGCCTGTGTTGACTCAGCATCCATCAGTGGTTTGTGCAGAGCTGTGATGCCAACACTGCAGTGTTCCCAGACCTTCCTGCACATTTTCCTCTTTCTGTGGGGTGTGAAGCTGGGCTGAAGAGCTTCTCAGGGTGTTGGTTTTTTTTTATTTTTTAAATTTAATTTTTCCCTTGGAGAAGCTGCAGCTGCTATTTTGTGAAGTTTTGGTGTTTCTCTGCTCACTGAGCCTCCCAGGCTGATGACCAGGATGAAGAAATTTGTGTTGTGGTAATTAGGAATTTGGGAAGCACTGAAGAAAGTCAGCTCTGGAAATGTGCTGCATTGCACTTTCAAACACACCAGTGTGTTCTGGAGACTCTTAGCACAGAGCTCTGGCATTCCCAGAGCTGGGCCTGGCCTGATAAAGAGGTGTCCAGCAGATGCTTGCAGCCCTACAAGGATATCTAATCTGGGCTGCCTTCCGTGGGAGTGATGGGCTGTGCAGGGAATAGAGGCTGCTTATTAAAGGCCAGCAGCAGCAAATACCAAACATTTCTGTATACAACCCCTGGCTGGGCTCCAGCTGGGAACATTCCCATGGCAAGTGCTGTGGAGATGATGGGGAGCATCAGGAGGGAAGGGAAGCAGCTCCAGAGCAGCCACGTCAATAGTAAAGCCAATTAATGACTCTTTTCCAAACTATCAGTTATACCTCTCTCACAAAATAAGGCAGGTGATTAAGGCACCCTTTAATTACAGGTCTTGTCTGTAAATATCTGTTAATTTGTAACTGGCAGATGATGTGCTCAGTTGTGCCTGAGAATAAGTGTCTCCTCTGTTCTTTGCAACTGCTGTTGTCACGAGGACAAAAGGCCATTGTTGGGGCTCTTACATAGGCAGTTACTTTCTCCTCCAAGCAATTTAAGTGCATATTTCCATATTTCCATGGTTTGGGGCCTTCTGTGAGTGGCTGCTTCCACGGGAGGAGGTGTGGTGGCAGGGGAGCTGTGAGCAGCAGGGTGGGTTCTGTGTGCTGGGACCTTGCCCAGTGCCACCTCTTCACAGAGGACCCAGTGCTGCCACATCACCTCTCATCCCAGGGCTTCTCCTGAGCATTTAACGACTGAAATTCCTGGGGCAGAGGAAGGGTTTGAGTGACCCAGCCATCCAAAATATAAAATCCTGACTTTGTTTGGGTTAGTTTTTCAGGAATTTAAATCACAGAGATGATCTCCAACTGCAATCTGGCCATGCTAACACATTCCACATCTTCAGGAGCATTGTTAGTCTGGAGACTGTGCCCAGGCAGGAAGATAAAGCACAGCCTGCCTTGGGACTGCAAGGCTTTCTTTGGGTGTGTGGCTTTGTGTCCCTGTGTGCTGTGCTGGTTGTGGCACTTGGAGCTGCAAGGCTTTCTTTGGGTGTGTGTCCCTGTGTCCTGTGCTGGTTGTGGCACTTGGAGCTGCAAGGCTTTCTCTGGGTGTGTGTCCCTGTGTCCTGTGCTGCTCGTGGCACTTGGAGCTGCAAGGTTTCTCTGGTGTGTGGTGTGTGTGTGTGTGCTGTGCTGGTTTGTGGCACTTGGAGCTGCAAGGCTTTCTCTGGGTGTGTGTCCCTGTGTGCTGTGCTGCTCGTGGCACTTGGAGCTGCAAGGCTTTCTTTGGACATTGTGGATTTGTGTCCCTGTGTGCTGTGCTGCTCGTGGCACGTTGTGGGATGGAGTTCATGTCTCTCTGGGAAGGCAGCTGGAAGGGGGCCAGTGGCTTTCAGCAAACAGCTTGAACCTCATCTGATTTCCCTGCAGCCCACAAGGCATTTCCCTGGTCAGGGAGGGGTGGTGGCCCTGCCATGCTGGGCGCTGTCACTGTCACAAGGTGTGGGAATGCTTCAGATCTGCCTGGCACTAAGGAAAGCAGCTCTTCCACTGCTCTTTCCTTCAGCAATGGTGTTTCCTCCTGGAACAGACCCCTTGGAAGGGGCACTGACCTGTTTTTGGGGTAATACCTGCCGCTGGGAGCTGTTCTGGGAGGAGCAGCTCCATCCCTGCTCTTTGCCGTGAGCCCTCCCCTCTCCGAGCTGCCTGGTCTCCAGTGAGAGCCCGTCCAGTGGTGGAAATGCTTCTTGTGCAAGGTTTGGGCTCAGGCTGCTCAGGAAAGAGCTGCAGCTGGTTGAGTCAGTGCCTGCATTTTCCTAAGCAAATTGGAGCTGGGATGAATTTGCCTGGAGAGTTCTGGGCTTTGCTGAAAATGACACTCCAGCTTTACATGCAATGAATTCAAAACCATGTTCAACTTTCAAGTGCTCATGCTGGCTAAACTTTTCCTCTTTTAAATGTGCATGAAGCTGCTTCAAAGCAGGAGCTTTGCTGCTCCAGGGAAGAGCACTTGGACATGGGATCCTGCATGAATTCACCAGCCACTGGCAGACTTTGTTTGACCTGTCCCTGAAGGTGGCTTCCAAGGGAGAGATCCCTCAGTTAGAGGATGGAATAACCTGGTACTGCCAGTGGAGCCAAGGAGGGTTTGCTTCCTTGGGAGCAGAGTTTGGCATAGCCCATGGCTGGAGCTGAGTTTGTGATTCTGCCAGCCTGGAATGAAGGAGGTGAAATCATTTAGCAGAGCTGCCACTGACTGAGGTGAGGCTGCTTCTCAGCACAGGGCTTTAGTTGTTTAATTTATGGCAACAGAATGAGTTGTATTAAAACAAGGTTTAGAAAAAGTTAAGCTTTAGCTTTGTGATTCCATCCCCATTCCATAGATACTGTACGTGGTGTTACTCAGAGTTTACCTTTTTTGGGCAGGTTGATAGAGGTAGAAGATTTTAATTTATTTTTGTAATCCATGTGTTTGCACTCCTGGGAAAGAACCAAAGTATGCAGATGTCATTATTCCTGTAAATGCAAAGGGCTTTATCCTAAATCTTCTAATTCTTTCATAGTATGTGGCAGCAGAGCTATTTGCCACGATGCTGCAGGAAATATTTGGCATTCCTGTAAGCTCCAGGGAGAGCAGGACTGGGATGATAACATCCTCTGGTGCTGCTTTTCAATGAGCTCTTGCACAAAGACTCTCTCTAAAATACCCCTCTGATAGATTTAGAGGGTTTTTAACACAAGGAATGTGTTTCAAGCTGCTGCCTTTCCTGTGCTTGTGCTGTCTGACTCCTCCAGCCCTGTGCTGCCCTTTTCCAGAGCTGACATCTGAGCTGTATTTATTGTAGCAGCTTCTCTGCACTGCATGTGTTATAGGAGATTTTCCTCCTTTAAAATGTAATAAACTTTCTGCTTGTGATTTGACAGAAAAGATTATTTCTCTAGCTTTACAGGCACAGCTAATAGTGCATTCCCAAGCTCTGCTGACAATAAGAACAAATTGTATTGTTTTAAAATGTAAATGTATATTTTGCTGTGCTTCTTACTTCTCTTACCTGCTGGAATAGTTTTAGCATTAGCATTTTTTAATACACATCCAGAAACAGGCAAAGCTGCTTTTATTATTGCTCATGGTCATGAATTATGTTAATGTAAACACTGCAGTGAAAGGGAAATGAGAAATAAAGACTTGAGAAGCAAGAATTGGCACCTGATGGTTTGGGGCTTTTTTTTCTGCTTATCAGCATTCACATTTGCCTTGTTTGTGGGGACTCTGGGCAGGGTGGAAATGGGATTTTTCATTAAGTCAGAGGGTGTTGTTCCACTTGTCCACTTGTCCCAAAGTGCACCCACTTTCTGGGTTTCACAGTGATGGTATCTTGGCAAAAAGGAAACCCAGTTATCCATTAGCCAATTCTCAGAGTAATCTCCTTTGCAACCAGCTTTTCAGGTAGCACCTTCCAGGTTTTTCCAGGCACTGAGCAAAGCCAGCCCAGCCAACAAGTCTGCAGGGAACTCCCCTGTCTCCCTGGAAGCTTTGGGGAATGGAGGGCAGAGCTTTCTTATCTTCATATTCTGCACTATTTTCTGATTGTGAGAAGGATGGAACCCAAGTGGTTTTAGACTGATGGAGCTGTTTCCAAGGAGCAGATGCCATCAATAATCCAGGGACCCTTGGTGAGGTTTTAGCCAGAAGCAGAGGCCATCAGTAGGCCAGGGACCCTTGGCTGGGTTCCACCTCTGGAGCTGAGGCCATGAGTAAGCCAGGGACCCTTGGCTGGGTTCCACCTCTGGAGCTGAGGCCACAGCTGGCTCACTGGGGCTGTGCACTATCCCACAGCTCATCTGCAGGGCCATTTTGCTGGGGGTTTTCCTGCCAAACCTGGGGTTGCTGCTGTTCTGTCAGGTCAAACAGAAGCTGTTTCACCTGGAATTCCTGTGAGGAGTCCCACGAGCTGCAGCAAATGCAGGTTCTTGCTCCTGGGTGCAGAAATGCCCATCCTGCCATCTTTCAGCAGAGGTTCCCCTCTCTTAGGGCCATTCCCCGTGGGATTTCTGGGATTTTAGAGTGCTGGAAGGTGAGGAACAATGAGAGTGTTTGAGTCTTGACAATCTGGGCCAGTGTCAATCTCCCTCCTGTATCTGCAGAATTCAAATTCCAGGTGCTGTCTCAGCTCCCCTCTGCAGCTGCTGAGTGCAGGGTGAGGACAGGGATGCTCCTCAGCTCCTGCCTGATCCACAAGTGCAGCTCTGGAGGTGCTGAACTCCTAAGCAAATGCAGCTTAGCTGCAAAACTGGGGTGTATGATGAAAAAGGCTGCACAAGAATGTGCCTAAATTCCCCTGCTAAATGAACATTTCCATTATAAGTAGCTTAGAGGAGAAATAAGCGAGCAGGGAAAATGTGTGCTTGTCACTCTCACAAAGGAGCTGGCTTCCAAACTGTTAATTTTTGAACAACTGTTGAATGGCAGGAGTGCTTCCACTCTTTCCATGCAAATCCCCGTCACAAAACCCTTTTTAGCTTCCCACACTTCAGAGCTGCTCACGGCAGTCTCTGTCTGCCTGGAAATCTTCCTTTAGTGCCTTGCACTGCTTGGGTCCTGCCCAAGGCACCCCTGAATCCCTCTGGGGCTGGGTTTGTCTGAAGATCAGACCTAGGTTAGGGAAAAAAACCCCAAACTGTCATTTTTAGAGCTGTAGTAACCTCATTTGTGATTGCAGGGACATGAACCTGGTCACATTTCCTGCCTTGAGTATCTCCTGTAAACCTCTCCATAAATTCTGTCTAAACATGGTCTGCTTTAAATCCACCTCTGGCTTAAAAATGAAATGTGCATTTGCTATCTTTATTGATCTGTGAACTCTGCACTGATAAATTCATTTCTTTATGGTTTCATGTAGCCCTGTGGCCTTAAATATATTTTTAACCTAGCAAAGATTCCGAGGTGAGCAGTGGAAAGAAAAGAATCTCTTGTTTAAGGTGTGTTTTACTGCACTCTGTTTCTGGCTCCTGAAGGTGCTGAGTGTTTCCCTTAGCTTGGCAATTCCCATAACCAAACCCTGCTGTATTAAAATGGTGCTAAGTGTAAAAGTCTGTTTGTATATCTCATGATTTAAAACCAAAAATGTGTCTGCACCCTGAAAAATTCTGCCTGCAGTGATGCAGGCAGGGCACAAATGTTTCATGTCACCTTGGCTAGCAGAGGGGCTCAGGCACAAAGCCAAAAGCTCTTAATTAAACTGATGTCACACCTTGTATCAACATCTTAAAGCTCAGGAGATCTTTAGGATGGAGGAGGGATTTTAAACCAACCCCTTGGGGTTCCCTGCAGCATCCCTGCTTTTGGCCAGAGCCATCAGTGGGATGGGTGAGGGGCTGTAAACAAAGGGTTCCTGTTGTTGAAGGGGAATTTTGAAGGAAATGTCTGCCTTGTTTTGCAGAGGTGAATCTGGTGCTGGGAAGACTGAGAACACCAAGAAGGTCATTCAGTACCTTGCTCATGTTGCTTCCTCCCATAAAGGAAGAAAGGACCATAATATTCCTGTAAGTTGGGGTATTTTCTCACTTCTTCATTGCTCTTTTTGCAAATTACCATCTTTGCATTTGAAAAAATGACTTTTTTTATTGAACTGTAATATAATCTGTGCAATTTTGTCTCAACCATTATTTCCTCTTTAGCAGTGGCTGAAATGAGCAGTTACATCAAAATTTCTAGTCCATGTCAGCTGTCTAATTTCTGTTGTGAAATTAAAGGCTTTATACAAATAAAAGCAAAGCTTTCTGATGCAATAAACCCCATTTTCCAAAAAGATTCAATAAACCCAGGCAATTCTAAGTGAGTTTAGTTCCCACTGGATGCAGTTTTTAGTATTATATTTGTGAATAAGCTTTCTGTGCTTTCAAAAATTAACTTGTAGATGGGAAAATCATCCAGCTTAAAAACTGCTGCAGAGTTGCTGTATCTAGAAGCCAGCATCTAATTAAAAGCTCAGGTTTTATTACACTATAAACGAGTGAGTATATACTTTTATATCAGAGGATATTGGCTTTTTTGGTAGCTTGAAACCAGCTCTGGTTTATATAGAACTTTCTTCAGATTTCCTGCCAGGCTTCAATATTTGCACTGAATTTTGAGTGATTCTTTGCTTTTAGAAACCAGGAATGGGTTTGAATATTCATTGTTAGGGGTACTTGGATATGTTTGCAGTGAAGTTTTAATTGAGCTGTGCTCCAAACAGTGTCTTGCTGTAATCACAAATGGTTTTCCAGTAGTAGTCCTGGTGTCTGTGGTGGCTGGAAACTTCAAACTGCATTATTTTATGGAATTAGAGAGTTAGGGGCTTACAGAATTACAGCAGACCTCTGAGATGAGCCCAGCACCCCATTCCCACTGAAGCATCCCTTGGAGTGTCACCTCCACTCATGTTGTGACTCTGGTGGCACTGGGACATCATCCAGCACAAGGGATGTTTGGGAGGTTTGCAGTTATGCATGTTCTTGGCTTTACCACTGCACAGCCTTGGACAAACCCAGTGCTTTTTCAATTTCTACAGAAGCAAAATTGCCAGCAGGCTTTTGGAGAGAAGGGAATTGTGCAGGGTTTGCACCAAGTATTTCTAAATATACTGTTGACAACTTGGAATACCTCAGACTCTTCTGGAAGCCTTTTGCCCAGACACCTTTCAAAATGTGCCTCCCTTCAAAGTGAGATTGCATTGCCCAATCCCCACAAAAGCTGAGTTTTCAAAATCTTGAGGCATGGAGATGATGCAACTGAGGGAGCCTGTGAAGGCACAGGAAAGAAAGGGAAAAGCTGGGATGTGAACAAAAAAACCAGGGAGTGTCCTGAATAAAAGTCTTGGATTGTGCCCTTTATTCAATGCAGTACACAGTGGGCACTGGATTTGCCATGTATCCATGAAAAATGCAGAATGTTTGTCACCAAACTAATTGTGAAAATACAAATGAGTCTCCCTTGTTGTGCAACCATTAGTTTGTGTTTATATATTGGGAACAAAGAATGTCCAGCCCTCACAGGTGCCTCTGGAAAGGTAGGAAGGGTCAGAATGGGGGTTACAGAAGCTGCCCTAATTTAGCCTGTTTGCATATTCATTAGAAAGCTGTAGAGGGCTGGTGGTGATCCACAGTGTGTGCAACCTGTGCATTACCCTGTGCACAAGGAGATGCTAAATAGGCTTGTTAAATTAATCCATGGCTTGCAGTCTGTCTGTAGCCATCCTGTTACAGATGGTTATCAGTGACGTGTGTATTTCTGAGCCTCTTTGAATGCCTCATTGATTATTTTTTTAAACAAAGCAATTTGTATGCTAAGCCTAGGGTTAACTGTGATTTGCCTGACCTAGTGCTGTAAAAACAGAACAAAGCAGAGGAGCCCCAGAGTGACACCTCAGAGCAGCACAGGGGCTCACCAGGTGCCTCCTCCAGCTGGGATGGAGGGGAAATGTTCAGCTTTTCTGAGAGCTCTGCCCATGCCCTGCCCAGCCTGGCATGGCTGGCATCCAGCTGCTTGTCCAGGAGGCTTTTCTGTCCCCAAATCCCTCTTTCCTTAGAGCTGGCAGAGTCCTGCACAGCCCTGAGCACACGGGCCTTGCAAATGGAGTCAGTGACTCAGGGCTGGAGTTCCAGCCTGATTTCAGGGAGGATTCCTGGGCTGGGAGTGTGGGAGCCTCATTTCCTGGGTGATCCCAGGGTGGTGTCCTGGGCACTGCCCTCGAGGTGTGGGGAGGAGGAGTGGGGGCACAGGAACCTCAGTAACGCTGGGGTTTGACAGAGCCAGCTGAGGCTGCAGCAGCCCCAAAAGGGGGAATAGAGGCTGGGGAGGGAGAGCTGCTGGGCAGGGCTGGAACAGGAGCTGCTCTGAGGGCTGGAATAAGGCAGGGTGTCCAGTCTCCATCAGGGGAACCCTTTACATCAAATGCAGATCACAGAATGCCAGAATGGGTTGGAGGGAATGCTAAAGATTATCCAGTGCCGTGGCAGGGACACCTCCCCTGTCCCAGGGACCTTCCCCTGCCCCAGGGACACCTCCCCTGCCCCAGGGACACCTCCCCTGTCCCAGGTGCTCCCAGCCCCAGTGTCCAGCCTGGCCCTGGGCACTGCCAGGGATCCAGGGGCAGCCACAGCTGCTCTGGGCAACCTTCAGCCTTCACAGAGCACAGTTCCCAATTCCCAATATCCCATCCATCCCTGCCCTGTGTCACTGGAGCCATTCCCTGTGTCCTGTCCCTCCATCCCTTGTCCCCAGTCCCTCTCCAGCCCCTTTAGGCCCTGGAAGGGGCTTTAAGCTTTCCCCAAAGTGTTCTCAGCCCAAACTGCCTCTGTTTTCACCAAACCCAGCTCTCATGTTGGTGCTATTTTAGACTTCAGAACTCATTACTGTTACTTTCAGATTAATAATCGCTTTCAGTGGCTGCCTTTGCATTGGTAGCTGAAATGCTAAATTGCTTCATTTGTTTTATTAATTTCTAAAGAAACAGAATTAGTTTTTGAAGGACAGGATCTCGGGCAGGCTCACTCAGGCTAAAGCTCCCCTGGGTTTCCCAAGTGGGCTTTAACTGCCCTCATTTAAACACAGAGAAGTTCAATCTGTGCCTTGTGGTGCTCAGGTGTCTCTGGTAGGGCAAGAATGGACACCCAGCAGTGCAATTCATCCTTTGTAAATATAAACAAATGAAACTCCTCTGAATCCCAAGGTGCTCCTGTCCTGCCCCATGATTGCAGGAGGGCTGGCTCTTTCCTTGGCAATTTGAAAATTCACTTTGCTCACCTGAGCCAGCCAGACCTCTGTCCAAATCTGCCATCCTGCACGAATAAAATGAGAGTCACAGAAAGAGGGAGTACATTTAGCTGCCTATAAAAATCTCATGTTGTGTGTGTTTCTCCACAATACTTTGCCTCAGGCTCTCAAATATGAAGCTTAAGGTTATTAAACTCACAATCTGAGCCAAGGAAGGGAGGATGGAATTGAAAATTTCTGCTGAAGCTGTGCAGATTTGAATTTTGAAGGGGTTTTATTTTACTTTTTTACCTTCACCTTCCCTTTATCCTTCTTGCTGGCCAAGTGTCCAGTGCAAGGTTGTGCTGCTGCTTGAAATAAAGAAGCAAAGGTTCTGTCTCGAGTGTAGGTTTGCATTTTTAAGTATTTGTAATAGGGTGCAAATCCAGCCCCCTGCCTGCTTTGTGTGGCTCCCCTTGAGCTGTTCCATCCCTCTGGGAGTGCTCAAGGACAGTGATTGTGGTGTTGTGAGGTCCCCAGGACAAGGTGAGAGATGAGAATCTGGCTCCATGTGCTCAGAAGGCTGATTGGTTATTTTATGATATTATATTATATTAAAAGAAATTATATACTAAAACTATACTAAAGAAAAAGAAAGGAGACATCAGAAGGCTGAACAAGAATGACAGTGAAAGCTCCTGACTCCTCAGAGTCTGACACAGCTGATGATGATTGGTCATTAATTAAAAACAATTCCCATGGAAGCAATCAAAGATGCCCCTGTTGATAACTGACCTCCAGGTCACACTCCCAAGCAGTCAGATAGTTACTGGTTTTGTTCTTTCCTGAGGCCTCTCAGCTTCCCAGGAGAAAGTCCTGGGCCAAGAGGATTTTTCAGGAAATACCATGGTGACAAGCGATCACCTCTCACCCCAGCCACCCCACAGCGCCCACAAGGGACTCAGCCTGGGCTCATTTTGGAGGCAGTGCCCAAATAATGCAGCTCCTGCCTTCCCCTGGCTCTCAAGGGCCCTGTGCCACGCTGGGTTTCATGAACCCCTGCATAAACCCAGGTGCAGCGTGTGGCACGTGCCAATAACCCTGTTCTGAGATCTGGGCAGTTTTGTGGAACTCTCTGTGAACCTCTCTGTGAAGTGAGTGTGGTTAAAGGTGCTGACAGTGCTAATGTGGGATGTGACATGCAGCTGGAATGCCTGCTTGCTAACTTATCATTTGTTTGTTTGCAATGAACAGCCCGAATCTCCCAAACCCGTCAAACACCAGGCAAGTGGTTTTTTTTAATGCTTTTCAAGTTATGTAGGAGAACTGATGTATATTCTTTTCTTTGTGCTGATAGTGTGGGAAACCTTGAAGGAACACACAGCTAGTAGAGAATTTTGGAAATATTTAACTGGCTTTCAGAGAGGGAAGAGTGAGCAGCTCATGAGTTTCTCAGCATTGCAATGGATTTTAACCACTTTTGAGCCCTGAAATGAAAGGTTTACCCTCTCTCCAGATTACTTTGTGTATATTGGGTAATGTGCTGCTGAGAGAGGGCAGAACACTTTTAAATAATTAACAAAGCACTAAATAAAGATTTGATTAATGGAAGCTACAAAATTCTTTTGATTAAGTGCTTTGTCTGAATATTTTTATAGCTTTGCAAATCACCAGTGAAGACTTTGATCTCAAGTGTGAAAGGCCTGGCATAACCAAAAGCCTTGAGAAGTGAAGGATTTCCCCAGACTTTATAGGACAAGTGGTGTGAGCAGAGTGGGATCTGAGTGAGGTTTGCTGATGTGAATTCCAGCTGCTGTCCTTGCTCAGGCTGGCAGAGTGCTGGGCACATCCCCTGCCCGTGCCACGCTCCTGAGCCCCTGGCCCTGCTCTGATCCCAGTTTCTGGGGCAGAGAAGGAATTGCAGGGCTCCAGGTGGGGCTCACCTGGAGGAGGCTCAGGTGGAAGTTGAGGGCAGGACTGTGGGGAGGGATCAACAATTGCTGCCCCAGTCTAAGCTGAGCTGGTAAGTGATGCCTTTGAGGTTTTAAATAAAGCAAAGCTTTGTCCCAGCTCCCCAGGGTGTGACCAGCCAAGGAAACTGAAGGGTTAATCCAGCTTGGTGAATCCCCCCCTTGCCTTTCTCTGGAGCTGCTGAGTGCAGTGTAACTCCAGTGCAAAGGGAAATAGTAAAGGGACCTGCAGGTGTGATCTGTTGGGAGCAAGAAGCAGTGCCTGGGCAGCTGTGGTGCCTCTGGAGTGTGTGGTACAGTCAGACCCAGCTGTGGGGCTGTGCTCTCCTGTTCAGAAGCTGCAGACATTCCCAGGGAGCAACTGAATCCTCCCTCCTTGCACACGTCAGTCACTTGTTAGGGGTTTTACTCAAATATTTGTCAAGTCCAAAAACAGACAGAGTGGTGTTTGGTTGAACCCTCCTCTTGCTTGGAGCTGGGTGCCAGGGTGGACATGAAAAGTTTGCTGGTGAACATTTTAACTGTGGCTGTGGAAAATGCTAATCCCAAGCTGTTGATGCTGCATAAGGCATGGAATCATTAACGTCTGTGTTTCAATGTCACTTGGAAGTGCAGAGTGGATCCCTGCTGTATGTGAGTAGCATGGAGCTCCCCCTGCCTCCCCAGAGCCAGACCCTGGGCTGCTGCTGCTTTTCTGACACTGACACAGTCCCTGGCCTTGTGTTCGTGGTGCTGCATGAGCCATTGCATGCCCTCACTCCTCCCAGTTCCCATTCTGCTTTTTCCAAGAAGTTCTGGGGAGATGCTGTGCAGGGGCTGTGCCCAGAGGCCAAGCTGGAGTTCAGTGTCTGTGTGGAACCCTGAGCTCTTCCCAAAGAGGGTTGGGTTTGGCTGAAAGCAGTGCCTGGAGAGAGGAAACCCCCAAATCAGGAGCCTTTTGCACAGTGCTGTGCTTTCCTTGGTGACAGCTGGGACAGGTCTGTGTGAGCAGCACTGAGCTCTGCTGGTGCCCATGGTGTTCACCCTCAGCTGAGCATCCCCTGCTCCCTCAGCTCCTCAGGGTGCTGGCAGCAAGGAGCAGCCAGAGCATTTAGTGGGTAAATGTGTTCATCCATATCCTCTGCTGCTTTATTCCAGCTTTATTCCAGGTTTATCCAGCCCTGCTGTGCCCTCCCAGCCCAGGCAGTGCTGGTGGCACACAGCCATGCCAGGCAGCACTCACTGGGCACTCAGGGCATTTCTTTTCCAAAACCTTGCAGAATTTGGACGTGCCAGCTGTGCCAGCTGTGCCACACTCCCTGCCCTGGCTGGGCACACTGGGGTTTGTCCCAGGAGCAGTGCTGAGGGAATGCTGCCCTGGACCTTGGTGTGCCCACAGGAGGTGGGAGAGGGGAGGTGGGAGCATTCCAGGCTCTGAGGCTTTTACTTGGGAAAGTTGGAGAATATAACAGCACAGAGTGGCTATAGCAGGCATCCAGTTTCTCTCCAGCTGCCGTTTTTTGTCAGTTTAAAAGTGCTTTTAAGCTGTCACCTTGGCAGCCCTGCCATGGCACTGCTGCCTCTGCTCTGGGCTAGGGCTCACATTTATTCCTCCTGCATTTATTCCTTCCTGACCCACCCCAGCATTTAGGGAATGTGTCGTCCCAAAGGGAGCACATTTGGAAGTAAGCAACTTCTGAGCAGATAACTTGAGGTCACGTAAAAGAAGGAGCAGCCACTTATTTCCAGGAGAGCTTGAAATATATTTCAATATACAAATCAAACTCTTGTAGGTGTTAAGTAGTGAATTTTAAAAATTCCTGTCTAAGAATTGACCCCTTGTGGAAGCCTTAAGAGACTTAATGCTTCCTGTTCTTTGATGCTCGGTCTGGGCCTTTATTCACCAAGACTATAAATAATTGGAAAAGCAGGTTCATGAACACAAATGTCAGATTGGAGACTACATTCCAGACAGTTCACTTAATTTTTTTTCCCCAAACCATCCTTCAGAGTGAGAAGACAATATATTTTCCTGTGTACATTTGTGCCTCCTGGGCTCTTGGAAGCAGCACAGACTTTTTTTGTTACCAGACCTCCTCATGGACAGAACTTGTAAAAGCTGTTGTGCAATTTCCTTGAGATAAGTACTTCAAATTCTAAACTCATTGGCCAGAGCTGACAGAAGCATTTAACAAATGCATTAAGCACCCTGAGCAGTGCTGGCTGGATTGAGCAATTTGCAAGCAGTGTTTGTAGTTGGTGCTGCTCAGTGCTGGTGTGGCCAGGTCAGAGGTGATGCAATGAGATGAGTTTCAGTCTGGCTGACTGAAGGGGAGTTTCACTCACCTGAAAGTAGGTTTGAAAATGGGTATTTCTGAGTTTGGAAGTAGGTGTTCTGAGATAGCTGTATTGCCAGCACAAAGTTTAAACCTAAAACCTTAAACCAGTTAAATCGCTTTCTTCCCTTAAGCACTCAAAGGTCTGTGCCTGATTTCATTAGCCCTAAATGTGAATTTTCTTTCCCATATTCAGTGACTTTCAACATCCATCAAGTCCTGTCTGGTCCCTGCTCTGTCTGTGTGTGTCTCTGTGTGTGTTTTGATAAACAAACACCACCCAAAATCCAGCCACGTTCACCCCTGGATGGAGGCAGCTGCAGGTCTGGGAGTGAGGGGAGGATGAGAATCCCCCTGTGGAGGTGGTGGCACTGCCACACCAGGGGAGGTGACTGCAGGACAGGCAGAGCACCTGGGCCCTGTGCTCTGGATAAATCTGTTGTGTTTGTCTCTGTGGTTTGCAGGGGGAGCTGGAGAGGCAGCTGCTGCAGGCCAACCCCATCCTGGAGTCCTTTGGCAATGCCAAGACCGTGAAGAACGACAACTCCTCCCGCTTTGTGAGTGCCCTGATCCCTGCAGAGCCTGTGCCCTGATCCCTGCAGAGCCTCCTGATCCCTGCAGAGCCTCCTGATCCCAGAGCTGTGCCCTGATCCCTGCAGAGCCTCCTGATCCCAGAGCTGTGCCCTGATCCCAGAGCTGTGCCCTGATCCCTGCAGAGCCCCTGATCCCTGCAGAGCCTGTGCCCTGATCCCAGAGCTGTGCCCTGATCCCTGTAGAGCTGTGCCCTGATCCCAGAGCTGTGCCCTGATCCCTGCAGAGCCTCCTGATCCCTGCAGAGCCTCCTGATCCCAGAGCTGTGCCCTGATCCCAGAGCTGTGCCCTGATCCCTGCAGAGCTGTGCCCTGATCCCAGAGCTGTGCCCTGATCCCTGCAGAGCTGTGCCCTGATCCCTGCAGAGCCTCCTGATGCCAGAGCTGTGCCCTGATCCCAGAGCTGTGCCCTGATCCCTGCAGAGCTGTGCCCTGATCCCGGAGCTGTGCCCTGATCCCAGAGCTGTGCCCTGATCCCTGCAGAGCCTCCTGATCCCACAGCCTGTGCCCCTGATCCCAGCAGAGCTGTGCCCTGATCCCTGCAGAGCTGTGCCCTGATCCCAGAGCTGTGCCCTGATCCCAGAGCTGTGCCCTGATCCCAGAGCTGTGCCCTGATCCCAGAGCTGTGCCCTGATCCCTGCTGCAGAAATCCCCTGTGCCAGGTGTTCTCTGATTGTATCAGGAGATTTCTCTCTCCCCTTCCTCCCTGAACCCAGGTTTCCTTGCAATGCCTTCTGCTTTTTGGGCCCACTGAAGGCACCTCCTTCCTCACTGGCTCTTGGCAAAGTGATTTTATTCTGCCTCCAGCCATCCCTGAGCTGACAGCAGCTCATGATCTATCAAATAGAGCTGGGCTGGGCTTGTGTGCACAAATGCTGCTGGTTGCTGTCAGGTGCCAAGGACTGGGGCACCCCATGGGACTGGCAAAGCCTGCAGCCTTCCTGTGCAGAGCTGTGACTTTATCCCCTGGCTGGGTTGAAGAGAACATGCTGAATTTCTGCAAAAGCACACATAAAACCCCATGTAAACGTCCTGACTGACTACAGGAAAGTCAAAAGGCCACTGTGTGCCCTAGCCCAGGTGGCAGGCGCTGCTGTAGCTGCTCCATGTTTTTGTTGGGTCCCTGCCTGCTGTTCACAGTGTTTTGGTGGCTGATAACCACTTCTGATGGGTTCCATTGTTTTAAAAATTGTGGTGGGACTCAGGATGAGTAAATAGCTTTTTACCACTTCTTAGAACTTCCTTTCCTTTGAAGGAAAAAAAAAAGACCCATCTCTTATTTCAGGGGGAAGATGTTTTTAGTACAACTTCAGAAGTGTTCAGGAGGTATTAAATCATTTTGCTTGCGAGAACAGCACTAAAATTTACAGAACAAATGAAAGATTTCTTGTCTGCCTTTGACATTTCAACAGTTGCTTGGATTTATAATGCATGAACTCAACTCCGTGATAAGAACTCTGGAAAACTGTATGACTATATCCATCAGCCCCTTCAGCTGAGAAGGGAGAGCACAGTTCTGTGGAAATTCAGCTTCTTTAATTTTACAGCCCTGTTATTTATAATGTTTCCTGATGCTTATAGAAGCTGGGTACAGGATTTATAACATCAACAGGTTTCACTGCACAGTGATTCCACTTTGTTACCTGTTCTGAATCCATCAGAGGCTGTACTAATTTAATGAGAATACTTTCCCTAAAAGATGTTAGCATCTGGTTTGTGTTATTTTGAGCTCTGCATTTCCATCATGAACATAATCACTCTGATGGCTCCAGCTCTGTTTTCATAAAGGAACCAGTATAATTCATTCCAGATGGTCTCATCTCATGCAGAAGAAAATCATCTTTAACAGCCATTTTCAAACCTGGTTTAGAAATCTCTGTCCTCCCACGAGGTGAGGGGTGGTTCAGCCTTGCCCTGCTCCTGGTAACCCAGGCAGGACTCAGACTGGCCAATGGATTTTGTTTTTCCCCCTTTTTTCTTCTACCAGAGGCAGTTCTCTTGTGTTGCAGGGGATCAGTGTCTGGTTTGTGTTGGCCAGGAGAGTGGCCTTGCTGGATTGATGTGGCAGCACTGACTGCTTCCCTCTGATATGGCTTTTCCAAAGCCTGGGCTCAGTGCTCTGATGGTGTCAACAGAATTGAGCCCTTAGATGAGCCAGAGAGAGGCTGTGGAAGCCTTTTGGAAAAGGAGGGAGAAATTTTCTGGGCCAGGCAGCACCTGAGATTGAGGAGCTGAGGCCCCTTCAGGCACCAGACAATGCCCCAGAAATGGGCACACCTGGAATGCCAGCCTTGCTGCCCACCCCAGTGTTTGCTCAGGGAAAATGGAGCCTCACCTTCAGAGGGGTTTGGATCCCAAATAAATCTGCCCTGGGAGTTTCCAGTCCTGGAAGGTGTTTGTTTGCAGTGTGCTCCCTTGGAATGAGCCCATGCAAGGGGAAAGGTTCCCTCTGAACCTGGAAAATCCTTGAGCCATGAGTGCATTTGGGTTATCTCTGGTATGGACAGCATTGTCTTAATTAAAAAAAAAAAAAAAAAAGTGATTATGAAAAAATCTTCTTTCCTTTGCAGGGCAAATTCATCAGGATTAACTTTGATGTCACTGGTTACATTGTGGGGGCCAACATTGAGACCTGTATCCTTTTTCCTGCCACATCCTTGCAAAGTGCAGCTGCCCTGCTTTGTTTTGCTTTTAACCCTAGAATTCACTGGAATGCAGTGAGAGGTTGCCACACTTGGACATTCCTTTGACAGCATCCATCTCTCCCTTTGTTTCAAAATAACTGCTCAAATATCACAGATTCAGCAGCTTCTGTGTGTGCTCAGAAATCCTAAACTCCCCAATCCCACCCCCTGGAACCTGCAGGGTTTTCAGGCTGGCCTTAAAGCCAGGCTGTGTTAGAAAGGGAAACCATGTGAAATGTGCTTGTTCTGGGAACATTTCTGAAAATCCCCAACACCTTCCTGAGGAGGAGCTGAGCCTCTGTGGGTGCCAGGAGCAGCCCCTGCCTGGAGAGCAGCTCCTGATCCAGGACAGAGCTCAGCTCTTCTGGCTACCATGAAGGTTCAGTAACACAGGGCCTTCTATTATGCTTCATTAATTGAAATTAATACCAAAGCAAATTCAGTTTTAGCTCTAAGAGTTGTTCTTGTTTATGAGTGTAAATCCAAGTCAAAATACTGGCACTGAAAGCCTTTCCCTGAAGTTGTTGTCTCTGTGCTAAAAATGTATTGTGTAATTTTGAGTTTTCTGGGAGAATAGCAGTGGAGTGGTCATAAAAGGATGGAGTTGGGAGTCTTGCTAAACAACATGAAGTGAATATTGATCATAAACAATGCTGTAGTTAAGTTTCCATTTGGTTCCTGTGTTTTGAAACTGCTTGATCTGAACATTAAGTGTTTGTAATTGTCAGAAAATGTGATTTCCCAATAAGGCTGGGAAAGATCTATAGTTATTCAAAATATGCTGCAATGATAAGTGGTTTTTTTTTCATTCTCCATAGCACAGGAATGAAGGCAGCTTTTAGGAAAGTCCAGATGAATTGTTTTGCCCAGAGCTTTGTGAAAACAAGAGGATTTAACTCTTGGGGAGTTCCTTGTTCATCACAGGAACCCATCCTTGGCACTGTCATTTCAAATCCCTGTCTTACATTTGCTTTACAATATGGGATATCAAGAAATAGAAAAATGAAATAAGATTACAGCTCATGGCAGCTAATCAGGCACTACCTGCTGCAGAAATGGAATTTGGGAGCTGTTGAAAGGCAGTGTGGATTGTTATGGGGAAATGCAATGCTTGGAAGGAATGGCAGATGCACTTTGGGTAATAAAGGAGTTCAGCAGCTGCTGCTTTTTGGGATTAGGAGTTCAGCTAGGACCTCAATGGAAGCGATGATGGAGAAGGATGGGGGCTCCCCCTCACCAAAAGTGCAGCTGGTCCTTGGCAGACAGTGGTGGCTGCATGGGGCAGGGGATGCAGGGAATGCAGAAATGCAGGGAATGCAGAAATGCAGGGATATGCAGGGATGGAAATGTCAGGAATTAGCTGAGATGAACAATGGGTTTCTACCAGCTGGAAATCTCTTACTCAGTCACTAATGTCCATGTTGGACCAAGCCCAGCCACAGAATGCCAGCCTGGTTTGGGGTGGAAGGGACCTCAGTGCCCATCCTGCCATGGCAGGGACACCTCCCCCTGCCCCAGGGACACCTCCATTGTCGCAGGGGCACCTCCATCGTCCCAGGGGCACCTCCCCCTGCCCCAGGGACCTTCTCCTGCCCCAGGGACACCTCCCCCTGTCCCAGGGACCTTCCCCTCTCCCAGGTGCTCCCAGCCCCAGTGTCCAGCCTGGCCCTGGGCACTGCCAGGGATCCAGGGGCAGCCCCAGCAGCCCTGGGCATTACTCCTACAATTGTCTTTGGTCTCAGACTGGTTCCCTGGCCTGCTTTGGAGCTCTCAGTAGGTTTTGAAGCAGGGTGCAGCAGGGATTGCAGGTGGCCCTTGACTCCAGGTGACCCCAGACCTGCTGGAGAAGTCCCGAGCCGTGCGGCAGGCCAAGGACGAGCGCACGTTCCACATCTTCTACCAGCTCCTGGCTGGAGCAGGAGAACACCTCAAGTGTAAGCTGGGAATGTCCATCTGACACCTCTTGGGTGCTGAATTTGTTGTTTCAGGGGTACGGGGTGGGCTTGAGTGACTCTGTGGTTGTGAGTGGTGAGCTTTAAAAGGAGAGGCTGAGCAGCTTTGTCCTGAAGTCACTGCTGGGGTGTGGTGGTGTTCAGGGGTCCCAGGACGAGGCAAGAGATGAGAATCTTGACTCCATGTTTCAGAAGGCTGATTTATTATGTTATGATATATATTATCTTAAAAGAAAATGATATATTAAAACTATACTAAAAGCACAGAAGAAGGGATTTCATCAGAAGGCTACAAAGGAAAGGAAAGGAATGATAATAAAATCTTGTGGCTGCTCACAGCCTCGACACAGGTGGCTGTCATTGGTCATCAAGTAAAAACAATTTCACATGCTGGGTAAACAATTCTGCAAATCACATTCCAAAGCAAAACATGGAGAAGCTGAAGCTTCTCAGCTTCTCAAGAGAAAAGATCCTGGCAAAAGGATTTTTCAGAAAATATGTCTGTGACAGTGGGTTTTATCAGATGTTCTGGGGAGCCACTCTGCCATTCCAATCCCGTGTCTCCTCCCTGGCCAAGGCCCAGTTTGGGAATCCCTGGATTGGAGCTGCAAAGTTCCCAGCAGGAACCAACCAGCCCCATCTCCTCCAGCCTCTAGAGGAATTTAACCCAAACCCAATGAAACCCTGGGATTTCTTCAAGCCATTGCAGTGCTGGGGTGGTTGTCTCACCTCTGGGGTTTTTTTCCCTCCTTGGGAATTCCTGGGGGGTTGTGATAAGTGAAGCTCATAAAGATACAGACTTCAGAGAGTTGGTCCACTCCTCCTGTAGGAGATAAGCTGTGCTCACATCCTTGATGGGATCATCAATCCCCAGCTCCATTTCTGCCTGGGCCTGTTACCTTTCAGTAGAGATTTCCTTTCAGGATATTCCAGATGAGGATTTGAGATGGATCTGGGTAGTGTTCTGGGGCTGGTTTAGTGCATTGAAGAGCTCGTGGAGGTTGCTGCAGGGAGAGTCTGAGTCTGGCCTCAGCTTGGGAGGTGCACTTGTATTTTTAGGGTATTTTTAGGGTTTCAGAAGCTGCTCTCCTGGCTTGTAGCCATTTCTGAGAGGCTGGTTTCCCAAAGCAGAGCTGGGGAATTGAGTGAGAGCAGAGCACGAGTGGGTGTGAACAGCATTGCTGAGCTTATTTTTCTGTCTCTTCCCCTTCCCCCAACACAGCTGACCTGCTGCTCGAGGGATTTAACAATTACAGATTTTTATCTAATGGCTACATCCCCATCCCTGGGCAGCAAGACAAGGACAACTTCCAGGAGACAATGGAAGCCATGCATATCATGGGCTTTTCACACGATGAGATCCTGTGTAAGTTATGGAGCCTCTGGAATTTTCAGGGTCCTTTTCCCTCTCTCACACACACACACTCTGCTAATTTAGTGTCACCAAATTTAATGCTGCTTCAGTGTCTCTGACAGCCTGAAGAAAATGTTTGCTTAACTCCAACTGGAGTTGAATTCAAGCCATTTGCCCAAAAAGCACAGTACAAACTGTATTTCCTCCCTGAACTTCTTTCTCCTTGCAATCTGGAAGGAGAGTGACACAAGAAACAGGAGGAAAATGTGTTCAGCTGAGCCCTGTGCCATGGAACTGATGCAATGTCTCTTGTTATCACAGCCATGCTGAAAGTGGTGTCCTCAGTGCTGCAGTTTGGAAACATTTCCTTTAAGAAGGAGAGGAACACAGACCAGGCCTCCATGCCAGAGAACACTGGTGAGTTCCCCTGTCTGGGGGTGTCCTTGGGCTTGTGCTGAGCTCTCTGCCTGCCCTGTCCAGGGCAATCTTGCCAAGCACAGAGTGCTGAGCATCCTTGGGAGGGCTCTGGGCTGATGGCACCAACAAACAATTCCTAAACCTCTCCCTTCCATCTCCTGCTGCAGACAAATGCAATGTCCATTGGGGGAATTGATGCTGTTTGCATTGCTGCTAAGCTTGGAACAAGTATTTTGGTTGTAATCTTGTTTATTGCTCTCTCCAAAGATTTAAGCCCTAGCAAGAAGTTCATGCTTAAATCAGTTTGTTTGCTTTGGTTGCTGAGAGCAGTTTTGTTGCCAATGATAAGAGCCATGGAGCCAAGCACAACTTCCCTGGTGCAGTGGCTGAGGACAGGAATGCTGCATTTAGAGCAGGCTCATTTCTGGAGTGTCCTGGTGGTGTGGCTGACACTGAATTTATCAGTGCCTGCAATGCAATCAGCATTTGGAAGGATACATTTACATTTCTTCCCCCACCCAAAAAAAAAAAAGCTGCCAAGAGGCACATTTGAGGTTTTTATTGAAGGCTGCAGTGCCAGCCTTTGAAATGTTCTCGTGAGAGGCAGTTTGGAGAGCTGGCATCAGTGGAGGGGCAGGGGAGCCCCCATTCCCAGGAGCTGCTGACATGGACAGCTCAGCTTCTCTCTGGTCTCATTCTGTGGCTGCCCCAAATTCCTGAGCACCTGGGTCACTTGCAAAGCCCAAAATTGTCCTTTCTGAGGGCAGTGGTGCTGCCCAGGGTAGAGGTCAGTAGTTACTGACCTGGCTTTTGGCACTTTCCGTGTTGCAATGGGGAGAAAAGATGGGTGTGGAGTTAATTTTTTGGGCTTTTCCTGGTTTGGAGAACCCACCCAGGTCATGGGCCATGTGGAAGGCGTGGTGTGAGAAGATAGAGATGCTTCCTGGCTGTCTTTAGTTGCATTAGCATTGGCTTTTAGACATCAGTTCTGAATTACAGTGGCTATAAATATATTGATTACACTGGCTATAAATATATTGATGCTCTTGGATATTTGTAGTACTGGATACAAAATTCTGACTTCTACAGCCAAAGGGATGAAAAGCTCAGATCACAATTAAAGCATATTTTTGCCCTCTTGTATTTAAGAATTTGGTGATACGGTCTAGGTTATTGCATCTTTGTGAAGAAATTGAAGGTAACTGATCTCTCTTTTCCTGTCACATCCCATTGTGAGGGTTTCCCTGCACCCTCTGCAGAGATCAGGGTGTCCCTACAGGACTGCCCTTGCTCAGAGCCTGGCTGTGACACAGGGCAGGCACTGCCTCTGTGGGTGGGAGGAGTTTGTGGGCATGAGATGGGAACCCATTCAAAGAACCTGGGAAGCAAATTCTCCCCTGGAGATGGGAAATGGAGATAAACAAATCCCAGGCACAAGTACAGATATCAGAGCAGCCACAGAGCCTTTGTGGCTCAGGAGGATGGAGAAGCTGTGCTTGGAGAGTCAGTTCATGCTCACCAGGTTGGGAAGGGACCTTGCAGCTGGGAGGGCAGAAGTTCAAAGCAACCTCATAAAGTTCATGTTCACCTCTGATAGGAGCTCCTCAGTATCTTGGCTTTGTAATAAACTCAGAATTTTCTGTCAAACCCCAACAGTAATAAAACATGGATCAGGACATCAGGGTTTTCTCCAGTCCCACATTTTAAATTGTCCTTTCTCATTACAAACCAACAAACAAACAAGGAGGTGCCCTGCCTGTGACAGGGGGTGAACTGGGTCATATTTGAGGTCTCTTCTACCACCTGCTCTGGATCATTGCCTGGGATCTCACCTGCTGTGGTTTATTGGGATCATTGGCTGGGATCTCACCTGCTGTGGTTTATTGGGATCACTGGCTGGGATCTCACCTGCTGTGGTTTATTGGGATCATTGGCTGGGATCTCACCTGCTGTGGTTTATTGGGATCATTGGCTGGGATCTCACCTGCTGTGGTTTATTGGGATCATTGGCTGGGATCTCACCTGCTGTGGTTTATTGGAATCATTCTCACCTGCTGTGGTTTATTGGGATTATTGGCTGGGATCTCACCTGCTGTGGTTTATTGGAATCATTCTCACCTGCTGTGGTTTATTGGGATCATTGGCTGGGATCTCACCTGCTGTGGTTTATTTGGATCATTGTCTGGGATCTCACCTGCTGTTGTTTATTGGGATCACTGGCTGGGATCTCACCTGCTGTGGTTTATTGGGACCATTCTCACCTGCTGTGGTTTATTGGGATCACTGGCTGGGATCTCACCTGCTGTGGTTTATTGGGACCATTCTCATCTGAAGCACAGTTTATGACTGACTGGAAAGGCTGGGACAATAAACTCCATGTCCCTGGGTTATGGAAGGAGCTGAGTGTGGTATTTGGGCTGCTCTGGGACCCTCCTTCCTTGCACTGCAATATTCTTTACAGCATCCATGACTACTTAATATTTTTCAAGTTGTTTTATTTGTTTGTTTTAAAGATCCTGAGAGCACTTCCTGCTTGGCCCCTGAGGCTGTGAATTTTATCTGATGTGCTGGTGCAGATTTGTATGCTCAGAGCCCAGAAATGCTCCTGTTTGCAGCTCAAGGGAAGAGTGCTCAGTTTGTGACACTCCCCTGGTCTCACTGCTTGTGTGTCATGAACCCTTCTGGTGAACATACGGCCAGACAGAGAATCTCACCATTAAAGAGCAATAATAGTTTTCTTAATACTAAAGAAAAAAATAATGCAGCAGAAACTCTCATATATTAGTATGAACATCTGTTTTCCAATGCTGGTTTGAAAAAAACAGCTTTTTATTTTCATTTTGACAGTAAAAGAAGATATCAGATGATAAAGATAAGGGGCCAAGTTCTTACAGGGTGGCGTGGAGAGCTTCCTGCTAAAGGGCAACACTTCCCTGGACCTAAAAATACCTCCAGTGTCACTGTCATTTTTAGAAGTGTGGAATCACAGCCACCCAAGCTCCTGGGCATCGTGTTCAGGGGAGGGACCGATGCAGCAGGAGCCTGTAGGGCTGGTGTGGGTAATGCACATTTAAATAATGAAGTGACATCAGGAGGCTCCTGCCGTTGAAGTGCTCTGATGACTGTGGTGTTGTTCTGTGTGAAATGTTGGAATCCCAGGCTGGTTTGGGTTAAAGATTCTCCCATTCCAACCCCCTGCCATGGCAGGGACCCCTCCCACTGTGCCAGCCTGGCCTGGGGAGTGCTCAGCTCTCTGACAAGGTGGCACAGCCCTGCTTTGGGCTGGCACAGCTGCCTGCCCTGAGCCAGGTTTTCAGGCACCTTTAGGATGGTGGATTTGATGTGTGATGTCCCCACGCTGTCCTTTTTTTCTGGGGTCAGAAAAGGGATGTGCTCCTTTTCAAAGCAGCTAAGTGAGCTGTTAATGAGCTGGCCCCTGATGAATTCCAGCCTTTCCCTGCTCCTCAGGCACATCCAGCTGTGTCCCTGTGGAGAGCTCTGCCAGCCTTGGGGCACAGCCCCTGAGGCTGGCACTGACCTGGGCACTGACCTGGGCACCTGTGCTGGCTCCTGAGATGCCAGCTCCTGGTGAGGAGCTGCTCCAGGTGTCAGGGCAGGGTCTCAGTGCTCCCTTTGTCCCTCTGTCCCTCTCTTCCCGTGTCCCTGTGTCCCCGTGTCCCTGTGTCCCCATGTTTCTGTGTCTCTGTGTCCCCATGTCTCTGTGTCCCTGTGTCCCCATGTCTCTCTGTCTCTGTGTCCCCTGTGTCCCCATGTCCCTCTGTCCCTCGCAGTCGCACAGAAGCTCTGCCACCTGCTGGGAATGAACGTCATGGAGTTCACCCGCGCCATCCTCACCCCCCGCATCAAGGTGGGCCGGGACTACGTGCAGAAAGCCCAGACCAAAGAACAGGTGAGCTCTGAAAGGTCCAGAGAGCCCAGACCAAAGAACAGGTGAGCTCTGAAAGGTCCAGAGAGCCCAGACCAAAGAGCAGGTGAGCTCTGAAAGGTGCTTTAAAGGCCGAGGGAAGCTGCCTCATCCTCATTAGCTCCTAACAAAGACAATTGGCTTTGAGTGTTTGCTGCTCTGGTAAAGCTTTAGTGTCTTTGTGAAATGTTCTTAAATGGTAAAAATCATCTGTAGAATAGAAGAAACCTTTCCATTTCCTTGACTTTCTCCTGGTTTCATCCTTTCATGTTGTGACATTATCAAATACTTGGAGACCTTTTGTTTTTATGGAACAGTTTAGAAAGAAATTTTTCTTAACATTGATCAAACTCCAAACTGTTCCTACTGCTTGTTTTCATTCCTCACTGGTATTAGCTCCATCCAGCTTCTTCCTTCACTGAGTTATTTGTGATAACATCCGTGTCTGTGTCCTTTTGATGGCTTTTCCAGGGTAAATAAATGTTCCTGTTTGGGTTTGCAGGCGGACTTTGCAGTGGAAGCCTTGGCAAAGGCCACCTACGAGCGCCTGTTCCGCTGGCTCGTGCACCGCATCAACAAAGCCCTGGACAGGACCAAACGCCAGGGAGCCTCCTTCATTGGCATCCTGGACATTGCTGGCTTCGAGATCTTCGAGGTACAGGGAGATACCCCTGCTCAGGCTTTCCTTCTCCTGTTTGTGTGGGGTCAGGGCAGCTGCAGAGGCACCGAAAGCAGCATGGTCTGAGGTTACACGAGGGGTTTATTTGGGGTACAGAGGCTTTGACAGCCCAAAGTTACAGTGCCAGAAAATCATAATTTAATCTTCAATCCTTCTTTATGTGTGGTAGTTGTTCCTATTATAATTTAATTGCTCCTGCTGTAATTTATGTCATGGAGATCGGTAGAATTGCTTTCCAGTTTTCTTTGCGTTACATTCAAACTTCGCAAAGTTTTGGAGAATTTCCTTATAAAGTCAAATTTTTGCCTCCCAGATCTGTGGTGTCTTGTCACTGACTCATTCTTGAACACTGCTGTTATTTTGTAGCTGAACTCCTTTGAGCAGCTCTGCATTAACTACACCAACGAGAAGCTGCAGCAGTTGTTCAACCACACCATGTTTATCCTGGAGCAAGAGGAATATCAGCGAGAGGGCATCGAGTGGAACTTCATTGATTTTGGCCTGGATCTGCAGCCTTGCATTGACTTAATTGAAAGACCTGTAAGTCTGCACATGAATAATGCTCTGAGGAGAGCTTGGAGTGCTGACTGTGTCTTTTGCTGCCTGCAAATGAGACATTTCTTTGTGGAGCTGTCATTAAAAGGGAATTAACTGGAATGCTGAGGTTCAAATCTAAAATACCGTGTATTGTTAATAAAAGGATTTATCCAGAGGGGATTTTGCCCTCGTGTCAGTGTAAAACACTGAGCTCAAGATATGAAGCTGCTATTTTTATGCCTTTTTCCCTGGTGCTAATGAAGTCATTAATCCTGTCAGTGTCATTAAACTGTGCCATTGTGGTGTCGGAGCTGTGGGACTCAGGTAGAAAGTTTTCCCAAGACTTGTGGTAGACTTCCTTCATTGGAAATCAATAGCAAAATTCCTGAAACTTCGTGTAGAGTAGAGTTTCCACTCAGAAAATTGCCTTGCAGATAAGAAAACAGGATCTTAAAAGTGGTTTTAGTCACTGTGGTTTTTAACATCCTCCTCTGGCTGCTCAATCCATGGAAGCTGAGGGGCAGGAGGAGCAGATGGGGAGAACAGAGACTCCTGAAAGTTTGTTCTTTCCATCTCAGAACCTTTTAAATGAAACCTGGGCCACTGCAGGTACTCCTCCGGCCTGTTTCTGTGTATCCTGGGGTGCAGGTGAGCTCCCAGTGCTGCTGTGCATCCTGACCAGCAGAAAAGCTGCATTCCTCTTTCCCTGTGGGAAAAGGGAAATCTTGTTTCAGTTATCAAAGGTCTGCACTTTGTGTGTGGAACTGAGAAAGTTCTGCCTCCTTGGAAGGCAAAATCTCCTCCAGACAGGCTCAGGGGCCAAGTGTGGCTGCCCTCAGTGTGCACATGTTTAGGTGAATATCCTGAAACACCTCAAGATATTTATTAATTTCAAATCAAACCTCAGTACCCTCCCAGTTGTTGTGTAAGTGTGATGCCAGGTACAGTGAACCATCTCTCAGCAAATGGGTGAATTTTGCATTCCCTCAGAGCCTTTTAAGTATAAACCCTTGCAAAGCAAGGCTCTGGTCAGCATGGACCAGCTCAGTGGTGTCCCCAAGGATATTGGAATGAGTTTGTTTGAATCAGCCATAACATCCTTCTTGACCTGGACTCCCCCACAGCTTGTTTTACTGAAATTAGGCTTGGAGCATTTTGGACTACCCTTATTGTGATGTTCAGTCTTGCACTGGAAATACTAAACTTTGAAAAAAAAATTAAAAATTATATAAATACATACATAAGACATGAACGCATTCTCAACCTGCTTTTCAGGCAAATCCTCCTGGTGTGCTGGCATTGCTGGATGAAGAATGCTGGTTCCCTAAAGCTACTGACAAGACATTTGTGGAGAAGTTGGTCCAAGAGCAAGGAACTCATTCCAAGTTCCAAAAGCCAAGACAGCTAAAGGACAAAGCAGACTTCTGCATTATTCACTATGCAGGGAAGGTAAGGGCTCCCCATTCAATTCTAGTTTGGAAAGGCTGGTTTGGGGAAAGTTCTCTGCTTTCCTTCCAAAGCCTGGGTGCAAAAATAGACAACTTTTGCCTTGGTTGGAGCAGAACCATGCTGGTCTACAGAGATTTTAGGGAATCTCTGTAGGGAATTAGGGAATTTTAGGGCTCCCTGGGTTGGGATGAAGCCCAGGTTGGTATCAGTGATTTTTTAGCTGCTGAGCTGGGGTTTATTTGGGAACCCAGGTTTGGCCCTTTAAAGATAAGAACTTTATTTTCTGTATAGAACCAAGTGTTTAAATGTAAATACTGTAGAGAAATTCTAAAAAAAATCATGCTGCAGCATCCTTAATTTACTCTCCAGTAATTTAGATAAAGTAATTGGTGTCTGTCCTAGAGCTGGTTTTACATCTTCACAGTGAAACTTATTTTGGCAATGAAGTGGGCAGCAAATAAACACCCAGCTGTCAGTAAGAAAGCAGTCAGATTGCTGAATTTTAAAGAAAAACCCATTTGCTCTTCCAAAAGCAAACTTGTGGTACTTTGAGCTGTCCTAAGGGGGCTCAGCCAGCAAATGTGAGCAGCAGGCAGGGCTGGATCTGAGCCTGGAGGTCTTTGCCAGCCTTGGTGATCCTGAGCATGGGCAGGGAGAGGAAAGCACCTCTGATGTTTGATGCTGAGGAACGGAAACCTGGAGCTGGTTTTGCTCTGAGCCTGAGCCCTTGGCTGCCCTGCAGGTGGACTACAAGGCAGATGAGTGGCTGATGAAGAACATGGACCCCCTGAACGACAACGTGGCCACGCTCCTGCACCAGTCCTCAGACAAATTCGTGGCTGAGCTTTGGAAGGATGGTAAGAGAGCTCTGAGCACAGATTGTTGATGGTTTGACCTTGCTGGATGAATTGTTTGGGGTTTTTTTAATGCCTGTTCCTTCCTCACCCTCACTTCTCCATTGTAAATCCCTACAGCATTTCCTCTCTTACTTAGTGCCCCAAGTCCACCAAGGAAGCTGAGTTGCACCTCTGGTCCCTTGCACATGTACCATTTCTGAGTAGCTGCTTCTCATGTTCATTACTGGAACTGATACTTACTTATTACTTGTTGCTCTGTGTCCAATTTCATGTGGAATCTTGTCCAGAGCTCTTGGTTGGGACTTGCTGCAGAGGAGTCCTGAGTGTGAACAGCTGGGGTGGTTCTTGCTGTTGGTGAAGCATTGTAAACACTGTCTCTGTGAGCACCAGCACAGTTATTTCCTGTGCAGTGGTGGGTGGTACTCTGGAAATCCACATCTCCTAAAATTCACTGCAGTAGCAGCTGTAGAAGTGCTGAGATTAAGATCAAATCCTGTTCTAACTGCACACTGCTGCTCAGCCAGGTTACCTGCCCATCACCTGGAAGTATTTATCAGTACTTGCACCAAATGACTCCAAAAAGCAGAAATAGACACATAAATACTTAGCAGGGACTTTTCTATTCTGCTTTTTAACATCACAGTCTACTGATCACAGCATATTTACATGTCACAGGATATAAACCCTGCAGTTTGTTACTTGAGGAGGAAATGCAGCTTGTGATTTAGGTGATGCTGGAGGTTGATGCTGAGTTTCCCTCTTTGGGCAGCCAGAGAGAGCAGCTTTAATGAATCTGTAAAGAACTTTTTGGCTGGGGATCTGCCCCTTTCCCTTGGAGGACACACACAGAGCAATTGTGTTTTGGTCCAAATCCTCACACCCTGTTCCCACAGACCATTGAAATGTGCATGGGATATGTTGTGCACAGTGAAGTGTGTTTGCAATTGATGAACCTGTTGTTTTTACTAACTCGAGTGTCTTGTGTATCTGCTCTTCTGTCTTTGTGTTTCTGCTGTTTCTCTGCCTTAGAGATTCAGAATATTCAGAGAGCCTGTTTCTATGACAATATTTCTGGTCTTCATGAGCCACCAGGTGAATGGATATAAAACACTAGGCCTACTAAAGGCAGGGCTGTTGTACCTCCAGGAGAACCATTTTTGCTCGTAGGCTTGCATGAACTTCTCATTTCATGCTGAATTTAGGTAAAACCCCCCCAGCCCCCCTGGGGCCCCCTGTGCATTCCTGTCCAGCTGCTGCTGCACACACACAAAGCATCTCCAGTTTTGCATTGCAGATGAAAAGGTTTGTTGCTTCCTGGTTCCGTGAGGAGATGTAGAATTGCCTCTAAAAGTGACAATTCTGGTAGCTGCAAGCATTTGAGAGAATGCAAAAGCTTTGGAACACTATCAAGCTTCTTTCTGCAGTCCAACATTGACAAAACTCTGGGATGTTTTAGGACATGACTGTGTCCTTTTGGGAGGAGAGCTCAAGAGAGTATCAGGATGAGTGCTGCAGTTTTAGTGGGGGTAGAAAGTGAAATAAACTTCTTCCAGCCTTGTTGGAATTGTCCTTTTATTTAAAAACCTATTAATTTTAATATTTATATAAGCTGCAGATATTTTTGGGGGTATTGAGAAATCAATAAATGCACTTGGAATGTTTTTGAAGACACTTTAGATACTTAGTTCAACTTCCTCATCCTTCTTGGATTCCTTTTCCCCAAGTTTAGAAACACGTGGATGTGAAAGTTGTGCCCTCAGATTTTGGGTTTATCTCTCACCCCTCCTGATAGATCCCATCCCTGAGGAAACCAGGGATGTTCCTAAAGGAATTCCTGCAGAGCTTTGATCCAGGGGCTCCAGCCAGGGCTGATGGCCCAGTCATGCAGTTCATGCTTTAAACCTGTAGGCAGAGCTCACATTTAACTCCAGTCATCCTGTTTGGAATAGAAATCACCCTCCTAGAGCTGGAGCACAGAGGGGAGCAGCACAAAACTGCAGGATCAGATCTTTGCCAAATTGTAGGAAGTACGAGGGGAAATAGAGCTGAGTGGTTGCAGTCCTTAGTGGGCCTGGTGGGTGCAGGTTTCTAATATTGGCAATAATTTCATCCCCTATAAAACTGACTCCCTGTAGTCTCTGTCCCATGTCTGATTTGGGACTGAATTCTGCTTCAAAACCAATATTGGGGATGTGACCTTTTAAACACCTTACCAGCTACTTATTTCTCCAACTTTAATTCTTGTGTTCAAAACCGTGTGGAGGATCTAGGTGCTGCTGTACATGCACGACTTACAGTTGATTATTCAAATTTGCTGCCCTGTGCTTCTCTGCTTTTAATGTCCTTCTTTTTTTTTTTAATAGACCTTTGACCAGTTGAATATTAGGAAGAAGTTAAATAGTGTCCCTTACTTGTCAGATAATCCTGGTAATAAAGCATAATTCCCTCTGCTTTGGTTTGAATGAATTTGAAGATAATGTGACAAAATTGAAGCCGTAACCTACAAATAGATTCTTGTTTCTGGCTGCCCAGCTTGGATTTCATGAAGAACCCACAAATGTTGGGATCTGCTCAGGTCTAAGAAGCACCAGCTGTAATTACTGAGGTGTTAAACCACCTATGTGTCTTTTAGTGAGCTGTTTAACAATCCTTGACATGCACATGGAATCACCTTCAAGGTTTTAATAATGGCACTCACATTTCTAACTGTGCTTCTGAAAACCAAACCCTTGAGATCCTTACCCAAAATGTTCCAAAAAATCAAAGACAAATCTCTGTTGTGGTGCTTTATTAAAGGCAGCTTGGAAGTGCTTTGGTGTGGAGTTTTTCTGGTTGGAAACTTGTCTTTTGGGCAGGGAGATCTTTGCAGGTGTATTTAAAAAATGGGAAGAACTCTCCCAAACAGCAGCTGAGCACAAGTCTGGCAGATACCTTTTCCCCTCTTGCCACTGAAATAACACTATTTCCAACTCTTCTGGAAATTTCTATTGAAAGATGAAGTAAACTCAGGTTTAACCCATTCTATTTAACCTATTCTATGTCATAAGTGACTTTTCATGCACAGATGTGTAATTCCAAATGTTCAGCCCATGAACACTGTGCACTGTAAGGACTCAGACAGAGAGCTGCCTGCTAGCTGGCATTTACCCTTCTATAAAGTGATTTAAACACAGAAAACAGCTTTCCTGGTCATGTAGAACTGCAGGTAAAGAGCTGGATATTTCAGCCTGTGCCTCCTGAAGCTGCACTCCTGTGCTGGATGAGCCCGTGGCTGCTGGTCCCCGAGCTTGTGTCGCGGTCCCGCTGCGCCGCCTCGCCCGCCAGCGCTGTCCCCGGCTTCTGCTGCTGCTCCCGTGCCACCAGGGCCACCAGGGCCACCAGGGCCACCGGGGCCACCCTGCCAGCCCCTCGGGGGGGCCGCTCAGCCCTTGCCTCTTGTCCCCCGCAGTGGATCGCATCGTGGGGCTGGACCAGGTGACGGGCATCACGGAGACGGCCTTTGGCTCAGCCTACAAGACCAAGAAGGGCATGTTCCGCACCGTGGGCCAGCTCTACAAGGAGTCCCTGACCAAGCTGATGGCCACGCTGCGCAACACCAACCCCAACTTCGTGCGCTGCATCATCCCCAACCACGAGAAGAGGGTAGGGGCTGCAGGCCGCTCCTGCTGCTTGCTTCTCCTTGTTCTCACCTGCACTGAGCCCTGCGTCCTGCCCGGGCCTTCCCTCTCCACTCAGGGCTCTCACACTGGGCAGTGTCTGCTCAGAGCTCCCTGCACGTGCCCTGACTCACCCAGCTGCCTTCTGGCCTGAAAAACTGAAAGTGCACTTTGCCGCTGTAATAATTAATTAAATAATATAATTTAATTTGTAATTTATAATTTATTTAATTTATAATTCATTAATATTAATTAATTTAATAATTAATTTAATACCAATTAAAAGAATCTGTGTTTTGTTTTGTCCAGGCTGGAAAACTGGACCCACACCTGGTTCTAGATCAGCTCCGGTGCAACGGGGTTTTGGAAGGAATAAGGATTTGTCGGCAGGGATTCCCAAACAGGATCGTGTTCCAGGAATTCAGGCAGAGGTAACAGCAGCAGCAACAGCCTTTTCAGTTCTTAAGAGCCTTTTGAGTTCCTTATTAAATAATTGGAGACCCCACATTCCTCCCTTCTCTCCCAGCCCAGCTCAAAGAAAATCAAAACCTGATTGTGAGGCTTGAACTTCATGTGTTTAACTACTGCAGTTTGTTCTGAAGGCAGGAGGCAAGGGAAACAATCCAAACTGGCTGCTGGAAAAGCTTCCTGGGGGAATTCCCTAACTGTACACTTGGTCACTGCAGTTTATGCTATGAGTTTATGCTATGAGTTACATTGCTTATTGCTGAGTGTAAAGGTGTTTTTTCATTTATGCTATAAGTTCATTCTATAAATCACATTGCTTATTGCTGAGTGTAAAGGTGTTTTTTCATTTATGCTGTAAGTTCATTCTATAAATCACATTGCTTATTGCTGAGTGTAAAAGTGTTTTTTCATTTGCCTTCCAGGTATGAGATCCTCACTCCCAATGCAATTCCCAAAGGTTTCATGGATGGTAAGCAAGCCTGTGAGCGTATGGTAAGTGTTCATAGCTGAATATTGTCTAAACATTGGAAAATTCCCCATAATTGTCCTTTTCTTGCTGTAACAACAACGCCCTTGCCTGTGTGTTCAGATCAGGGCCTTGGAGCTGGACCCCAACTTGTACAGAATTGGACAGAGCAAGATCTTCTTCCGAGCTGGAGTCCTGGCACACCTGGAGGAAGAGAGGGACCTGAAGATCACAGACATCATCATCTTCTTCCAGGCAGTGTGCAGGGGATACCTGGCCAGGAAGTGAGTGTGCTTTGGGACTGGATCCTCCCTTGGCTCTCTCAAGCCTCTCTGACAGGGAGCTGTGCTTTAAAACTTGAATTTCAGGAGAGATTTTGAGTGTGTTGCCTGAGGAACTGTAATTGTACCCTGGGTATTAAGAGGATTTTTGCCTGGAGAGAATTTGCACCTTCATTCCTTAAGAATATCTCCTTTCCCTGCTCTTGCCTTTGTGGCACACACAGCCCTTCACAGTGGCTGCAAATTCCTTTGTCTCTCCTCCTGTCTCACTGGAGGTTCCTGGAAGTTCTTTGGAAAGCTGCTTTTTAAAAATTAAAGTAGCTAATCCAGCCTGATTTTGTCTTTTAAGAAAAAAACCTGTTGAGAGTAAGGGAAAACAGAATTTTTAATTATTGGAAATGGTGACTGCAGCTCTTACTCTGACTCTATAGGAGCATGAACTCATAAATTCACTGTAGTTACTGAGACTGATTTATAAGCCTGTTTACAGTCTGTAAGTGTTGTAGGGTTGGGTAACCTAAAAATTAAATGATGGTCAGCTGTATTTAACACATTTATTTATTTAACTTCTTTCTGTCTTCAGGGCCTTTGCAAAGAAGCAGCAGCAGCTGAGTGCACTGAAAATCCTGCAGAGGAATTGTGCTGCATATTTGAAGCTGAGGCACTGGCAGTGGTGGAGAGTCTTCACCAAGGTTCCTTCTGTTCTTTCTTTTCTGTTTCATTCACCTATAAATAGCTGAGTGCAGGCTCTCACATCTTCATCTCCCACCTGTGCAGGTGAAGCCTCTTCTGCAGGTCACTCGTCAGGAAGAAGAGCTTCAAGCCAAGGATGAGGAGCTGATGAAGGTGAAGGAAAAACAGACAAAAGTGGAGGCAGAGCTGGAGGAAATGGAAAGGAAACATCAACAGGTTTGTGTCCAAGATCAGCTTTTGGTATGCAGGACATGGATTATTGTGCTCTGGCCCATGTGAGGGAGCCAAGGAGGGTCAGGTGAGCTGATTCCCACTCTGCTGGAGTGTGATATGGGAAGATACAGCATGAGCTGCTCCTCCAGGGCTGCAGAGACATGTTACCAAAACAAAACCTGATGTTGTGGCCTTCCCTGGTTTACAGGAGAAATTCAGTGGCAGTGTCATTCTGTGCCTGGGCTGGGCAGGCTGTGGGCAAACACTTGGGACAGCTCTGCAGATCTGGTGCCTTTCTGTGCTGGCAGAAATTTGGTGAATAAAGGAAGAGCAGTTCCAGTGTCACCTGGAGAGACAAGGAGCTGAGGGATGGACCTTCAGTGGGTGGGGCACTCCAGGGCTGGCAGGCAGTGCCTCCGTGCCCAGTGACAAGTGGCATCCTCAGGGACGGGGACTGGGACTGGCCAGAAGTGCCAGGATCAGCCCGTGGCACTGCTCTGCCACTCTGCAGGGAGCAGTGCAGGAAATGCTGCTGGAGCCAGAGCTGGTGTCCTCTGGGCTGCTGCTAAAGCCTCTTCTGGAAGCCCTTGGTGTGGGATGTGGACATGGGAGGCAGAACTGGAGCATAACGTGGCCTTGAAGTGCCTCTGTGGCTGTCACAGGTGTAAGCTCTCACCAGAGTCTCTGAAGTGTCATTTTTAAAGCTTCACTGCCTTTTGTATTTGCAGGTGCTGGAGGAGAAGAACATCCTTGCAGAGCAGCTCCAGGCTGAGACAGAGCTCTTTGCAGAGGCTGAGGAGATGAGGGCTCGCTTGGCTGCCAAAAAGCAAGAGTTGGAAGAAATTCTCCATGATTTGGAGTCCAGGGTTGAGGAGGAGGAGGAAAGAAACCAAATATTGCAGAATGAGAAGAAGAAGATGCAGGGCCATATCCAGGTATGGCTCTCAGTGACTGCAGGTGGGGAAGTGGGATGGGGAAGCTCCCTCAGCTTCTCTACAGGACAGAGGAGTTTGGCTCCTGAGTGGAATAAAATGAATTTTTTTTTTCTTCTCTTCTCTTCTCTTCTCTTCTCTTCTCTTCTCTTCTCTTCTCTTCTCTTCTCTTCTCTTCTCTTCTCTTCTCTTCTCTTCTCTTCTCTTCTCTTCTCTTCTCTTCTCTTCTCTTCTCTTCTCTTCTCTTCTCTCTTCATCTCACTTGTGAGAGGAATGTTCCTTTTGGACTGAAATCCAGGGAACATCATGAAGGAAATGACTCCTTTGACTTCACTAAGACAGTGTCATTTCCTCCAGGTTACTTGATTGAGGTGTTTTTGAAAATCAGATTATTTAGATGCTTCCTTTTAAATAATGGTGGCCCTGAAGAAGGGAGTAGCTGAGAACTTAGACCTGTCTTTAAAAATATTAAAAGTAGTTGAAGAGGGAATAAACTCCACTTCTCACAGCTTTTGATGCAATTTTAAAATGTCTATTAATAGTATTTAAATGAATCATGTTTAAATCCTCAGAAGCATAGGGCATTATTGCTTTTTGACTCTTTGTGTCAGTAACTGGACTGGCTCAGCTGTGATACTGAACTAAGGAGAGTTGTTTCCTGTGGAATCTCTTCCCAGACCTGCTGGTTTTCCACCAGGTGCCCCATTCAGGTGCAGTGTGCTGGGATGCCTCTGACCAATCAGGCTGATCTGATTGGCTGTTATTAATTACAGATTTTTTATTTTATAGCTGGAATTAGGAAGGTGAAGACTGTGGCAGTGAGTTTGTGTTTCCTAGACAGCACATTTATTTCACCCAAAGCTGCAATCCAGAGCATCAAAAATTCCATGTGCATCCCATGGCCCTTCATTCCTCACCAGATCATTGATCTGTAAATGAATCTGACAAAGGAAATGTGGGTTTGGTGTGTGTTAGGGCAAGAGGCTTTTCAAAATAACACATCTGTGTCACTAAGTTCAAAAAGCCCAAATGTTACCACCTGGGTAACCTGGAAAATGCTCAGATGCTGTTGTCTGTGTTCCCAGGACCTGGAGGAACAGCTTGATGAGGAGGAGGGAGCTCGGCAGAAGCTGCAGCTTGAAAAAGTGACAGCTGAAGCAAAGATCAAGAAGATGGAGGAGGAGATCCTGCTGTTGGAGGACCAAAATTCCAAATTTCTGAAGGTGGGAGCAGTGTGCAGGGTGGAGGTGCCAAGGGCCAGCTCCCAAAGCTGCTGTCACAGGGTCTGGGACACCTTTGGGGTGTGAGACACTGGAGAGGAGTTTGGGCTGACATTCCAGAGGGAGTTTGTCATGCACCCTTCCCAGTTTCATGACTCTCCCAAATCTTGGAGCTGGAAAAGTGGTTTATAGCTGCCATTGTTCTCTGCAAACAGATTTCCAGTGCTGTCCTAAAGCCAGGCCTGCTGTGTGCTGAATTCCAGGTCTCCCTTGGAAAATAACTGTTCATGGTTCCAAACAGTTCCAGTTGATCCTTGACATTGACAATCAATTGAAATAAAATCTGCATTAGAAACAGAATGTGTAATAGAACCTTGTGCTGTCTGACAGCCCTTGAGGGTTCTGTACATTCCTTTATTTGCACTGCTCAGGGACTCTATTGAAGTTATTTTCCCTCCCCTCTCTTTTCCCAGGAAAAGAAGCTGATGGAGGATAGGATTGCTGAGTGCTCTTCTCAGCTGGCTGAAGAAGAAGAAAAAGCCAAAAACTTGGCCAAGCTGAAGAACAAGCAGGAGATGATGATCACTGATTTGGAAGGTTTGTTGTGCCTGGAATGGCCTGGGGGGGATGGATCCCCTGGGGCAGGGTCTGCTCACCTGAGCTGGGCAGAGCCAGAGCTGCTGCTCCAGGCAGCTCCTGGGGCAATGTGTGTCTCTGCAAGGCTTGCTGCATCTGCCTGCTCTGCCTCTCTCCTGTTCAACTTGGCAGGCTTTTATTTTTGAGAATCCATGTCCTTTGCAGACACACTCAGAATTCCTGCTCTTGCCTGTATCCATTAACACCAGGGGAGAACATCCTGGCTCCTGGAAGCTTCTCCCATTTTCCTCTAACACCAGAGCAGGGTGTTCCTGCAGGAATGGCAGCAGGCACTCTTTAGGCTTCCAGGATTGTGTTTCAATGGGCAAATCTCAATTGTTTTGCTTTTCTTAATATTTATCTTCATTGTATTTATAGATATATTTTATTTTGTAGTGCTTTATTTTATTGAGCAGCCTGCTCTAGTGGAAGGTGTCCTGCCCAAGGAATGAGCTGAGCTTTAAGGTCTCTTCCAACCCAAACCATTCCATGATTCCATCTAAAATGGTTCCATTCCTTTAGCCATTTATTTCTGATCGTTTTGCCAGTGTTGTCACAAGTTAAACCTGCCCCATATGCAACCCTTCTTGATTTTGTGTTGTTTTATTTTAATTACTATAGATACTGCTCAACATTAACGAGCTGCCAAGTGAAAGTTGCAAAATAATAGAGCAAGTTGTTCTCTGAGCCCTAATTTGGGAATGCTTCTTGCACTTGGTGTGTTGGGGCCTGTCTTGGTGCATATTTTGAGGCTGATGTGCTTCTGGAAGATGTCAGAGTTTTACCTTGTCTGTGCAGGCAGGTGTTGAGCTAACAGGGGTAGCAGTGATTGAGGAGCCTTGTCTTTGTTCATTCAGAGACTTAAGGTGGGTCTAAGCAAGCTTTACTCACTGGAAAATAATGCTGGAGTAGCTCTGTGCTTAAATCAGGACTAGGAACTTGACAGATGTGTTTGGTTACAGAGCCAGTCCAAGACTGATGACCTTAGAAGTGGAAATTAAAGCTTATATTTAAGGCATGCAATTTCTTGGCTAGGAAGGCAGAGTAAAATGATATTTACTCTTGGAGATGGCTCAAGAAGCCATTAAGGTCTCTCTGCTAGAGTCTTGGCACTGCTAGGCACTGATGTTTGGGGAAAAAAATTAATTCAGTTTGCTGTGAACTCTCCCAATTACAAAACTGAGTCTTGTGACACTGCTGTAAGTGTCACTCACCAGGAACTTCATGTGAAAACAGAGGGGAAAGTACAAATCTTTGGGAATGTGAAACTGCTTGGAGAAGAGCAGAGTTCCCTTAGGTTGTCTGGAGAACCCCAGATAGCCCAGGGTGGCCCTGAGGTGGTTCCTGAGCAGGGCTCCCTTTCCATCCTGTCCAGAAGGAGCTTTGGGAAGGGTGTGAGGGAAATCTCTGCCCTGAGGAGCCACAAAGGATTGAACAAGGGAAATGACTCCTGCTGTCACTCAGAATTGTACATTTGGGCCATTTATGCCCTTAGAACTGGGCTGAGGCTGTGAATATTATATTATATTATATTATATATTATATTATATATATTATATTATATTATATTATATTATATTATATTATATTATATTATATTATATTATATTATATTATATTATATTATATTATATTATATTATATTATATTATATTATATTATATTATATTATATTAATTATCTATACTAAAACAATACTAAAGAAAGAGAAAGGACACATCAGAAGGCTGAACAAGAATGATCATGAAAAGCTCGTGACTGACTCCTCAGAGTCCCACACAGCTGATGGTGATTGGCCATTAAGTAAAAACAATTCCCATGAAACCAATCAAACCTGCACCTGTTGGTAAGCAATGTCCAGACCACATTCCAAAGCAGCCAAGCACAGGAGGGGCAATCAGATAATTATTATTTACATTTCTCTCTGAGGCTTCTCAGCTTCCCAGGAGAAGAAATCCTGCAAAGGGATTTTTCAGACAATGTCCCAGTGACAGCTGAGGTTGCTGTGCCCTGCTGGGGGGTGCCTGTCCCAAAGAGCTCCTCAGGGCTGGATGTCCCAGCTGCACAATAAATCCTGGGAGGGAGCTCTCAGGGCTGCAGAGTTTTGCTGAATAGTGATGGGATGTGATTAAACAGCACAGACTCTTGTAAAATGGTTTATTCAAGTTTACTTTAAGCTATGCCATTTTCCAGCAGATTTTGGAGTCTGGCCTAGCCCTTCCAAAGCCATGCAATTGTTCCAGCCCACAGTTTATCTTCTCTTTTGGGTGTTGATGTCTGGGATTATCTGGCCTAACAGCTCAAGCTGCTCTGTCAGATCCCACTCCTTATTTTCTACCAGGATGTTTCTGTGGCCTCATCTCAAGCTATTCACAGTTGTCAGAGACTTTCCCCAGACTTTCTGGCTAAATCATGGCAGTTCTCCTTTGCTATTTCATTTTTCTGCAGGCTGGAGAAAGAATTGAGGCAGCATAAATTAAACTTCCCACCCTTCCTGCCACCCCAAAGTCCCTGAGGGTGACAAGAGGGACAATTCCACAGGAATTTAATTCTGTGCTTCCTTTAGAACGCCTGAAAAAGGAGGAGAAGACCCGCCAGGAGTTGGAAAAAGCTAAGAGAAAACTGGATGGGGAAACTACAGACCTGCAGGACCAAATAGCTGAGCTGCAAGCCCAGATTGAGGAGCTGAAGATCCAGCTGGCCAAGAAGGAGGAGGAGCTGCAGGCTGCTGTGGCCAGGTCAGTGGGGCAAAGCTGCTCCCCCAAAGGGAATTTCCCCTGGCTGCAGCAGCAGCCAGCTCTGGAGCCCTGGGCTGGGCACAGAAATGGCAAATTTACAGAAATTCAGGGATCCCTCAGCATCCTGGCTCTGCAAACCTGCACAAAGAAGAAGTTTCATGTGGTATAGCAGTGTTTGGGCTCTGGAAGCTTTTTTAATCTCCCAAAATTCAGCCTCAGGAGGGAAAAATGTGTATTTCCTCTTAAAAAAGCGCTGGGCAGCACAGACTTTATCTGGGTTTGTGTGATACTCCTGCAGTCCCATGTTGTGCTGAGCACCACCTGTCTTTCTAAAGTATAATTTTGCAGGAAGAGAAAACTCTACAGATGGAACTTTTCTGGGGCAGTGCTGAGATCTACAAAATTGGAATACCTGACTGTAAAGTAAAATTTGATAATCCTGATGGTGCACCTTGGCTTTATCTGTGGTACCTTTCCTCCATCCCTGCAGGTGACCAGGCTGGACAGGGCTTGGAGCAGCCTGGGAAGGTGTCCCAGCCTATGAGGGGTGGGAATTTGAGATGTTTAAGGTTCCAATCCAACCATGCTATAAATGTTGATATTTATTTTATTCCAGTGGAGGATTCAGCTATGTTTGTAGCTAATTTAAGCAGGAGGTTCTGGGAGGAGGTGCAGCCCCAGTAAGTGTGGTGCCTGTTTGACAGGGGGGATGAGGAAGCAGTGCAGAAGAACAATGCCCTGAAGGTGATCAGGGAGCTGCAGGCTCAGATTGCAGAGCTCCAGGAGGATCTGGAGTCTGAGAAGGCATCGAGGAACAAGGCAGAAAAGCAGAAAAGGGATCTGAGTGAAGAACTGGAGGCTTTGAAAACGGAACTGGAAGATACTTTGGATACCACTGCAGCACAGCAAGAGCTGAGGTAGGGTCATGGTCTGTGTAAGAAAGCACCACTGAAATTCAGCTGTGATTTATAAAAACTGATTTTTGGGTGACCCTTTGTGCTTCCTCCAGGACAAAGCGAGAGCAGGAGGTGGCTGAGCTGAAGAAAGCAATTGAGGAGGAAACCAAAAACCACGAAGCCCAGATCCAGGAGATCAGACAGAGGCATGCCACTGCCCTGGAGGAGCTCTCTGAGCAGCTGGAACAGGCCAAAAGGGTGAGAGGAAAAGGAACTTTCTGCTTCAGGGGTTATTATATGTATATAATAATATGTTATATAAATGATATAGAATATAATATATATAATATTATATATAATATAATATTATAAATACCAGAGGCAGTGTGGTTCCTTCCAGGAGACCTGAGCTGAGCTTTCCATGATCACAGAGCTAAGCTGGCCTCTAAAAATCCATCCCAGCTGTTGAGGTTTCTCATGTTGGTTTGGCAGTGCTGCAGCTATTCAGCAGCACATCAGTGTCCTCTGTGTCCTCTGGTGACCAGCAGCAGAGGCACAGGTGGATCACAGCTCCTGGTCTTGTTCAGAAGGAGAATTATTCCAAAAAAAGAAGTGTCTGGTTTTTGAAATTACACCTGGGGTCATTCACAAATCTGTGTGTGGACAGTTTCTATCCTGTAGTGGTGTTTTTATGTATTGTGAATACTGCACAAGCTTCCTCAGCATTCTAAATAAGGTGAGAAATGTAGTAGTTAAACTGTGATTTTCACCAGCTTTATTCACCTGAAAATCTTCTGCATGTCTTCTGCTCCTTATTCAATCAATTTTCTGAATAAGAGCATGAAAAGATGGAAGAGTACCCTGCAATCTGAAACAAAGCTCCTGTGACAAGATGATGTGATGTAGCAGAGATGACACCTAAACATCCCTGGTGCCAGTGACTGCTTTGTGAGAGGCTTCTGACAAATGTCAGTGCAGTGCTGAGAATTGCTTGTTCTGCACTGAGGCTGCTCTGCCCACTCAAATCAGGGCAGCCTTGGTTCATATCTTCCCTTTTATTTCTGTGAGATGAGCCATGCTGAGCTGTTAATGGGCACATTCCTTCCTCCTTGCAGTGCTACCAAAACAGTCATTGCCAGGGCTGCCAGCCCTGATCCTGCCCTGCTGCTCCTCTCCCTCACCTGGGGCAGAGCAGCCCGGGTTCCTCAGCCTCTGCTGACACCCAGAATGTTCCTCAGCAGCACTTGACACACTGCTGAGCATGGGGCCTGATCTGCACTATCATCTGTAGCTGGAAACATTCACCTGCACCACAGAGCTGAACTTCTCCCCGTTTGTCTTCCCCAGTTCAAAGCAAACCTTGAAAAGAACAAGCAGGGCTTGGAGTCTGACAACAAGGAGCTGGCCTGTGAGGTGAAGGTGCTGCAGCAGGTCAAGGCAGAGTCTGAGCACAAGAGGAAGAAACTCGATGCTCAGGTGCAGGAGCTGACTGCAAAGGTGTCAGAAGGGGAGAGGCTCAGGGTGGAGCTGGCTGAGAAGGCAAACAAGCTGCAGGTAAGGCTCTGGAAATCCTAAAATCCTGAAAACCATGTGCAGAAATGGCCTGTGGCTGATGTGGGACCTCAACAAGGGCTCTCATGGACCTGAGAGGCCTCAAAGTGGTGCTGTGACATCAGTCCTGGGCTGTGTGACATCAATCCTGGGCTGTGTGACATCAATCCTGAACTGTGTGACACCAATCCTATCCTGGGCTGTGTGACATCAGTCCTGAACTGTGTGACATCAGTCCTGGGCTGTGTGACATCAATCCTGGGCTGTGTGACACCAATCCTGGGCTGTGTGACATCAGTCCTGGGCTGTGTGACATCAATCCTGGGCTGTGTGACACCAATCCTAGGCTGTGTGACACCAATCCTGGGCTGTGTGACATCAGTCCTGAACTGTGTGACATCAATCCTGGGCTGTGTGACATCAGTCCTGAGCTGTGTGACATCAATCCTGGGCTGTGTGACATCAGTCCTGGGCTGTGTGACATCAGTCCTGAGCTGTGTGACATCAATCCTGGGCTGTGTGACATCAGTCCTGGGCTGTGTGACATCATTTCTGAGCTGTGTGACATCAGTCCTGAACTGTGTGACATCAATCCTGGGCTGTGTGACATCAGTCCTGGGCTGTGTGACATCAATTCTGAACTGTGTGACATCAATCCTGGGCTGTGTGACATCAGTCCTGAACTGTGTGACATCAATCCTGGGCTGTGTGACATCAGTCCTGAACTGTGTGACATCAATCCTGGGCTGTGTGACATCAGTCCTGAACTGTGTGACATCAATCCTGGGCTGTGTGACATCAGTCCTGAACTGTGTGACATCAATCCTGGGCTGTGTGACATCAATCCTGGGCTGTGTGACATCAGTCCTGAGCTGTGTGACATCAGTCCTGGGCTGTGTGACATCAGTCCTGGGCTGTGTGACATCATTTCTGAACTGTGTGACATCAGTCCTGAACTGTGTGACATCAGTCCTGGGCTGTGTGACATCCATCCTGGGCAGTGTGACACCAGTCCTGAGCTGTGTGAGGGTTCCAGTGGCTTTGAAGGGTTTGCCCTGCCTGGGGACTGAGCAGACTGGGCTGAGCGTTTCCATAGGGATGAACAGAATTTGGTGGTGGCCTCAGGTTTGGTTTGGTGCCCCAGGCTGGGAGCCTGGCAGGGAGGGGGTGCAAGCACAGCCCCATTTCCCTGGGCAATGGAGCAAAGAGGCAGAGTGCAGCCGTGGCTGACTCTGAACCCCAGCAATGAGGGCTTCAGGTAACTGCAGGTGAAGCTGTTGCAGCAGGGAATGGCCCAGGAGCTTTCAGGCTGTCTCTCAGTGTTTATAAAAGCAGTGTAGCCCAAAATAATGAGCTGGCACCTGGCAGTAACCTTTCCTCTCTCAGTGATGCTTCAGACCCAGCTGCCGCCCTACTGATCCCTGAATTAATGCTTGCATGAAATATATGGTGCTAGAATTAAAAATAGCATTAAAGTGTGAATGCAGGGATGAGAGCAAAGTGCTGAATAGCAGAGCTCAATAGCCTGGCTCTGGTTTTGTTACTGCACTTCAGGACTGCCATTCAATTTCCTTTTTTGTGGCCAAACCTCAGTGGTTTTAGCTTGCTGTCTCCCTCTGTTGTGCTCTGTGCCTGGAGTGTGCTGAGGCTCTGTGCTGTGCAGCTCCAGCCCAGTGGGATTTGGGCTGTGCTCTCACCTTTGGGCTGCTTGCCTTGCAGAATGAGCTGGACAATGTCTCCAGTCTGCTGGAGGAGGCAGAGAAGAAAGGGATCAAGTTTGCCAAGGATGCAGCCAGTCTGGAATCCCAGCTTCAGGATACCCAGGTGTGTGTGCAGCAGAGCTGGGCTGGCCATGGAGCTCTGCTCCTCAGGGAGCTGCTGACAGAAAACACATTTTCATTCATGCTTTGCAAAGTCCCCTGGGCAGAAGCTGAATTTCCTGTCCAGCTCAGTGAGATGGGATGGGTTGGGATGGCTCAACCACGTGGGGAGCCAGGTTTTCATTATCTGAGCTTCACTTCCTGAGAGCTGGGAGTTCTGTTTTATGTCTTTGTCTCTGAGGGAGATAAGAATCAAATAAAAAACCCTTTCCAGGCAGAATTTAGAGTCAATATCCTTGAGATATATGAGGAACAACAGTCTTCTACTGACAGCTTCAAATTCTTACAGCTCAAGTTCAAACTGTCAGGTTTTGGTTCTCAATTAAGAAAATGCAGCTTTCTGCAGATAATCATCACTTCAGTATATTTTATCTTGCCTGTATCAAAGTTCTAATGGTGGCCACTTAACTGTGAATAATGTTAATCACAACTGGAGGGGTTCGTAGGGAGCAGGATGGGGGTTACACCTTCCATTACTTTGTTATGACAGAAGTTTCCACCTTTAAAATGACCTTTCTATTGAAACAATGCAGAAAACCTGGCAGCATGCTGCCATTGCAGGATTTGCTGCTCCGTGTTCTTCCCAGGTGGTTTTTAATAGGTGCTCTGTGCTTATCTGAAAAAATAAAAAATGCATTTTGAAGGTGACTTCTGTGCTAGTCCCTTGAGAGATGGGAAAGTATCATCCCTTAATTTCTAGAACAGACTCTGGCAGGGGTTCCCTGAGCAGAAATCTGCTTTACGAAGGTTTAAGTGTGCCCAAAATGAACGGTCAGTGGCCTTTTGAGAACCCAAATAACAGATGTCTTCATAAAGCATAACAGATGTCCCCAAATCTGAGGGAGGATAAACCTGGGAGTCCCCCTGTGGAGCTGTGGGGGTTTGGGAGCACACTCAGCCCTGCCCGTGCTGTGCTCCAGGAGCTGCTCCAGGAGGAGACCCGCCAGAAGCTCAACCTCAGCAGCAGGATAAGGCAGCTGGAGGAGGAGAAGAACAACCTGCAGGAGCAGCAGGAGGAGGAGGAGGAGGCCAGGAAGAACCTGGAGAAGCAGATGCTGGCCCTGCAGGCCCAGGTAGGCTGCTGGGAGTGGCAGCCCTTGTGTGAGGAGCTGTCCCAGACTGGTGTCCCAGAGCTTTGGGGAACACATCGTGGCGCTTCCACGGGTGCTGGGGCAGAGTTTGGAGTCAGGTTCCCACTGCAGTAATAATTCTGTGTCCCCTGAACTGTGATGGGCAGGGCTGGGGTCTCTGGGAGCCTGAGAACTGCCAGGTTTGTGTTCCCTTAGCTTGCAGGAACTGCTCCTGCTGCTGCACTTTGCCCCTGTGCCTTTCCTCCCTCTGGTGATGCTCTAAGGGACTCCACTTGCTCTTGTTGAATTTCAGTTGGCCGAGGCCAAGAAGAAGGTGGATGATGACTTGGGAACCATTGAAGGGCTGGAGGAGACCAAGAAGAAGCTGCTGAAGGACATGGAGTCCCTCAGCCAGCGCCTGGAGGAGAAGGCTCTGGCCTATGACAAGCTGGAGAAGACCAAGAACCGCCTGCAGCAGGAGCTGGATGACCTGATGGTGGACCTGGACCACCAGCGCCAGATCGTCTCCAACCTGGAGAAGAAGCAGAAGAAGTTTGATCAGGTACTGCAGTCTCCTGCCACCTGCCTGGCCTTTAGGGTTTTTAAATGGCACCTTGTTATTGCTGCTGAGCCTTGTGGGAAGGAGGGCCTGGCTGGTGTGCTGTGGTTTAGGTAAATCTGGGAGCAGCTGGCCTTTGCTAGGAGCAGCCTGTCACTCCCAGTTCTGTGAGCCAGATGCCATCTCTGAGGCTTGTTAGAGTGAGTGATCATGTAGAAAAAGAGAATTATGCTGGGACAAAAAACTTTAGAGTTCTATTGTAATCCCTCAAGGTAGACTAAAAAAGGATCTGAAAGATGGGAATCATGTGAAACTCCAGCCTTGATGAGTGGCTTGCTTCCTCCTCTCAGCCCAGAGCAGCTGTAGCTGTTCCCTTACTGGCACTTTGATCACAGCTGAGGGACCAGACACTCCTGAAGGCCACTCAAACACTGATCATGAGCCACTTCCTGAGTAAAACACCTGAGGCAGGGAGAACCTGACTGTGCAGCTTAGGAGATGCATTCATTGTTTCTCATGTCCAGATGCTGGCAGAAGAAAAGAACATTTCTGCCAGGTATGCAGAGGAGCGGGACCGTGCTGAGGCGGAGGCCAGGGAGAAGGAAACCAAAGCCCTGTCCCTGGCCCGGGCCCTGGAGGAGGCCCTGGAAGCCAAGGAGGAATTTGAGAGGCAGAACAAGCAGCTGCGTGCAGATATGGAAGACTTGATGAGCTCCAAAGATGATGTGGGCAAAAATGTGAGTATGGTTCCACATTCTGTTTGTTCCAGCCTGGGAATAGCAGGGAAAACTCCCTGCCTGGAGAAGGGGCTGTGTGGTGGTGTCCACAGGGGTCCCAGGATGAGGGAAGAATGGACAATCTGACTCCGTGTTTCAGAAGGCTGATTTATTATTGTATGATCTATACATTATATTAAAACTATAGTAAAAGAATAGAAGAAAGGATTTCATCAGAAGGCTTGAAAGGAATAGAAAGGAATGAGAATAAAATCCTGTGTCTGACCAGAGTCCGAGCCAGCTGGGCTGTGATTGGCCATTAGTTAGAAACAACCACATGAGACCAATCCCAGATGCACCTGTTGCATTCCACAGCAGCAGATAATCAATGTTTGCATTTTGTTCCTGAGGCCTCTCTGCTTCTCAGGAGGAAAATCCCGGCAAAAGGATTTGTCATAAAATATCATGGCTCCATAGCTGTGCACCAGAGCAGAACCTTCTGAAGCTCACACAAAATACTGGAGGAATTAATGCCCAGCAGAATTGTTAACATCTTCAGGAGCTGTGTTCTCACCCTCATGGAGACCCCAGACACCAGTTTTGTACTTTTGGGTCAGTGGAGCTGGGACTGCAGTCAGACAGAGCTGGTTTTGTGCTGCAGCTGTGACAGATCAGGGCAGCCACTCCCCATCTGTGTGTTGCTGGGTATATTTATTGTGTGTAAATGAGGGATAATGAGCATTTCTGTTACCTTTGGCCAAGCTGAGTTGCAGGACACGGCTGGACCAAAGGCAGAGCAGAACTGTGACCCCTCAGTGTCCTCCCTGCTGCACCCAGCTGAGGCAAAGGGACCAGGGGAGGCACTGCCCTCCCTGCTCTCAGAGCTGCTGCTGGGAAAGGCAGAACCCTCGAGGACAGGCTCTGAGCAGTTTGTGCTGCAGGTCCACGAGCTGGAGAAGTCCAAGAGAACCCTGGAGCAGCAGGTGGAGGAGATGAGGACTCAGCTGGAGGAGCTGGAGGATGAGCTGCAGGCCACAGAAGATGCCAAGCTCCGTCTGGAGGTGAACATGCAGGCCATGAAGGCCCAGTTTGACAGAGATCTGCAAGCCAGAGATGAGCAGAACGAGGAGAAGAAGAGGATGCTGGTGAAACAAGTACGTGTGCTTTACTCTGGGCTGTAGGCAGGAGGGGAGGAAGGGCTTTGGCCTCTGGGCCTCTATGCTAGCAGAAAATAAACCCCTTGGCTTAAAGATTCCATCCAGTGGAAACCCCAGACCACAGCATTTTTACAAACCATAAATAGTTCTGGCTGAGGGGTGGCCACTGTCCCCAGGCAGGGTCAGGTGGTGCTGGTGGCCTCCAAAGCCTCTCCAGGAGTTTGGCTGTTGCTGCCTGGGTGTGTTCCCAGGACAGGGATACCTCAGCTGCATTTTCCAGCCCATCCTATTCAACGTCCTGGAACAAATCCATGGATGCTGAGATAGATTTTTAACAGTTTCCTAAATGCAAATCATGATGCTGCCCTCATGCCCTGGGTGCCAGCCTGGCCCTGGCTGATGCTGCCCCATGCCCTGGGTGCCAGCCTGGCCCTGGCTGATGCTGCCCCATGCCCTGGGTGCCAGCCTGGCCCTGGCTGATGCTGATGCTGGTGCTGCCCCCATGTCCTGGGTGCCAGCCTGGCCCTGGCTGATGCTCCCCTCGTGCCCTGGGTGCCAGCCTGGCCCTGGCTGATGCTGCCCCCATGCCCTGGGTGCCAGCCTGGCCCTGGCTGATGCTGATGCTGGTGCTGCCCCCATGTCCTGGGTGCCAGCCTGGCCCTGGCTGATGCTGCCCCATGCCCTGGGTGCCAGCCTGGCCCTGCCCTGCCCTGCCCAGCCTGGCAGGGGCTGGTGCTGGTGCTGGTGCTGATGCTGCCCCCGTGGCCAGGTGCGGGAGCTGGAGGCAGAGCTGGAGGACGAGCGCAAGCAGCGCGCTCTGGCCGTGGCAGCCAAGAAGAAACTGGAGATGGACCTGAAGGACCTGGAGGGGCAGATTGAGGCTGCAAACAAGGCTCGGGATGAAGCCATCAAACAGCTCAGGAAGCTCCAGGTAGGCACAGCTGGTCAGGGGGCTGGGGTCTGTCCTGGGGGCTGCCCAGGGGCTGCTTCCATTCAGTGCAGCTGCAGCTGAGGGAAGGAGGAGAGTCAGACTCCACTGATGGGTCTGAGAGTGTCCAGCCTGGATTTATCCTCTGGGCAAAACTCATCCCTTTATAGAATCACAGGATGGTTTGGATTGGAAGGGACCCTGAAGCTAATCTTGCTCCAGACTTCCCTGCCACAAAACCACCTTCCACATCCCTGGCAGTGCCCAATGCCAGGTTGGACACAGCTTGGAGCAGCCTGAGACCGTGGAAGTGTCCCTGCCATGGCAGGGGTGGCACTGATGATAATTAAGGGCCCTTCCAGCTCAGGTCATTCTAAGATTCCACTCTGTAATTCAGTGGACTGCTTGAAGTCTTGGAGTGTGGTATTTCTGACCAGGCATTGAGGGGTGGAAAGATGAGAAAATGAAATTTGAGAATACAGAAGAACTGGAAATGCCTTTCAGTGGGATGAAGCCACTCTGGGAGAACAGCCTTATTTCTTAGGGGCTGAAATGCTTCAGAGCTGGAATGGGTTGATTGTCCTGATGCAGCCTGGCTGTGCCTCACCCTGCTCTCCACCTGCAGGCTCAGATGAAGGACTACCAGCGGGAGCTGGAAGAGGCCCGAGCATCCAGGGATGAGATCTTTGCCCAGTCCAAAGAGAGTGAGAAGAAGCTCAAAAGTCTTGAAGCAGAAATACTCCAGCTCCAAGAGGTGAGATGGAAATCCAGGAGATTTGTTGTTCTTGTCCCTGTGCCTCTCCTGTCTGCTTCAGCTGCCCAACAGGGCTTGCAGCAGTTGCCCAGACTCACCACACTTGCCTTGGAGCCTTCACAGATAACCTGGCACTGCCTGGGGCTTCTCCAGGTGGACTTGGGGGGCCTTCAGACCTCAGTGTGGCACTTGTAGAGCATTTCATTGTCCTTAGGAAATGCTTGAGTGCTTCTGCCACTTAAAGCAGATGTATAACCTGAGGTTTAGTGCTGTGTGTGCTGTTGTGCTGCAGCTTTTTAATTTTTATTCTCTTCTTGTCTTCATGCTGAGAACTCTGTGAGAACCTAAAGCATTTGCTTAATTTAGCACCTACTTTACACTGACTATCAGAGTGTGGGGCACAGTGGTTTCTCCTGCTGCTGAGGGCTTGGGAATTACTGATCTTCACAGATTTTTTTCCTTTTGCTTTGGGTGGGGAACATTTCAGGGACAGGGAGAAGTAACTGCCCTGCAGTCCCAGGCCAGTGAGGGAACATCCAGCTGACGTGTCCTCCTGCCTTATCCATCAAACCCCAGGGATATCCCAGTTCACAGCATCTCCCGGGGGCTGTTGAGGCTGTGTCCCAGAGGGTGGGGGGTTCCTGGGGCTGCTCTGACTCTTTCCCTCCCCGGCAGGAGTTTGCGGCGTCGGAGCGCGCGCGGCGGCACGCGGAGCAGGAGCGCGACGAGCTGGCGGACGAGATCGCCAACAGCGCCTCTGGGAAGTGAGTCAGGCTGGGCTGGGGCAGGGAACGGCCTGAGCTGGGACAGGATGGAGCTCAGGGAAAGGTCCTTCCCCCAGAGGGTGCTGGGCACTGCCCAGGCTCCCCACGGAACGGCCCCGAGGCTGCCAGAGCTCCAGGAGCTGCCGGGGTGGGAGTGTTGGGGTGTCTGTGCAGGGACTGGAGCTGGATCCTTGTGGGTCCCTTCCAGCTCAGGAGATGCCCTGATGCTACGTGACCTCCCCAGGAGCTCTGCTGGCTCTGGACACCCCTGACCCCTTCCCCTGTGCAGGTCAGCTCTGCTGGACGAGAAGCGCCGGCTGGAGGCTCGGATTGCCCAGCTGGAGGAGGAGCTGGAGGAGGAGCAGAGCAACATGGAGCTGCTCAACGAGCGCTTCCGAAAGACCACGCTGCAGGTGAGCCCGGGGCAGCTGCTGCTGGCTCTGACGTGCACAGAGGCCCTGGGGGCACCGAGTGACCCCTGGCCCTCCCTGTGACCGTGTTCACAGGGGTTTTAGGATGAGGGAAGAGACGAGGATCTGACTCCATGTTTCAGAAGGCTGATTTATTATTTTATGATATGTATTATATTAAAACTATACTAAAAGAATAGAAGAAAGGATTTCATCAGAAGGCTGGCTAAGAATAGAAAAAGGAAAGAATGATAACAAAGGCTTGTGGCTGGGACAGAGGGTCTGAGCTGACTGTGATTGGCCATTAATTAGAAACAACCACATGAGACCAATCCCAGATCCACCTGTTGCATTCCACAGCAGCAGATAACCATTGTTTACATTTTGTTCCTGAGGCCTCTCAGCTTCTCAGGAGGAAAAATCTTAAGGAAAGGATTTTTCAGAGAATGTGTCTGTGACACGTCCCTGCAGGTGGACACGCTCAACTCGGAGCTGGCCGGCGAGCGCAGCGCGGCCCAGAAGAGCGAGAACGCGCGGCAGCAGCTGGAGAGGCAGAACAAGGAGCTCAAGGCCAAGCTGCAGGAGCTGGAGGGCTCTGTCAAGTCCAAATTCAAGGCAACAATTTCTACTCTAGAAGCCAAGATTGCACAGCTTGAAGAACAGCTCGAGCAGGAAGCCAAGTAAGGGGACAAGACCCGGTTGCCTGTGGGGGTTGAATGGCTGGAAGTTCTGTGCTGGACGTTTCTGAAGGGCCTTGTGTGTATTGTCTGGAGACTTCTGTTTAGGGGATAAACTTTAACAAGGCAGCTGTAGAGTAACTGGGGCTGGGAGTTCCAGAATGGATTTGCTTCCTACCAGCTGCATGAACTCTGCAAGGTGTTGATGTCCCAGAGCCACAAGGTGCTGCAGGAGTTTCCTGGGACAAGGTGAAACGTCCCCTGGGTGCTTGGTTAGAAGAACAGATTATGTGGGACAGCTTGAGATGAATCCTGTGCTCTCCAGAAGTCTTTTTGCAGTGACTTATCCATCTGTCCTTGAATTCTATTCTTAAAATTCACTTTTTTTAGCTGGTTTCTCCCCCTGCTTGCAGGTGGGGCTTGTCCTACCACCACCTCTGTCCTTCTGTTCTCTGGGCTCTGCAGCAGGATTGTGTTACTGGTTAAACAGCAACTTTAAAGCTGCTCTGTCCAATCTCCTTATGAAGGCACCCTCTGAGTCCTCTGTGTGCCATGCTCACATTTCCCCAGGGCTAAGGCTTTGTGCTCTGAGAGCTGCATCCCTGCATCCCTGCATCCCTGCATCCCTGCATCCCTGTATATCTGCATCCCTCCATCCCTGTATCCCTGTATCCCTGTATATCTGCATCCCTGTATCCCCATATCCTTACATCCCTGTATCCCTGCATCCCTGCATCCCTGCATCCCAGCACATGCATCAGCTGCATTGCTGTGTCTGGCATGTTCAGAGGTCACGTTCAGGGGGCAGATCTGGTGTTCCCAGCCCTCAGGCAGTGGCACCAGCTCTGGCTTTGGGCTCTTGCAGGGAAAGAGCAGCTGCCAACAAGCTGGTGAGGCGCACGGAGAAGAAGCTGAAGGAGGTGTTCATGCAGGTGGAGGACGAGCGGCGCCACGCGGACCAGTACAAAGAGCAGGTGGGTGGGGGCTCAGTGAAACCTCCTGGGGTGGGAAGGGCTTGTGAAGAGGGAACTGTAATGGAAAGGGAATTAGAGTGGTGATCAAACCAGCAGGGAAAGCCCAGCAGGGATTCTCTGTGTGTGTGTGAGCTCTGCTGGGACGGGCTGTTCCCACCTTGCTCTCCCAAAGCTGGGATCTCTGTGGTGTTCCAGGGTCCAGGCTGGAGCCTGCATGAGGCTGTGCTCCATCCCCAGTGAGAGCTGTGCTGGATCCCCAGTGAGGGCTGTGCTGGATCCCCAGTGAGAGCTGTGCTGGATCCCCAGTGAGGGCTGTGCTCCATCCCCAGTGAGAGCTGTGCTGGATCCCCAGTGAGAGCTGTGCTGGATCCCCAGTGAGGGCTGTGCTGGATCCCCAGTGAGGGCTGTGCTCCATCCCCAGTCGGGGCTGTGTTCCATCCCCAGTGAGGGCTGTGCTCCATCCCCAGTGAGGGCTGTGCTGGATCCCCAGTGAGGGCTGTGCTCCATCCCCAGTGAGGGCTGTGCTCCATCCCCAGTGAGGGCTGTGCTCCATCCCCAGTGAGGGCTGTGCTCCATCCCCAGTGAGAGCTGTGCTCCATCCCCAGTGAGGGCTGTGTTCCATCCCCAGTGAGGGCTGCAGCTCTGGGGTGACCCTGAGCGCTGGTTTGGTTGCAGATGGAGAAGGCCAACGCCAGGATGAAGCAGCTGAAGCGGCAGCTGGAGGAGGCAGAGGAGGAGGCCACGCGCGCCAACGCCTCGCGGCGCAAGCTGCAGCGTGAGCTGGACGATGCCACGGAGGCCAACGAGGGGCTGAGCAGGGAGGTCAGCACCCTCAAAAACAGGCTAAGGTCAGTGCCCCTGCAACACTGGGACTGGGATTGACCTGAGCCCACAGAGCCCCCTGGGGCACATCCAGCTGGGGAGCTGCTGCAGTTAGGGGATGGCTCAGACTGGAGCCTGGTGGTGAGAACAAGGACATTCCATGGGGATATTCCTGACAGCTGCGGGGATGGGTGGGATATTGGGAAGGAATCCTTCCCTGGCAGGGTGGGCAGGCCCTGGCACAGGGTGCCCAGAGCAGCTGGGGCTGCTCTGGATCCCTGGCAGTGCCCAAGGCCAGGCTGGACACTGGGGCTGGGAGCTCCTGGGACAGGGGAAGGTGTCCCTGCCATGGCAGGGGTGGGATGGGCTGAACTTTAAGATCCCCCGCAGCCCAGCCCCTGCCGTGCTCCTGGGCGGGCCCGGGCGGTGCAGGAGCCTCTCCCAGCGCTGCTCTCCGTTCGCAGGAGGGGGGGACCCATCACCTTCTCCTCGAGCCGCTCGGGCCGGCGGCAGCTGCACATCGAGGGCGCCTCGCTGGAGCTGTCGGACGACGACGCCGAGAGCAAAGGCAGCGATGTGAACGAGGCTCCGCCAGCCCCCGCCGAGTAGGCCCGGCCCCGCCTGCATGCAGAGACCTTTCCAGCCCCGCAGGAGCGCCCCGCAGGAGCGCCCTGCCCTGCCCTCGGAACTGCCTTGTGGCCGGAAAGCTGCCTTACGACCCTCGGCATGTGCTACAAGGTTCCTTATCATAGGTCAACCATGTCTTAAGGCTCTCCAGCCTCACCACACTGTACCCTGCTTCAGATATAGGTACAACTGCTTTTTTATATATAGTAAACAACCGGGATCGTCTCTGTTCAGTGCATCTCTTTTCCAGATACTCATTGTAAAGCCATTTTATAAAGCATCATGTGAAGGATGAAACTTTTTTTTATCAATCCAGAAGCGTCATTCCCAGCGGGTGGGGGGCCAGGACAGACCCCTTGCCGTGGCTGTGCATGCCTTGTGTCCAGCAGCATCCTTCAGGCTCCGGGCTGGCCGCAGCCTCTCGGATCAGTGAAGACCAAACCGCTCCCGTTTCTTTCTTTTCTCCCAATTGTTGTGATCCGCACACGACCCCTGAGTGAACTGTGAAAAACGGCCTTGGGAAGTGTTAGAGGGAAGCGTAGGGATGAGTGAGTAGTGTCCGTTTTTATCCTGCAATCCCATTTGAAGTGTTCTCAGCTCCATCCGTTCGTGTCCATGCAGTCCAGGCACACCGAGGTGGGTCCCGTCCCCGCACAGCCTGCGGAGCTCAGAGCCCTGCAGCCACCCGGGCTGGGAGAATGTGAACACCAGTGGGAAATAAACACACAGCACAGGCAAAACTAATTTATTAATGTGAGGCCGAGCCAGGCCGTGGGAGGCCCCGGGTCCTGTGGGGCCGGGGCTCCTGCCCTGGATGGATGGATGTTGCCTGCCTACAGTTAACATGCCAGTGGATGTGAATCCTTTTTTTTTTGTTGTTGTTTTGTTGTTGTTTTTTTATTTTGAGCAGTATTACAGTGAGTAGTTAGCGTTCTTTTTGTTTAAATAGCTGAAAACTGACATTACAGAAAGTGCCTTAGACACTACAGTACTAAGACAACGTTACATATATAATTTGCCTATATAACAATGATTTAATGTATTAATTTTGACTGTGCTTCATATCATGTACCTCTCTAGTCCAAGTGGTATTATTGATATTAGTGACAATGAATCAGTGTTAACTAGGAAACTTCCTCTGCCACATGCTCAAAACCCATGGATTTCCCTTTTTGGTTAAAAGCTTAACATCTGTCGCAAAGGTTTTGTTGTGTGTGTTTGGATATTTTTAATCAAACTGGCTGTTGACCACCAGGCGTCTGACTGCAAATATCTTGTTTTCTTGTATACCCATATTTCTAGACAATGATTTTTGTAAGACAATAAATTTATTCATTATAGATGCGGCCGCCTGCTCTGTTTACTTACTGGAAGAGCTCTCCCGAGGCTGGCATAGACCTTAATAAACGAGATATGACTGGAAGCTGCCTTTTCCCTTCTTCCTCTTTTGTTTGCTTGCTTTTTTTTTGGTTTTTTTTTTTTTTCTCCTTTTATTTTGACCTAAATACAGCATCAATGGCTTGGTCCGAGCTGAGCCTTTGCCTTTGAATGCCACTGGCAGGGCCCAGCTGGAGCAGAGAGAAACTCTGAGCTGTGGCACAGGCTCTGGGCTCCTGCCTGAGCAGTTACATCCCCTGTTTTGGGGTCTTGGGGTGCAGAACCTGCCCTGGAGCTGGGCAGGAAAGGCCTGGGAGGCCAGGGTGGGAGCTTCTGGCTGGGTCTGGGGCCAGGGTGGGACAGATGGGAGGGGAGGCGGGAGAGGGGGTGGCCATGGGCAGGATGACCCCGCTGGGCTGGGGCTGTGAGGCTCTGGCAGCAGCTCCAGGGGAAGAGGATGGGCTGCCCAGGGTGTCCGTGCCAGGCCAGGGCCCCCAGGACAGGGGCAGGACACGGGCACAGCCCCGGGGATGGGCAGGAAACGGGCACAGCCTCGGAGCTGGACACGGGCACAGCCCCAGGGACTCCAGGACAGGGGCAGGACACGGGCACAGCCCCGGGCATGGACAGCAGGACCCGGGACAGAGCCGAGCTCGGCCGGAGAGCAGCAGCGGCACAGGCACAGCCCCGGGCACGGGAGGGATGGAGCAGCCCTGGAGGGGATGGGAAGGAGCAGCCCTGAGGGGAAGTGATGGAGCAGCCTTGGAAGGGAAGGGAAGGAGCAGCCCTGGAAGGGAAGGAGCAGCCCGGGAGGGGAAGGAGCAGCCCTGAGGGGAAGGAGCAGCCCGGCTCCTGTGCACGGGAAACTCCTTCCAGCTGCTCTAAGGAAGGAAAATTCCCCCGGAGGGCTCAGCTGGAGGCTTCCAAGATGTCCCCAGCTGAAATATCGTGTGCCCCCCTCAGCGCCAGCAGCAGAGGCTGGGATGGCCCCAGCAGTGCTCGTCCCCCTGTGCCCAAACTGAGCAACATTCCCAGGGGAAGGGGTGTGGGGTAATGTGGCACTGCCTGAACGCTGCCCCCCTCCCCTGGGGCTTGAGAGAGAACCCTGCTGGACAAAGCAAGAGCCACAGCCACTGGTTCTGCAAAATCCACTGATTCCACATTAAAAGAACTTTATTTTTGGAAGATTACTCTCATTTGTTTTCATTTGAAACCACATCATGTCAGTGGCACCAGGGTGGAACGGTACATCCTAGGGAAACATGCCAGAGAGAGCTTGAATAAATAAAGCTACAAAGCCCAAGTTATGTACAAAGACCTCAGGCAAAGGTATTATGTTTACAAATCTATGTACAATAAAACAAATGTAAACAGTCAAATGCAGCAGAGGATGCACAGGAAGGAAGGACCATACAAACCCTAATGGCAAAGGGACAATCCCACCTCCACTGCTGGGCCAGTGGGGTTTTTTTCTCAGCATTTGTAACTCAACCACCTGGGAGCTGCAGAGCCCCTGACCGACGACAGCTGAACCCTCAGCTCCAACCCTGGCTCCATTTGCTGGATCAGAATAAAAATCCACTGACTCTGAGGCACATGGACAGAGAAACCACACAAATGTGTTGCTTGAAAGACCCACAAGGTTCAGTCGCCCCAAAGTGTCAGAGCAGCCCCCGGGTGAGGCTGCACAGCCCAGTCCTACAGCACAGGGGGTGATGGGCAGGGGGCTCCTGGGGCCAGGGGAGCAGCAGCTTCCTAAAGCTCCCATGGGCTCGCTGTGAGTGGGGTGAGGGACGGAGGCCAGCGGGGCCAGGGAGCTGTGGGGCAGCCCTGGCACACCTGAGGGCACAGCCCTGCCCTGGGCACACCTGGGGGCACAGCCCCTGGCCACAGCACTGCCCACCCTGCTCCAGGGAGAACAGCCCAGCCATGCCAGGCCCAGCTGGGGGCTGGGGTGGGCACAGAGCCTGGCTCTGTGTGTGTGTCCAGCTGTCCAGCGGGGATGGACCCAGCCTGGCCAGGCTGCAGCTGCTCACCCAGCCCTGCTCTGACTGCCCTGGGTGCAGCTGCCCCTGAGACAGCACCTGGGGCTGATCCCAAGTGCCAATGGCCCCAGGGCCACCACGGGCACCCCAGGGCACTTCCACGAGCTCTGAGAGCAGCAGCTGCAGGGCCTGGCAGGGGACAGGGCTGGGGAGCCTGGCAGGGGAGGGGACAAGGCTCTGTCAGACCTAAGGGAGAGGAGAGGGAAAGCCAAGGGGGCGAGGCTGGGCCTGGCCCCCAGGCAGAGCAGGACCCACTGTCCCCCAGCACAGCAGGACTCAGTGGTCCCCAGACAGAGCAGTGTCCCCCAGCACAGCAGGACTCAGTGTACCCAAGCACAGCAGGACTCAGTGTCCCCAAGCACAGCAGGACTTGGTGTCCCCAAGCACAGCAGGAGTCACTGTCCCCAAGCACAGCAGGAGTCACTGTCCCCAAGCACAGCAGAGGTGGCAGCTGGTGGGGCCGGGGCAGAGAACGTCCACTACAGCGAGAGCAGAAAACAAACTGTATTGACAGGACATGGAGGGCCGTGGGCTCGGGGTCTCCTCTCAGGCCATGTTCCAGCAATGGGGTGGCAATGGGGAGGAATCAGGAGCAGTTCTTCTCGAGGTGTGCTGAGAAAAGCATCCAAGTCCAAGCCCCGGGGGCTCATACGCTCAGGGGGAGCATTCCCGGCGCCGAGGACGGGCGGGAGCCCCCCAGGCCGGGGGGGCCTTGGTCAAAGCCATTCACTGCCCTGGGGACGAGAGACAGCCCGTTAGGGGAGCAGCAGCCAGGACAGGCACTGCGTTGAGCCCGCTCCTCCCTCCCTCCTTCCCTCCTCCATCCCTGCGAGCAGGGCAGCATGGGCCCAGCTGGGCGCCCATGCCAGGGCTGGAGCTGGCACGGCCTGGCCGAGGCCACTGTGCCAGGGGGACGAGTGGCCACAGAGCCTGAGCCTGCTGGGGCTCAGCAGGGGCTGGGCAGGGCAGGGCAGCCCTCAGGGCATCCCCACCTGTCCCTGCCCTGGCACACCGTGCCCTGTGCTGGAGCCCAGCACAGCCTCGTGTCCCTGTGCCCAGGAGGGGACACACACACACTCAGCAGTGTCACAGCCCCGTGTCCCTGTGCCCAGAGGGGACACACACACACACACTCTCAGCAGTGTCCCAGCCCCGTGTCCCTGTGCCCAGGAGGGCACACACAAACACACACACACTCACACACACACACACACACACTCAGCAGTGTCACAGCCCTGTGTCCCCGTGCCCAGAGGGGACACACACACACTCACACACACACACACACACACACACACTCACACACACACACTCTCAGCAGTGTCCCAGCCCCGTGTCCCTGTGCCCAGGAGGGGACACACACACACACACACAGACATTCACACTCAGCAGTGTCACAGCCCTGTGTCCCCGTGCCCAGAGGGGACACACACACACACACACACACTCTCAGCAGTGTCCCAGCCCAGCAGAGCTGGCTCTGTGCCCCTCAGTCCCCCCTGGGCTGCAGAGGAGGCTCCCAGTGCTGAACCCCAGCATGCAGAGGCTCCCCCTCGCCAGTGTCCCACTGGGGCTGTGCAGCTCCTGCCTTCCCAGGGGGTGGGACAGCAGCCCGTGGGTCCAGCAGCTTTTCCACATCTCCAGGGAGCTCCAGCCAGCCAGGAGCAGCACTCCCTGCTGGAAATGTCCCTGCAGTGGCTCCTCAGAGATGTTTCTGGCTGCCTGTCCCTGCAGTGCCATGGGCTTTGTGTCCATGTCCAGCACTCTCTGCCCTGATTACTAATTTGGACTCATTAATCATTAATCTGCATTTCAAGCTGTATTTTGTACTTAGCACCTCGTGCCCAAGACTCCCTCAGCTCTAAGTATCCAACAAATCCTCAGTGGAAGATTTTCCTGGAGCTGACCAGCCTGTCCTGCAGGGGAAATGGAGGCTGCTAAAGCACACCTGGACACCTGAACTGCCCCAGGTGCTTCCAGCTGCCCCAGCTGGCAGGCAGGGACAGTGACAGAGCAGGGACACTGCTGTCCCCACCAACACTGTCCCCTCCCTGTGCCCTTGTTTGCCTTCCTGCCAGCCACAACCACACCACTGCACATCAGAGGTCAAGAGCCACAAATGCTGGAGGGAAATCCCAAGCAGAGGGCAAACCTTGCACACGAACTCCATCCATGAAACCACGCTTGCCCTGCACCCCTGCTGTGACCAGTGCCACCAGAAACATGCACTTCTTGGAGTATTAAACAGAATTAAACAAAGCAAGCAGCACTCAGGCTTATGTTTGCAACAGGTCACAGCAGCAGAGAGGTTTATTTCAAGTCAGGAGAAAGAGCAATTGCACTCAGGCTTTCATCAGGGCCCATTAGTGTGGCACTACCAACTACCTCGTGCAGTTAGCAGAGCCCCAGCCCTGCCCCAAGCCCCAGGTTACAGCACATGCAGCCAATCAGTGCAAATGAATTCATTTACCCATGACCAAGGTGGGGAATATGACCTTCTCACGCCTAGTGGAGAGAAAGGGAAAGTTTATGCACACAAAAATGACATTCCTGAGCACAGAGCAGCTGTGCCAAGCAAAGGTGCCTGACCAAGGCTCAGCAAGGCTCTGCTGTGTGAGCTCTGCACAGTGAGGCTGCTCTGCACAGCACAGATCACCTGAGCCACACACAGCTCCCCTCTCCCAGGAAACCTTCCAATGGCTCAGGGACTGGAAAATCCCAGATTTCCCAGCCTGGTACTGTGGTCAGGGCTGGGGGAACAGCGCAGACACCTCTGGCTGCTGGGTGTGAGCACAGGCACCTCTCATGTTAAACTTCAGCTCCTTCATTGAAACAAAGCCCAAGGGAGGCACAAAACCAGCCAAGAATAAACAGCAGCTGTGAGGACACTCAGGACTGCAGGAAAGGTCACACTCACACCTGGAGCAGGGTCACACACACCTGGAGCAGGGTTACACACTCACACCTGGAGCAGGGTTACACACTCACACCTGGAGCAGGGTCACACTCACACCTGGGTCACTGTTACACACTCACACCTGGAGCAGGGTCACACTCACACCTGGAGCAGGGTTACACTCACACCTGGGTCACTGTTACACACTCACACCTGGGTCAGGGTTACACACTCACACCTGGAGCAGGGTTACACACTCACACCTGGAGCAGGGTTACACACTCACACCTGGAGCAGGGTTACACACTCACACCTGGGTCAGGGCTGCTCTGGAGCGCAGCACGGGCACTGCCAGCCCCTGCTGGGCACAGAGTGCCTCAAGGGACAGCCTGGGAGCAGCCCAGGGGCTGAGGGGACAAGGACAGGACAGGGGGGCCGTGCAGCACCTCTGGCCACTTGCAGATTAGCACATGAACACTTCCAGCCCTGCTCCTGCCCACTCCCAGCCTCAGCTCTGCTGCAGCATTTCCTTCCAGGCTTTCCCAGCCTTGCCCAGCCCCAGCCTGCTCCTCCCTCCAGGCAGCCAGCCTGGATAAGGAGTGTGATGACAATCTGCATAATTCAGAGTGACCCCCAGCCCAGAGAGCAATCAGCTTATTGTCCCAGCACACCTCAGTATAGCCCTGCTGCCTGCCAGGAGCTGCCATAATCCCTGCCCAGCACCTCCCTGCTCCCTGCAACTGCTGGGGAGGCACAGCCCAGCCCTGCAGCACACACAGCCCCAAAGTGATCTGCACGTGATTTCAAGGCTCTGAATCCTTCCTTTCCAAACACCAGCGGCTGCAGAAGCTCCCAGTGCCAGTTTTTAAGGTGCAGCTTGCCCTGCTCCCTCACAGCCCCACTGAGGATGGATGTGGGGAGCTCAGCTGGCTGCTCTGGCACTTCCAGGTTGGAACCAGCTGGTTTCATTCTCTGAAATAAATGCAGGATTGAGGAAGTGCTGAGTATCAGCACTGAACTGCACGGAGGTTTAACCTGCAGGGAGCATGGAGGCTGTTTGCTCTCAGCACCACCGGAGCACCCCGTGCTTTCCACCTCTGCGGCCCTGAGCAGAGAGGAACCGGGCAATTCCTCCTGCAGCAGCACTGCCAGCATCCCAGAGGGAGCTCTGAGCACACACACACGGAGTCCTCGTTCCCAGGACAGCAATCCCTGCTCCGAGCCCGGCCCACAGCAGGGAGGAGCCCCAGCTCCATCACCAATGGCTCCTCGCTCCCCTCTTGGAGGGGTGTGAGCACCAGGATTCCCTCCCTCCTTCCAGAGAACATCCCTGCCTTCGCTCAGCTCTGAGAGGGAATCTCCAGCTGTGGTTCCGCACCTCCCCAGAGCACACCTGCAGCTTGGGCACCCCCTCCTCTGCCCCTCAGATGCCCATTCCTGACTGCCTGGGGTTGGCACAGCCACCAGGAGATGGGGCAGATGCCCTCACAGGGCCCATTGGCACTCATTCCTCACTGCCTGGGGTTGGCACAGTCACCAGGAGATGGGGCAGATGCCCTCAGAGAGCTCATTGCTGACTGCCTGGGGTTGGCACAGCCACCAGGAGATGGGGCAGGACTGGCACTGCCACCCCACACCTGCTTCTCTCTCTGCTTCACAGGAACCCCCTGCAGCCCCTGCTCCACGAGCTGCTCCTCCTACAGCAGAGCTGTGGAGGCTGAGGAGGGGCCTTGAGCAGTGCCCCAAAGGGCTCCCCCAGGGCACAGCAGTGCCTGACTCACTCAGCCCTGGCCAGAGCAGCAGAGGGCACAGCAGTGCCTGACTCACTCAGCCCTTGCCAGAGCAGCAGAGGGCACAGCAGTGCCTGACTCAGCCTGGCCAGAGCAGCAGAGGGCACAGCAGTGCCTGACTTGGTCCTTGCCAGAGCAGCAGAGGGCACAGCCGTGCCTGGCTCAGCCCCTGCCAGAGCAGCAGAGGGCACAGCAGTGCCTGACTCACTCAGCCCTTGCCAGAGCAGCAGAGGGCACAGCAGTGCCTGACTCACTCAGCCCTTGCCAGAGCAGCAGAGGGCACAGCAGTGCCTGACTCACTCAGCCCTTGCCAGAGCAGCAGAGGGCACAGCAGTGCCTGACTCACTCAGCCTGGCCAGAGCAGCAGAGGGCACAGCAGTGCCTGACTCAGCCTGGCCAGAGCAGCAGAGGGCACAGCCGTGCCTGGCTCAGCCCTGCCAGAGCAGCAGAGGGCACAGCCGTGCCTGACTCACTCAGCCTGGCCAGAGCAGCAGAGGGCACAGCCGTGCCTGACTCAGCCTGGCCAGAGCAGCAGAGGGCACAGCAGTGCCTGGCTCAGCCTGGCCAGAGCAGCAGAGGGCACAGCAGTGCCTGGCTCAGCCCTGCCAGAGCAGCAAAGGGCACAGCCGTGCCTGACTCAGCCTGGCCAGAGCAGCAGAGGGCACAGCCGTGCCTGGCTCAGCCCTGCCAGAGCAGCAGAGGGCACAGCCGTGCCTGGCTCAGCCCTGCCAGAGCAGCAGAGGGCACAGCAGTGCCTGGCTCAGCCCTGCCAGAGCAGCAGAGGGCACAGCCGTGCCTGGCTCACTCAGCCTGGCCAGAGCAGCAGAGGGCACAGCCGTGCCTGGCTCAGCCCTGCCAGAGCAGCAGAGGGCACAGCAGTGCCTGGCTCAGCCCTGCCAGAGCAGCAGAGGGCACAGCAGTGCCTGGCTCAGCCTGGCCAGAGCAGCAGAGGGCACAGCAGTGCCTGGCTCAGCCTGGCCAGAGCAGCAGAGGGCACAGCAGTGCCTGGCTCAGCCCTGCCAGAGCAGCAGAGGGCACAGCAGTGCCTGGCTCAGCCTGGCCAGAGCAGCAGAGGGCACAGCAGTGCCTGGCTCAGCCTGGCCAGAGCAGCAGAGGGCACAGCAGTGCCTGACTCACTCAGCCTGGCCAGAGCAGCAGAGGGCACAGCCGTGCCTGGCTCAGCCTGGCCAGAGCAGCAAAGGGCACAGCAGTGCCTGACTCAGCCTGGCCAGAGCAGCAGAGGGCACAGCAGTGCCTGACTCAGCCTGGCCAGAGCAGCAAAGGGCACAGCAGTGCCTGACTCAGCCTGGCCAGAGCAGCAGAGGGCACAGCCGTGCCTGGCTCACTCACCCCTTGTCGAAGAAGGACGTGTGCCCTGGGTGTGGGTACTTGGTGCCGTTGCTGCTCAGCACGGCGCTGCTGACGTTCCCTGAAATGTAGGATTTCCGTGATGCCTGGTCCTTTGCAAAGTTTCTGCAAGCAGCTAATTTGGATTCTAAGGCCTGTGAAAGGGGAGGAAAGAATAGTGTTAAAGTGGTATCATGAAGAGGGAAGTACTTTGCTGCTCATGAGCCCCAGGCTGCCACCATCAGCACTCCAGTGTGATCACCCTTGGCAAAAAAATGGGAACAAAGCTGTCACTTCCTCATCACCCCACCACAAAGGAAACACACAGATGCTGATGCAGACTGCCAGACATTACTCAGCTCCACGAGGGCTCAGATTTGAGAGCAGATGAACTCTGAAATAATTACCCAAGATAAGGAGCCAAATCCTAGCAGAAGTTACCCAAACTTCTTGCCTCAGCAGCTGCCTTGAGCTGATCAGAGCACTGAGAGCCTAAAGCAGAATCCTCAAGCTGTGCACATAGAAAGTTGGTTTTTTTACCAGGACAATGCCTCCTGCAATTTCTTTCTTAACCTTGGCTTGCAAAATAAAGTCAATTTCTAAAGTTTCACTGCCACTCTTCCAAACAGGCCTGGTGAGGTTTTTTTCCCCCCCATGTAAAGTGACAGTGACTCCTGGAAGGAGGAGCAACATCCTGATTCTGTTCTTTAGTCCAGAGCATCACCTGCCCTTTCTGCCCCCATCAGAGGCTGAATATCCACTTGATTCTGAATAACCACATGGTGCCTGAAGTCCTCACTCATTACAGCCTTCAGAACATTGTAAATGCCTGCACTGGGGACTGAAATTCATTTCCCCAAATGTGGGCTTTGCTCCTCTCTGCACAGAATATTGCATTAAGAGGGCACTGACATGCTGCCACAGGTGAGTGAGCCCTGTGCACACTCCTAGGAATCCCTGGCAGTTTATTTAGGGGCTATGGACTATGCAGGCAGCTGTAGGCAGCTCTGGGTGTCACAGATTGTCCCCTGGCCACAGGCAGTGTCACCTGAGCCCTGTCTCAGCTGCAGGCAGGGAAGCAGAGGGGAAACCTCCTGCAGAGACAGGAGTGCAAAGCTTGGGATGGGGCACAGCCCCAAATCACTGAGCAGCCTCTGAGTGCTCCAGAGCCCTGTCCCAGGGCCAGTGTGGCCCAGGCAGGCTGGGAGAGCAGCTTGCTTATTTGGCATTTCCTGTCCTGGCAGAGTAATCACAGGGATTGGCACTAAGCTCCCCAAATCCCCTGCAGACTCCTGCTCACAGTGATCCCCTGTGAAACGTGTCACTGCTAACCCCCAGCTGTCCTGCTGCCCTTTCAAACCAGGCCTGAGCTCCAAGGGGAGCAGCCAGGGCGTTTTCCACGTCCAATCCTGCTAAAACAAGCGTGTGCACTGCCTGCAGTGCAGCTCCTGGCAGGCTCAGCCTGGCTCCAGGGGCCCAGGGCAGAGCCAGCCACAGCTGCCCTGAGCTCCGCTCACACTGCAGCCCATGGCTCAGAGCAGCTCCTGGCAGCTCCAAAGTCATTTCTGCCTCCCAGGGGAGAGCCTGGGCCCTGAGCAGCACTGCAGCAGATGTTTAGAGCAGTTCTTCTCTGCTGACAGTGTAATCCCTTTAAAGGCTCATGCATTTCACTTCCCCACCAGCCACAGATGGGAGCATTTGGCTTTCTCCTCATTTATTTCCTCACTTTCTTACCAAAGGTTTCCAGGCTGGTTTTTCTTTCAGTATCTGTGGCAGATCTCTGTGGCAGAGGGGCTGTCCCACCCTGGCAGGGAGATCCCAGCTCCTGCTCACCCAGGGCCTGAGCTCCAGCTCTGCAGCCCAGGCAGAGGAAGCTGCAGGCCCAATTAAGCTAAGAACAACCTGGCAGTGTCTAACCCAGCACTTAAAAAATTTCTATTTCAAATACGAATTTTTTCACCCCAAACTGGATACAGAACCATAGGATCAGGCTTTAAAAATCAAAATAATTAAAAAAATAAAGCATTATCAAGTACAAAGCAGTGAATGGATGATTTGGCAGCTCCAGAATGCTCCCAGCAGGGCCCAGGCTGTGCTGTGAGGGAGCACAGGGACGGCAGCCCCGGGGAGAGGCAGGGCTCAGCACTCACCCCCACTTTGCGTAGCAGATCTCCCACGATGTTGAGTGCAGATATTCGAGCTGAAGGAGTGAGTGGGCTGGTTCCAAACCCATTTGGTATAGCTGCAACACAGACACCTCTCATTACTTCACTCCTCCACAGCTGAGGTGCTTCAAAATTTTAAACAAATCAGCTTCTACATTAAAAACAAACCCCAAACATACCTACAGTCTTGCTGCAGACATTTCATACAATTACCCACAGCAACTGCAGGATCACTAGGCAGTGAGGATGATAAAGCTTAATTCCTGCCCTGGCTGCCATCAGCCCCCCCAGCAGAGTTCATGCCCTCTCCATCTGCAAGGCTACTGACTGCAATCCATCCCAGCAGCCAGAGCTGCCTCTGGAACACCCACTGTTAACCCCTGGGGCTGCCCAGAGCCTCCAGGTGGGAAAGGGGCTGCACTGAGATCCCACTGCCCCACACAGGAAACAGGACCCCTGAGAAGTCACTGTGGTGACAGAGACTCCAAATTCCTGACCCTGCTCACCCACCACTGCTGCTGCACACTGAGCAGAATGCTCAGTCCCTGCACTCCCCTGCATTCCCAAATATCTGCAGGCCCCCAGTGCAGGGTGCAAAGCCCTGCCTGCCCCAAAGGCAGTGCCCGAGCTTCACTGTCCTCTGAAAGCCATGGAAATGCTTCTTCCAAAGGAATAATCACAGAAACAGGAGAAAAGGATGAGAAGAACATGACAGCATCTGGCTCTCAGAGATGTACCAAAGATGTGGGGAACAGCCAGCCCAGAGCTCCTTTTCCCCCCAGCCCAGAGCTCCTTTCCCCCCAGCCATGTTCCAAAGCTGAGCTTTAATCAGTAAACAGCCTCTGCCAGGCTATTTACTCCTGAAATCCACTTCTGCTGCCCTGGGATCACACACACACCTCGAAGTGTGTGAGACCCACACCCTGTGTCAGCCTCTGGTTCCTTAAGGAGCACAACCAGACCCCATTGCTATGGATGGTACCTTTTGGGGAGGGAAAACTATTTTCTGATCCTTTTCCAACAGGTGTGGCTGGCAAGGAGAGAGAGGCCTGGACAGCTGAGTCCATCTTCTCACAGTCCAGAGTGGGGGAGCTGGGTGCTGATTTCCGGGTCACCTCCTGCTGCCTTTCCCTCACAGCCAGCTCCTGCCGCAGGTCTGAGGGTTGAGAGGAGGAAAAAACCCCACAAAATCCCATATTAGTGCTTGACAAACTCACAAATACTCTCTCTGTTTATTTGGGAGGGGCAGAAGCAGCAAATTCCCAGCAAGCCTGGGTTAGTGCCTGCTGCTGCTTCCTCCAGGAGTGGGGACATCCCTCAGAGCAGCCCCATCCCATTATCCCATCCCATTATCCCACCCCATTATCCCACCCCATTGTCCCACCCCATTGTCCCACCCCATCCCATTATCCCATCCCATTGTCCCACCCCATTGTCCCACCCCACCCCATTATCCCACCCCATTATCTCACCCCATTATCCCACCCCATCCCATTATCCCATCCCATTATCCCACCCCACTGTCCCACCCCATAATCCCAGAGCAAACAGCCCTGCCTGCCCCACACAGCTCCTGCCCCTGGCATGGGGGCAGCTGATTTACATCAGGATTTCTCCCCCTTTGCAGAGTGAGCTCCACGTTCCCAAAACCGCAGCTGGACACAAAGAGGAGCTGCTGCTGCTGCTGCTGCTGGGCCCAGCTCCTGCTCCAACCCAGCCTGGGAGAACAGAGCAGGGACCTGTTCCTGTGCCTCCCCTTCCCTACATTCTCCTCCCAGTTAATAATCCACACAAGCCAAAGGCAGTCCAAGGGTTGCACCCAATTTCTTGATGCCCTGACAAGTAAAAGATCAGACTAGAGGGCAGTCCAAAGGACACTTAGCCCAGCCCAGCCATGGATCTCTCAAATCCTCAGAAAGATGCAAACAAACATTCCAAGTGAGTTGTCCCTTTTTGGGCACAGCAGCTTCATCTTCACAGACCTCTTAGTCCTTGCCTCAATCTGGCACAAAAGGAAATTACCTGCACATCACAGCTTTTAAATGCAACAAATATTTAGAGCTGATTTTAGGTAAAACAGCAGAGCTGAAATAAAATCTGCCTGGGCTCCCAGAAGAGGATCTGAGGCTGTTCAATCAGAAATGTCATATTTGAGTTCTTTTAGGATCTGAGGCTGTTCAATCAGAAATGTCATACTGGAGTTGGACAGTACCAGTTCTTTCAGAGGCTACTGTTCCTGCTTGCTGCCAGGGGGAATAACTCACAAATGCTAAAAATGTCCAAATGACTCATCTAAGAAACAAGATGTCTCTTTTGCTGATTGTTCCAGTGTTCTAGAAAACAGTACCCTGGGTTTTGCTGGTTTTTCCAGTTTTATTGCCATAATCTCACATTACAATACATATACTTCCTCAGAAAATTTCTTTCTTCACATTTATTTCAAAATCCCTGTGCTTCCAATAAAGCTCTCAATTTCTGGGGCACAAATTTGCTTCAAAAAGGTTCATAAAGGAGAACAGCAACAAAAAATGCCAGCCTGATGTCAGGTGTGTTTTTACACTGAGCTTCAGGCTTTAAAAGAGGAAATATTTTAGAAAGCTTCATTTAGGGAACAAAGTTGCAAACCACTAATACCTAAAGCCATTATTGGCTGGCACAGGCTGATGAGCAGAAACCTCCACTGTTAGAGAAATCAGTTTACAGCACCATTAAAAATGCTTCCCCAGCTTCCTCAGTGTAAATCCACTGGAGAATCCCCAGCTCCCGATCTTATCCCAGGACACCATCCCAAACATCTCCCACAGGTCTGAACACAGCCTTTACCAGAACATCTTAAATAATATATTTAAGACAATTTCCAAGGGGCTTAGAAGGAACACAGGAGATTTCTTTTAAGAGTTACTTGATCATTTATCCTGTATTTCCTGTCATTTCCTGCACTTTCCCTTCCTATAAACCCACAGCAAGAGGAACATGTGAAGCAACTTCCTCAATTCTCTTACATCTGTCAAACAGAGTATTTTTGTGTTAAAAATCCTGAATTCATCAATTATTAATTCTGTCCTAAATGAGGAAATTTTCCTTTTTGGCTACATTGGACATACAAAGAACCCAGTGTTAGTAAAACCTGAAGCATGCAGTTCAAGTCTCATCATGTGAGGCTTTCTAGAAACATGAGCTTTGCTTGCTGCACATCTCTTTTAGCAACCCAGCCCTGCACCAGGAGCCAGAACCAACCAGACCAGCCATACCTCTTGCTTCGTCCTTTAATCTCTGTACAGAGACCAGCAATGACTCCTTGTCATCCAGTTCACTTTCTAAAAATGCATTTCTCTCAATAGCTTGGTTCAGCCTTTGTTCAAAGTCTTCCAATGAAACTATTGTTGCCCTAGAAACAAAATCCAGAATATTAGGTTCTTCAGCCCAGCCAGCATAAAAGCTTATTGAGAAGCATAACAGAAGGAAAATGTTAGCAGGGCTATGTCCAAGGGAAGCATCTGAAAGCCATGGAAATGCTTCTTAGAAAGGAGTAATCAAAGAAACAGGAGAAAAGGATGCGAAGAACACGACAGCATCTGGCTCTCAGAGATGTACCAAGGATGTGGGAAAGAGCCAGCCCAGAGCTCCTTTTCTCCCAGCCATGTTCCAAAGCTGAGCATTAATCAGTGCCCCAGTGTCACAGACAGATTTTCTGAAAAATCCTTTTGCCAGGAGCTTTTCTCCCGATAAGCTGGGAAGCTTCAGCTTCTCCATGTTTTGCTGCTTTGGAATGTGATTTGGAGAATTCTTTACCCAGCATGTGAAATTGCTTTTACTTGATGACCAATGACAGCCACCTGTGTCGAGGCTGTGAGCAGCCACAAGATTTTATTATCATCCCTTTCCTTTCTATTCCTTTCAAGCCTTCTGATGAAATCCTTTCTTCTATTCTTTTAGAATAGTTTTAATATATCATCATAATATATAATATAATATAATATAATATAATATATAATATAATATAATATAATATAATATAATATATATATATAATATAATATAATATAATATAATATAATATAATATAATATAATATAATATAATATAATATAATATAATATATCAGCCTTCTGAAACATGGAGTCAAGATTCTCATCTCTTCCCATGTCAGGGTTGCCTGCAAATTCTACATCTGGTGACCCTGAGTGAGGAACATTGCCACACCCCAGCTCAGGTGGGACTGTGCTCTCAGGGCTCTGCACAGGCACAGCCAGGTGGGCAGCAGAGCACTGGGACATTACCTCAGACCCAATTCCTCCCAAAACCCCTGCCAAAAGTTAGTCATGAGCTTAAGGAGCCTTGTGCAAACAGGGCTCAGCTCTCAGACCTTTTCTCCAGATGGCCAGAGGCTCATTCCTGCTCTCCCTGAATCGATGGCAGGATTCCCACTCAGCAGAAGGGAAGCATGACCTCCTCCCAAACCGGGTGTTGCCAGCAGCAGCCTGCTCATTCCAGCACTAGGAAAGGGCAGGGCTGCTCCCTCCAGCTGCTCTGCAAGGCACCAGGACACTCCTCTGGCCTGGCTGATTTAACAGGACTATGGAAAGCAGGAGACTCTGACTTCAAAGGGGCTCTGAGGCAGCAGCACCACAAATACCAGTCACAAATACCAGGGGCAGTGCAGCGGCCTGGCTGGCTCTGGGCACAAACCACACTGCCCCTCCTGCTGCAACAGGAACCAGCTGATGATGAGGGGCAACTGCACTGCTCAAGGAATCCAGAGTCTTCGGGGTGTTTGGGGTTTTTCTGATATTTTCTCTTTAAGGAATAATGAAATGCTCGAGCTGAGTAGCAAAGAACAGATCTCTGTGGTGCAAACGGGAAGGGAAGAGGAGGTTTGCAGCCTTCACCTCTTGGCACGTTCCAGGTCATCGTTGGCCTGCTCCAGCTCCCTCACATATTTGTGCAGCTGGTCCTTGATGGCCCTTGTCTGGCTCAGGTCATCCTCCAACAACGACACCTGCTTGTAACTCTGGGCATACTGGTGCTCCAGTTTCTCCTGAAACAAAGCACAGGGAGATAAACATCAGCTGCTGGCACTGGCCAAGCCATCAGCACAAAAAGTGTCACTCTGTGTGCAGCACGCTGGTTTGGGACTGAAACTGGAGAGGGAGAAGGAACAGGCTGTGAGCCTCAGAGCTGGCCCCAGTGCAGAATGGCACAGCTGCCCCTCAGGGATGCAGCCCTGCATCTGCTCCCCCCAGCCTGCACTGACAGCTGCTCCAGGAGGGCAGGGAGAAACCCAAGAGCCCTGCCAGCCTCCCCTCTGTGCCCCTAACCTGCCAGCCTCCCCTTTGTGCCCTGCCAGCCTCCCCTCTGTGCCCCTGCCCTGCCAGCCTCCCCTCTGTGCCCCTGCCAGCCTCCCCTCTGTGCCCTGCCCTGCCAGCCTCCCCTCTGTGCCCTGCCCTGCCTCCCCTCTGTGCCCCTGCCCTGCCTCCCCTCTGTGCCCTGCCAGCCTCCCCTCTGTGCCCTGCCCTGCCTCCCCTCTGTGCCCTGCCCTGCCAGCCTCCCCTCTGTGCCCTGCCCTGCCTCCCCTCTGTGCCCTGCCCTGCCTCCCCTCTGTGCCCTGCCCTGCCAGCCTCCCCTCTGTGCCCTGCCCTGCCTCCCCTCTGTGCCCCTGCCCTGCCAGCCTCCCCTCTGTGCCCTGCCCTGCCAGCCTCCCCTCTGTGCCCTGCCCTGCCTCCCCTCTGTGCCCTGCCCTGCCTCCCCTCTGTGCCCCTGCCCTGCCAGCCTCCCCTCTGTGCCCTGCCAGCCTCCCCTCTGTGCCCTGCCCTGCCTCCTCTCTGTGCCCTGCCCTGCCAGCACCCACCCCCACTGCAGAAATTCTGATGTGTCCATTGGCAGAAATGGGCCACTGAAATCTGTCACAAAACCTCCAGGCCCACAGATTCATCCTCTGTGAGGAATTCACTTCCAAAATCCCTCTGAGGGGCTAAGGAGAAACTCCTGAGCTCACAGAACACATCCTGACCCTGCAAGTACAGCTGGCACTGGAGACACAAAGCAATCCCATAAACCTCCTTCCACTGAGTGAATTTCTAACCTCTGCCTTCACTAAATAATCCAAGACTGCCCAAAATGATGCTTTTTCAATTCAAGAGAGGCAAGAACTTGTTAACACAGAGGCATCAATTGAGAGCCACCTTTTGCAGATCCTTCAGTAGTTCCTGGCTCCACAGGTAAGGCTGTGAATGGACTGGAGGCTCCCAGAGAGAGCACAAATCAGCCAATTCCTGCTTTCTTTGGGGTCTCATGAAACCAGGGAGACCCTGAGGCCACCAAGACTGGTGTGCAAGGAAAGGTGACAAGGCAGTGGCCTGACAAACCCCCTGTGCTGTGCCCTGTTGCTATGCTGCTGTTCCCTGTGGAACAAATAAAGCTCCTCCCTGGCACAGCCTGGGGAATTCAAAGCAGCACAAACTCCAGGACCAAGTTTCATGATGTGAACAAGAAAAATTCTGCCAAAAATGTCCCTGGCCTTATTTGGGGTACATGCCATGTTTCAGTGTGGATCTTAACCAGACATCTCCTTTTTAATTTGGGTATTCAGTGCCCAAGAGCAGCCCAGTTGATTCAAAAAGAGATCCAAGATGAGCTGAAAGGAAAAGCAGCACTACCACAGAGAAAACCCACCTTTAATGTTTCCACTTCATATTTCAGTCTTTGGTTATCTGCTTGCAAATCTCTGTTCCTCTGCTCAGCTTGCACTAGCTGTGCCTCCAACTCAGCTTCTAATTCCCTGCTTCCCTCCTGGAACTCAGCCAGCTCTTCACGAGCCTCCTGGAAGCTGCAAGGAGAGGATTGCATCAGTGGCAAAGGCAGCATCTCCCAAGTTACAACAAAACCTGCAGCTCTTCTCAAAGAAAAAGCTGAAAAACATGAGTTTTAAAGCACTTAAGTGCCATCCATAGGCCTCTAAGGGGAAAAAGAAAAATGGGAAAATAGAGAAATTGCATTAAGCTAAGCTATTGAAGGAAATTAATTCTCTTACATCAAACCCAGCAGCCACCTGGAATGCCTGTGTGGAATCAAAGCTATTTACAGCATTCAAGCGAGCCTGAGAAGCACCTTGTGCTCCATTAGCTCTCACTGCTGGCAGACTTTATGGAACAGACAATGAATTAAGCAAACATTTAACCAGATTTTGGTCAGCAGCTGAAGAGAGAACAACAGTTTCTGCATCTCTGCACCAGCTGGAAAATTAAAGTTTGTAAAAACCATGCAGAGTCAGGAGGGCAGGACATGCCTGCCTCATTCCACTGTGAGTTATTAAATACCAGAAGTAGCCACCCCACATACTCTGCTTATTAAATTTGCATCTTTACCACACGTAATAGCTGAGCCCTGAGCAAGCAGCAGAGGAAACCACTGAGGCTTTGGGCAACAACACATCCAGGGGTGCCTCAGATGGAATTCCTGACCCACAAGAACAGCTCAGGGTTCTCCACACAGACAGGCCCCTCCACATTCCCAACACGTCCCTCCCAAAAAACCCCAAACCAAACAAGAAACCCCACTTGGACCTTGGGCTCTTTGGCCTTGAGAGGGATTTAACTCCAAATAAAAACCTCAGCCCATGCCCCAATCCCCCCAGATGCACAGCACTACTCCAGAGAGCAGCTTCTCCTGGCACTTTGGGTGCCAAAGCCCTGTAAATGATGCAAGCCACGGGCACAGGCAGGACCAGGAGCCATGGAACACTTGGATAAAGTGCAGCAGACACCAAATCAGGCACTTTTCATACCAGTAACTCCACTACAAGAAGCTTGAGGGAACAGGAATGATACAAGGCAAGCCCAAAGGCGCCTTCTTGTGATAAAACATCAAGATACCACTCAAGGCAGCACTTTAATTACACAAAGGTGCACATGATCAGAGAAAGGCTCTGCTCTTGCTCAAACATGCTCAAAACATAGCCTGCAGTTCTTGGCATGGTGACACTGGGCAAGGAACACTCAGCTCCCACAGAGATGGAAATTTTAAAGCTGGAAATCCTTTCCAGAGAATTCTCTTCTCACAGGTTTTCTCTGAAGTATCTAATAACCATCTTGGTGTGGCCTTGCAGAGGAACAGATTAAACAGCCATCATTAAGATCCAAATCCTGGTCATTAAGAACCAAATTCAGCTTGCAAATCCACAATACCTTTGCTTGTACTTCAAGGAAAGCTCTTTCCAATAGGCAGTTTCCTCCTTTGGACTCGAAAAAGTAGGGATTTCTTCACTGTCCATGATCAACACGACCTGCAGGACACAAACACAGGGATACACTCAGGACAAACGTGGGCAGATCACCCCAAAACTCTGCTCGGTCCTGGGCTTTCCAGGCACCAGGACTGGCACCCACAGCCAGGATGCCAGGAGTCCCTCCCAGGCTCATCCAGCACTCAGAGCTGCCCCAAGGAGCCCCAGGACTTTGCCCAGCCAGGGCAAGGGCTCCTGGAGCAGCTGAGATGAGAGCAGAAGGTCTGCTTGTACTTTGTAGCTGCCACCGAAACTCCAGTGGTGCCACAATGTCACAGACATGTTTTATGAGAAATCCTTTCCTCAGGATTTTTTCTCCTGAGAAGCTGAGAGACCTCAAAACCAAAATCTAAACAATAATTATCTGCTGCTGTAAAATACAACAAGTAGATCTGTGATTGGTCTCATGTGGTTGTTTCTAATTAATGGCCAATCACAGCCCAGCTGTCCAAACTGTCTCAGTCAGTCACAAACCTTTGTTATCATTCCTTTTTCTATTCTTAGCCAGCCTTCTGATGAAATCCTTTCTTCTATTCTTTTAGTATAGTTTTAATGCAATATATATCATAAAATAATAAATCAGCCTTCTGAACATGGAGTCAGATCCTTGTCTCTCCCCTCATCCTAAAACCCCTGTGAACATCACCACAATTAGTGACCCTGAGTGAGGAAAAATTCCCACACCACAAGCCCTCTCAGGCCCACAGCTGGTCACACACTCAAATTCACAGCTCCATCAGTTTCCACTTTACTCCATTAAATGTTCTGAAGAGATTTTGCCTCCTGCCACCCCACAGGGACTGCACTGAGGCTGCTTTCAGAGCAGCAAGGTGAGCAGGGAAGGAGGATGGAAGCTCCAGGTGAGGTAACCACAAACAGCTCTGTGTGCACATCAAAACTCAACTTATTCTTCCTGCAGCAAGTCCTGGCTGATTCCCACTTGTGTCACATGCAGGTAACAGGAATTATCCACGTGGTCCTGCTGCCTCAGCCAGCCACAAGGAAGATCAGCCTGTCCCAGAAATGACATGGACACGTCACAGAGGAGTGTTCAGAGAAGTTTCCCACACCAAGGCACTGGAGATCCCCTCTCCATGAGGATCCTGCTTTCTTGGACCTGCCCAGACTATCAGCCAGCACAGGAAACACAACCCAACATACCTTTGGTGTGGTTTTTATGGTTTTATATGGTCTAGGGGACACATCAGAGGCCTCAGCACATGCCAGGTGTCAGAGGTGATGAAGGGGATAAAATGCAGAGCAGGACCAGGAGAATGCTCAGACCCCAGCCAGGAGATGCACCATGGCTGAGCCCTCCCCAGGCAATCCCACAGCTCTTTAGGGAATTTTTTTTTTCTCCTCACAAAGCCAAGCCTCAAATTCTGCCCTCACCATCCCAAAAAAGAATGGGGTGAACCCAAGCTCCCCTGTGCTCCAAGCAGAGGCTGTGAACAACGCCTGCACCAAGGCCATTGATCAGGAGAGCTGACCTAAAAGTCCTGACTCTAACAGCCATCACTTCCCAGCCAAGCCTGTCCCCTCAGGCTGAAACTGTCACACTAATGTGTTCTGTATCTCAGTGACCCACATTTCTGACACCTCCAAGTGGGCCAGAACAATCCCCTGCTTTCATCAGAGGGCAGCCAGGCCAAGCACAGCGAGGCAGAAGTGGCACATTGGCTCTCCAGCTGAGCCTGCAGCTGCCACAAGCCAAGAGCAAACCGATCCACAGGGTGCCAAGCACCTCGAAACCACCTCCAACCTCACACTGGGTTCATTTAACTGCACAGCTTTGCTGCACAAGCAAACATGTCACGGCTCAGGAGAGGGGATGGGGCTTCCTCTCCTGCACTGAGGAAATGAGAAGTACCTGTGGAGCCGTTCCCACCACAAATTTCACGCAGGGTTTTCTTTGGGAGCACTTGCATCAGCCGTTACCAAGGCAGCTCAGTCACTCCACAGGGACAGATCCCAAGCCCTGTGCAGAAGCTGTGGATGTGGAGCTTGGTATTCCTGCCTGAACTGCTGCAGTTCCACGGTGGGAGCACAGAGCAGCCACCTGGCACAGCTCAGGTGTGCCCAGCAGCTCCTGGGCAGTGGGAGCAGACACCTGGCACAGCTCAGGTGTGCCCAGCAGCTCCTGGGCAGTGGGAGCAGACACCTGGCACAGCTCAGGTGTGCCCAGCAGCTCCTGGGCAGTGGGAGCAGACACCTGGCACAGCTCAGGTGTGCCCAGCAGCTCCTGGGCAGTGGGAGCAGACACCTGGCACAGCTCAGGTGTGCCCAGCAGCTCCTGGGCAGAGATTCCCACTGCCAGGACAGGGCAGTGCTGGTGCTGTCCCTAGCACTTGTCAAGCACTGATCCTACCCTTCCACAAACCCCTCCAACCTCTCCCTGACCAGCTCTAAACCAGAGAGGCTCACAGCAGCAGGGAGCACATCCACCCCAGAATAAACCAGACAAAGCACAACACAGGCTCAGCTCCCACAGCTCAGGAGGGGCTGGGCTCAAAAGGTGAGCAGCCAAGCGGGCTGTCAGTAAAATTCAGGATGTGGCTAGAAAAAAGCTTGTGCAAGGAAGTGTCTTACATCATTTCCTAGAAGTAGCTGAGATAAGGCACAAGACTCCTTCCTGTCTGCTCACACGGGGCACACCCTTGGAGATCAACATCCGAGGGATCCCTGCAGGCACAGCAGCCCGTGCAAGGCCAGGAGGGGCTGCCTGGGGCTCCCAAGGACAGGAGGTGTGCTTGCCCCCCACTCCTTGTCCAGCACCTTCTCCCTCCACACACCTGAGGGAGGAGATTCAGCCCAGCGCTGCCTCAGGGACTCTGGGCAGGAATTCTCCCTTCCCAACCCTCCCAGACCTTCCCCAGCTCTCTCATCCTGCTTGGTGAGGGGGGTGGTAGGTCATGATTGCCCCTGCTCCATGTGTCCCACCATCCCTAATGCCACCAGCGGGGATTTGGGATCTGCTGACTGCTCTGCATGAATCCCTGCTGCAGATGCCAACGCCAGCGTGCACTGCTGAGCTCCAGCACCCACATCCTGCTTTCTGTATTCTTTATTATTTTATTTCTATTTTATCCTGCTTTCTGTATTCTTTATTATTTTATTTCTATTTTATCCTGCTTTCTGTATTCTTTATTATTTTATTTCTATTTTATCCTGCTTTTTGTATTCTTTATTATTTCATTTCTATTTTATCCTGCTTTTTGCATTCTTTATTATTTTATTTCTATTTTATCCTGCTTTTTGCATTCTTTATTATTTTATTTCTATTTTATCCTGCTTTTTGTATTCTTTATTATTTTATTTCTATTTTATCCTGCTTTTTGCATTCTTTATTATTTTATTTCTATTTTATCCTGCTTTTTGCATTCCCATGAGGGGCAGGACAAAGGGATTAGAGCACACAGCCACCCTGCAAACACGGTGCTTCACAGCCAAAATACCAACCTGGGAGCTGGGGGATGCTGACACTTGCAGACCTGCTCCCAGCACACACGTGGCCATGGGAAAATCCTTCACTCTGCCAACCTCTGCCCATTCCCTCAGAATGATCCACAAAAAGATGGATTGTGCGAGCTGAGAGCAAATCCCAGGAGTTATCAGAGCCCAGCCAGACAACTGCACAGATCTCATGTGTGGGAGAGCGGATGCCCACGGAATACCAAGAGTTTAACAAAAAGTGCTTTGCCTCAGCCTGCTGCCTGTTGTCCTGGCCCTGGGAATTCTGTCAGGAGCTGAGAACCAGCACGGCCAGTCCTTCCTATTCAGGGCTTCTTTGCATACGTGGCACTTGCAGAATCCAGCCTTTGACAAACAACACTGAGGCTTTCAGGGAGCAGACAAGACAATGCAGCAGCGTCTTCCAGGGAAAATGAGAGCAGGCTTATGCTGCTGCCCCCTCAAATTCATTCCAACACAGCTTAGCATTCACACAGTGCCCTGGGAAAACACAGCTCCGTGGGCACAGCTCCAGCTCCAAAGCTGCTCCCAGACAAGAACTACCTTCAAACCACCGGGGCTCCTCTCAAGCCCCCCCGACAGAGTCAGCAGGACCCAGCAACTCTCCACTGAGAAAAGGGAAGAACTTCTCCACGCTGCAACGACTCTAAAGAAACACAGTGCGGAGGTTAAGAACTCATCTAAACCCAGAGGGGTTTGTACAGGACAAATCTGTTTTCCCACCTCGAAAGCATCCTTAAAACGAGAGGAGCAGTATCCTCTGGATATCACGAGAGCCAGAGGCTCAAGAATGCACCAGAAATAACCAAACTAACATGCAGACAGGATTTTTCAAGTAATTTAAGCAATCCTGCATTCAAGACCAAGCCCAAACCTCTCTGGAGCCACCTTCAGCTAAGCCATGAAAACACAAACACAGCTTGAAGGGTAACACAGTACCTTAAACAAGCTGCCCAGGCTCTCCATGTGACTGCAGCGAAGCTCGGGGTGAAATCTAAGACCAAAACACTCAGCCTGAAATCCAACACGGCTCTCAGCTGGGACCCACCCCTTCCCACAGAGGGGAATCCACTCCTCCCTGCTCTCAAAGTCACCCAGTCCCTCACACGTCACGGCAGGGATGACTTTGAGCACAGCAATTCACCCCAGATGTACCTGCAGCATCTCAAGTGGCTGCAGAAAGAATTCCTCCTCTTTTTAATTGTCTCACAGTCTCCCATTTAAAACCAGCTCATAAATACTGCCCTGTAAAGAGAATGAATATTATTTGATCTTCATGAACAGGTCATTTTTCTGTATATTTTCCTGCTTTCTTCCTCACGACCCCATTTGCCCAAGATTTTCAGATGCCAAACATGAAAATTTAAGCAGAAGCAAAGCAAGGCTACTCAAACAGGACCAACCACAGGGCTGAACTCCCCCAGCCACGCTTGGCTGATCCCCCCTCCCTTCAAGACACCACAAATGCCCACTGACCTTTGGAATTAAACAAGCAACCAGCTCAAAGAGGACTTGATCAAGAAGTTCTGCCAAGCTCCCATGTGGCCTTCAGCTCTCGAGATAACAGCCCACTCTGGCTATCACAAAATGTCCAAGTGCCTGCTGGCTGCCAGTCCCTCCTCTTGGAGGCAATGATGCCGTCACCGAGGGCTGGCACCATCCAGAGCTGCCACGCACAGCAGCAAGGACTGTCCACAGCCAGCTCTCCTTCCTCTTCCTCCTTTTTGCTGATTCATGGGCAGAAAAGCAGAAGAAATCTTGTTTGCATCATTCTTCGCCTTCTCAAACCACGAGGACCAACAGGTAACCTCCAGCTCCTGAAGCTCTTGGTTTTCTCCCCGCAAACCCAACCAAGACTCGCAGCAAGGCAACCAGAGCCCTTCAGCCAAAAGTCAGAGCAAACGTGCAATGTCTTATTTGAAGATGGAAAACAAACAAGCAGAAGGCACAGATCAGATTTCACCAATCAATTCGGGCTTGTTCTGTCCCTGCTGGAACAGGAGCCGGCGGATTTCCATCCGTGCCTGGATGTGTGCCTGCATCCACGGCTGGGATGAAACTGAACCTCTGGGAAGTGAACCTTCCCCTGCAGTTCTATTTCTGAACTGAATGTTCTCGAGTGAACCACAACAAATGCCTCCTTCTCTCTTACAACAGCAGCACGGGAGCTGTCAGCGAGAGAAGAAAGTCAGCGAGCACAGCGTCAGCACAACGCTCCTCGCTCTGCTGCAATAATAAATAAATCCTGCATTTCCAATTTGGGCAGCACAGGAGGCAGGAGATAACCAACCCTACCTGCAGAACTTGGTGCCAAACTCAGAAAAGCCTTTAAGATAAACCAAGCACCACACAGCAACGCCTTGTTATCTCAACAGCCTCATTAATCAAATATAACATGTCTGCTCTGCACCACATGGCCAAGACTCATCTGTCTGGTGAATATTTGATATCCAGTCACAGGAAAACCCTTGAAGAGTGAGCCAGCACTGGGTTAGAAGCCTTGAAACCAGAAGAAAGGCACTGATGCAAAAAGCCTCTTCTCAGAAATCAACCTATGACTACAATAAGTATCAGAATTTTCTATTAAAAACATTTATTGCTTTCACAAACATGGGAAGTTTTGGACATTTGACCTCTGCTCCTTCCCAGGTAACCTCACTGAAGTGACTAAAAAAGCAGAGGCTGGTGCTCCTGCTGCAGGTTCAGCACTGCAGAGGTGAAGGAAAGGCTCCTGGAGATGTCCCTGTCCCAGAACACCCTGGCCTGAGCACAGAGACAATTTGCTCCCAGCTCCGTACCCAGGAACTCCAGAGGGATGAATCCACATAGACAGGAGCAAACAGCAAACTGAGCAGCAGATTCAGCCTGTGGAAAGGATTTGCTTGTCCCCGCCCCAGTCTCTGCTCCCTCCTGGGCAGGCTGGTGAGCTGTGGTGCTCAGCAGGAGCTCTGATCCTCACCTGTTGGAACCCAGGACATCCCTCTGTCTGTCCAGAACAGCCAGGACCCTGCCAGGGGGCTCAGAGACCCTGGCACAGAGCCCAAAACACCTGTGGGTTTGATTATGACCCATGGAGCAAATTACCAATCTTGGATGAAGATCTGCAAGCCACAACAAATTAAATAGAATGACAGTGAATTTATCATGGGGTGAAAAAGTAGATTTTGGGGTTTCTGGTATGGGGATTCAGGAGGGCAAGATGGAGGGATCTGGGTGTGTCCAGCCTTTCTCCTTCTTCTTCTTGGCCTCCATCTTCTGCTGTGATGGTGGCACTTTTGGATTGGTTTGGAGTAGAAGCTCACTGTCTAACATAGATGATAGGTATTGGGAAGGAATTGTAAACATTGTACACGTAGTTTTTAGTATAAAGACATAACACAGCCCTGGGGGCAGGCAGAGTGCCTGGAACTGTCTTGGTGAGGGGACCTCGGCAGGGCAGGAGAAAGAATTTTATAGATAAGATACAATAAACACCCTTGAGACCGAGAACTGAAGAGCCCTGACTCCTTCTTCAAGCGCTGGGCTGGGAAAAGAGACTTTCCAACTTTTCTTGGGGTCACTGTGAGCAGCAGAGACCCCAACACTCACTCACAGCAGGCTGGCAGCTGGCACGGGCTGCCAGAACCTGAACCCCTCTGAGACCACCCAGCCACCTCCACCCTCAGAGCTCTGCTGCTTTCAGTTCAAACCCTGAGGAAGGCCCGGGCATCCCAGGCAGCAGCAATGGCTTACTGGGAGCCTGTGGCACACACAGCCTGCACCAGGGACAGCTCCAGGTCCCCTGGGCCTCCCTGTCACCCCAGAATCCAAAGCATGATGACAACACCTCCTTGGAAGGCAGTGGCCAGAGGGTGACATGCCTCTGGGACACCACACAGCAACCAAGGAATTCCAAGGGAAAAGCACTCAGCAGGATTTCTGCCAAAAGGACTCAATTCTGTTGCTTTTGCAGCTCTGAAGTTCTACCAGTGCTGGGGGGCGGGGGGGGGGGGTAAAATGGATTTGAAAAATACTCCCCAAAATGGATCCCAGACCAGCCCCCAGCAGAGAGGGGTTCTGAACAGAGTAATAAACAGAATATTAAACAGAATATTAAAAGTAACCCCCCAAACTCTATGTTGATCAGGAGAAAGAACCAGCACAACCTTCCACTGAGCTGTGGGGACAGAAGAGCCCTGGAGGGGCACGAGCACATCATGAAAAATCTGCTCTGATGGGTCTGGCTTTGCCTGGGGTCAGGGCAGCACAGCAGCGCAGGCACTTTGTGAACACACTCCCCAGTTTATCTTGATGATGTTTGCGGTGTCACAAACATCAAGGGCTGCAAAAACACCATTTCCTTCCTGCAGTCTGACTTTCCTGGCACCTCAAAACACCAATGTAATGGACTGAGGGCATAAACTGTGCTTTGTTGCTGTAGTTCTTGGCAGCCTGCTGCCAGCAGCAGAGACGAGATTCCTTGTGACACCAAGGTCACAGACATCATCAGTCTCGTGCTTTCTCTCCACTTTCTTATTTTCCTTTCTCTTCTCTGTCCTTCTCCACCAAATGAGGAATTATCTTACGTATCTGCAAACTCTAAAGAGTCAGGGGGGAAAAAAGGGAGGGTTTTCCCCTGAAGAGGAAGGAAGGCTGACAAACACTGACTCAAACACTGCCTCTGAACTCTTCCTTCACTTCTGGGACTCCCAGTGACAAGTTAAATTAAATTATAAAACCTTCTCACCAGGGCTCTGCCTCCATGTATACAACAATACAGAAATGCACAGCCCAGCCAGGAAACAGGACAGGAGATCTCCTCCAGAGCAGATCTAACACTGTTAATCCCAGATCCACACTCTTTACCCACCTCTGCCACATCCTGTGCAGCCACAGTTAACTGGCACCACCAGCCAGCCTGTCTGTGCAGTCACACTGCAAACACATCCAACTGCCATTTAAATAAATAAATATAGAAGCACAGAATCACTGAGGTTGGAAAAGACCTCTGAGATCATCAAGTCAACCTCTGACTAACCACCACCTTGTCAACCAGACCAGAGCACTGAGTGCCACATCCAGGAGCTCCATGAAGCACCACCTTCCTGGGCAGCCCTTTCCAAAATATCTAAAATCTTCCCAGTCTGTTTTCTGCCTTGGGACAGCTTCTTCCTCTTACAGTTACTGATATCTCTAACAAAACACTGACCTTGGAAAGGCCACCAGCCCTCAGCAGGAACAATTCCTTCCTCAACAAGGAATTGTTTCTTGGGGGGGGGGGGGTTGGAAAAAAATGTAAAGGAAGAAAAAAAAAATCTGAAGTATCCAGGGAACTCTTCTACAGCAGTTTCTTGTATTTAATGACCTCTCAGGCAACAAATGCCACAGGCAGCCAAACCCCTGCACTTGTGAGCAAGTCAAGGCAGGGGGAAGAGAGAAGCCCTGAGTCACTCCCAGCGCAGAGCTGGCTGTGGGTGGGAGAGCTCAGCTCAGCTCTGCTCCCCCTGGGGACAGGGATGTGCCGGTGGGAGAGCAGAGATCTGATCCTGGGAAGGACAGGGATGTGCCGGTGGGAGAGCAGAGATCTGATCCTGGGAAGGACAGGGATGTGCCGGTGGGAGAGCAGAGAGCAGAGATCTGATCCTGGGAAGGACAGGGATGTGCCGGTGGGAGAGCAGAGATCTGCTCCTGGGAAGGACAGGGATGTGCCGGTGGGAGAGCAGAGATCTGCTCCTGGGAAGGACAGGGATGTGCCGGTGGGAGAGCAGAGATCTTATCCTGGGAAGGACAGGGATGTGCCGGTGGGAGAGCAGAGATCTGATCCTGGGAAGGACAGGGATGTGCCGGTGGGAGAGCAGAGATCTGCTCCTGGGAAGGACAGGGATGTGCCGGTGGGAGAGCTCAGCTCCCCAGAAAGGACAGGGATGTGCCGGTGGGAGAGCAGAGATCTGATCCTGGGAAGGACAGGGATGTGCCGGTGGGAGCCCGGGGCCCTGTGCCGGTGGGAGCCCGGGGCTGGCTCGGGGATGTCGCCGCTCTCCTCCCAGCGCATCCTTCCAGCCCGTCTGCTGCAATTCGGGTCACGCTCATCACCCGGGAGGGCACGTTCAGGCACAGCACACGGGGCTCTCGGGGAGGATACCAACCCCGGAGAGGAACCCTGGCGGAATTACGGACGGAATGACGGACAAACAACCACCGGGGACCGCGGAATGACAGGAAGGGACCTGCGCGTCCAGCCTGGGAGCAAACAGCAGTGCCAGCCAGCAGGGCACTGAGCTCCACCGGCCTGTCTTCAGCACCCCCAGGGGGGATGACTCCATCACCTCCTCCCTTCCCCTCCAGCATCCAACCACCAATTCCGGGAGGAATTTCTTCCTGAAAATGACGCTGCGCCCCGGGTATATGATCGATCGGGGATTTTACGAGAATAGACGCAAACCACGCGTTCAGCTCTCTGCCAGTGACGGGAAAACGCCCAGGCGGGGCAGCGGGGCGCCGAGGCCGGCCGAGCGGCGGCAGGGCCCGGGGCAGCTCCGAGCCCCGGCGCGGTCCGGCCGGCGCCGCTCCCGGCGGAGCGACCGCCAGGGCGGCGGCCGAGCGGGGCCGCGCCATGACTGACACCGCCCGCGGCCAATGGGAGGCGGCACCGCCGCGCCCGCAGCCAATGGCGCGGCCCGGGGGCGGGCCCTGCCCCGTTGTCAATTTCCAGCCAATCGCGGCGCGGAGCGGGGCCCGCAGCACCCCCGGCCCCCTCCCCGCCCGGCCCGCGCCCCCCGCCCGCCGCGCCGGGCCCCGCTCGCTGGGGCCACCCGGGGAGTCCCGGGCCGGGCCCGGCCCCGCCGCTCACCGGAGCGCATCCCCTGTCACAGCCGCCGCCGCGCGCGCCCGCCGGGGCCGCCTCATCCGGGGACTGGGGGGCGAGGCCGGCGCGTGATGCAAGAGCTGGCGGGGGCGGGGGCGCTGTCGTCACATGAGGGGCGGGGCGACGGGCGGGACCGGGTCTTGGGGGCGTGTCCTGGGCGGTGCCGGTTCCCGGGGCCGGTTCCCGGAGCCGCTCCCGGAGCCGCACCCGGTGCCGCTCCCCGGGGCCGCTCCCCGGGGCCGCTCCCCGGTGCCTGTCCCCGGCGCCGCTCCCCGGGGCTGCTCCCGGTGCCTGTCCCCGGCGCCGCTCCCCGGGGCCGCTCCCCGGTGTCGGCCCCCATTGCCGCTTTCCGGTGTCTCTCCCGGTGCCGCACCCCGGTGCCGTTGTCCGGGGCCGCTCCCGGTGCCGGTTCCCGGTGCCAGTTCCCAGTGCCGCTCCCTGGTGCCGCTCCCCCGTGGATGTTCAGGACATCCACCCCTCGGGGCTCGGGACATCCATCCCTCGGGGCTCAGGACATCCACCCCTCGGGGCTCAGGACATCCATCCCTCGGGGCTCAGGACATCCATCCCTCGGGGCTCGGGACATCCACCCCTCGGGGCTCGGGACATCCATCCCTCGGGATCCCAGGACATCCATCCCTCGGGGCTCAGGACATCCATCCCTCGGGGCTCGGGACATCCATCCCTCGGGGCTCAGGACATCCATCCCTCGGGGCTCAGGACATCCATCCCTCGGGATCCCAGGACATCCATCCCTCGGGGCTCGGGACATCCATCCCTCGGGGCCCAGTGCATCCCTCCCTCCGGGGAGCTCTGGAGCGGGCCGGGGCACCTCCTCCTCCTTCCTCCGCATCCCGCGCCTGCTGCCTCGCTCCGCGCACACCGTGTCTGTCCCCGGAGAAGGGAACTCTGTGAACGGAGGTTTTTGGAGCTTTCACAGGGACCTCCGCTGGCCCGAGCTGAGCTTAGGAGAGCTGACAGCCTCCACGGCTGTCCCTGTCCCTCGTGCCTTCCTCATCCCCGTTTTCTGGGCGCAGCGTGTCCCTGCGGGGGCTGCCCCGCCGCTGTCCCCGCCGTCCCCGGGCTGCTCGGGTTTCTCCGCAGGGCTCCCGGGCGGGCCGTGCCCCGCAGCTCCCCGGCACTGCCCCGATACTCCGGCTGGCTTTGTGTTTAATTTCCTGCCCTGTAATTAGCGTCCGGGCTGTCATTAGCGGCGGGCGGGGCAGCCGGGATGCCCTCGTGCTTCCCTCGGCAGAGGCCGTGTCCCGAACCGCATCTGGGACAGCCGGTGGGCACAATGCCACCACGGCCACCTCTGTCCCCAGAGCCACCTGCCATCCATTCGTACATGGGTTATCCATGCTGCATTTCCCATGGATTGCTGCCGACAGCCCGAGGACGAAGGGCACACACCTGTCCCCAGCCGGGTGTCCAGCCAGCCTGGCTGTCCCCTGAGCCCTGCACGGGCCTTTCTGGGTCACCCCGTGTCACCCGGGTGTTGCACAAGGCCACAAATGCTGCTGAGCCGCGTCAGAGCAGCGGGCAGGACGTGCAGCACAGCACAGCACGGCCCCGAGACACCTGAATCAGAGGCTGTGCCGGCAGGGGAAGCCACAGCGTCCTGGGAGCAGCCAGCCCTTGGTGACAAACCGCCCCTGGAGCCGCCTCATCCCTCCTGGGAGCACAGCCTTGTTCCCAGGACACCTTCCCTGTGCTCTCTGCTCCCAGCCGTGTTCCCAGGGCACATTCCCTGTGCTCTCTGCTCCCAGCCTTGTTCCCAGGGCACATTCCCTGTGCTCTCTGCTCCCACCCGTGTTCCCAGGGCACATTCCCTGTGCTCTCTGCTCCCAGCCTTGTTCCCAGGGCACATTCCCTGTGCTCTCTGCTCCCAGCCGTGTTCCCTGTGCTCTCTGCTCCCAGCCTTGTTCCCAGGGCACATTCCCTGTGCTCTCTGCTCCCAGCCTTGTTCCCAGGGCACATTCCCTGTGCTCTCTGCTCCCAGAGGCTGATGCTGGAGCTGCCAGCCTGCACCCACCCTCCCAGCTGTCACCTTTCCCTCCCTCTGACAATGCCCTTGGCTTGCTGACACCTCTCTGGAGGGCAGGGAGGGACATCGAGGTGGCTGTGCAGAATCTGGAGGCCATTCTGGGAGAATCTGTCCTTTGCCAGGATCCTGAGCTGCTCCGAGGTGGGCAGAGGCAGGGCTGGAGGTGCTGGGCTCTGGGGCAGGCTGGGCACCCTCGCTGGTGCTCTGAGGGGTCACACTGCAGCCTGCAGCAGGCGGGGTGCCTGCTCTTCCCACTGCACTGCAGAAGCCAGCAGGAAATGTCACACACTGCTTGCATGGCGTGTCCCACATGGTCCTGGTGCAGCTTTTCCTCACTCTTCAATGGCAGAGCAGCCCCTGAGGGAACAGAAGTGTCCCTGAGGGGGAATGAGCCAAGCTGAGGTGGCACTGGGGAGCTCTGGGGGTCAGAGGGCTCTGTCTGCACCCCTGGCTGTTTGTCCGTGGGAACGAGGGGTCGGTGCTGCTCCACACCAGGAGGTTTGGAGTGCTTCGCTCTGCTGGATAATGCCCCGTGCTGGGTCTGCAATCAGAACACAGATCCTGGCTTGGGAGGCTGCTGGAAATGAGCTCTGTGAACGAGGGGCTCTCCTTTACAGAACAGCCAAGGCTGTGTCCATTCAATCCTAAATTAATTCTCCAAGGAATTAACCTGCCACCAACCCACAGAGCAGCACACCCTGGTCTCTTCTCTCCTCTCCTCTCCTCTCTCTTTTCTCTCCTCTCCTCTCTCTTTTCTCTTCTCTCCTCTCCTCTCCTCTCCTCTCCTCTCCTCTCCTCTCCTCTCCTCTCCTCTCCTCTCCTCTCCTCTCCTCTCCTCTCCTCTCCTCTCCTCTCCTCTCCTCTCCTCTCCTCTCCTCTCCTCTCCTCTCCTCTCCTCTCCTCTCCTCTCCTCTCCTCTCCTCTCCTCTCCTCTCCTCTCCTCTCCTCTCCTCTCCTCTCCTCTCCTCTCCTCTCCTCTCCTCTCCTCTCCTCTCCTCTCCTCTCCTCTCCTCTCCTCTCCTCTCCTCTCCTCTCCTCTCCTCTCCTCTCCTCTCCTCTCCTCTCCTCTCCTCTCCTCTCCTCTCCTCTCCTCTCCTCTCCTCTCCTCTCCTCTTCTCTTCTCTTTTCTTCTCCCCTTTAACCCCACCCTGTGCTCCCGGTGCCTCCTCTCCCGGCAGCGGGCAGGGATGCCAGCAGTGCCACCAAAGCCACCTTTCCCAGCCGGCTGGTGACAAAGGCAGGGCGCTGGGGGCTGTTTTTCCCAGGGGTGCCCGCCTGGTTAAGCGCAGTTTCGGGGGGTGTTTGCGGCCGGGCGGCCCCGCTGTCCCGCATTGTGTGCGGGGCTGTTCCCACGCGGCAGCACAAAGGAGCAGTCACTCAGCATTAGCGACGGCACAATGCGGCTCCTGCTGCCCCCCGAAGCCTCCCGGAGCGGCCGGACAGACACACGGACTGCAGCAATACGGGTGGGGAATGAGCGGGGGGTGATTCAATCTGATACCCTCCCGTGTGAGGCGGGAGGGTTTGTGGGCAGGGGGCTTTGTCCTGGAGCAGGGAGACCCAAGGGGAGGCAGGGGCTGTGTGGGGCCCTGGGGGGTGGGTTATGGGCTGGGAATTGTGGATCCGGAGGTGGGGACATTCAGGGCGCAGGCACACCTGGGAATTACCTCGGGGAGGGCTCGTCAGGGAGAAATGACCGCTGGGGCTGGTGCTTGGAGAGGAGCAGGGATTTCCTGGCTAATCCCTGTCCTGCAGGGTTGTCCAAGGCCATGGAATCCGAGCTGTGCCCAAGCCTCACCTTGTCACAGCCCAGAGCACAGAGTGCCACCTCCGGGTGTTCCTGCAGGGGTGGGGATCCCACTGCTTCCCTGAGCGTCCTGTTCCCATCCCTGCCCAGCCTTTCAGTGCAGAAATCCTTCCTGGTGTCCAGCGGGTTATCCTTGCCTTATTCTGACTGCAGGCAGCCAAAATGCAGAGCAGAGCCCTCGGGACTGACCCCTCCCGCCCTCTGCCACGGGGCTGGGCAGCAGCAGCCTGAGCTCTCCAGAACCCACCTGGGGCTCTGGCTGGCAGCCGAGTGATCCTGGAGGGCAGGAGCAGCTCTGCCTGCGAACTCTCCACTCACAGCCCTGTGTGGTTAAATGATTGGAAAAGTCGTTAAATGAATCCACATTGAGTATTTGGTACTCCTGAGCCTTTTCTTTCTGTGCTGCCCCAGAGCTGCTGTAGGGTAAGAAGTTGTCCTGCATGTGTTCCCATCAGAGGCAGCAGCACCTCTGCAATCCCAGCCCTGCAGGAGCCAGGCTGGAAGGAAAAACCCAAACCATGACCCCACTGGGCAGCCTAAGCCATGGGGAGCGTGCCAAAGGCCCCAAACCCCCAGTTCCAGTGGGCTTTCTCTTGGAATTGTGGGGTTTCTATGCCTTCCTTCCTGGAATAACACCTTTGATGGAGGAAAACACCTCGGGATAGCTGCCTGGTGAGAGCACAGCCAAAGGGGATGGTGGAAGGGAGTCAGGCAATCCCCTTGTGCAGGGGACACAGCATCCCTGGGGTGACAGGGCTGTGGCAGGGTCCCAGAGACAGTGCCAGGTTCACATCAGGCTGCTGTGACTCCCACTGGGGCAGGGCGACAAGCAAGGGGACAGTCTGGCCGTGTTTGATGGCAGGGCTTGATGCCGGGTCCCCCCAGATTTGCTGCCCCCCATTGTGGCCCTGGGAAGGGGCTGCAGGGTTTGGGGCTGGGCAGGACCCCCAGGCCGAGCCCGCGGGAGCCCAGCCCGGCCAGGCAGGGGCAGGGGGAGCTGCCAGCCCCAGCTGCCACTGCCCAACAGCCCCTTCTTGTCCCTGAGCATCCCCCGGCGCTCAAAGCCGCATTGTTTCCCCGGAGGCGCCCGGGATTCCGGCTGGGAAGCGGCATCCAGGAGGGATGGGAGCCGGGGACAGCCCGGGGGACAGCCCGGGGCCAGGGGAGGGGACACCGCGCCACTGCCACATCCAGGGGGCCAGGGAGCCCCTCAGCCTCTCAGGGGGCTGCGCTTGGGCTGCCCCCAGACCCACTCTGGCAGCTCTGGGGTGACTTTGGGAACACACCTTTGGTCAGAGAGCGCAGCTCTGAGAGAGAAAAACCACCTTTGGTGAGGGAACACACCTTTGGTGAGAGAAAAACCACCTTTGGTGAGAGAGCACAGCTCTGAGAGAGAAAAACCACCTTTGGTGAGGGAACACAACACCTTTGGTGGGCAGTAACTGGTGAAGGAGCCCCTGGAGCTGGAGCTGCCCTTCCAGCCATGGGAGAGGGGCTGGGTGGCTCTGCACGAGTGGGATGGGACAAATCCCCCCCATCTGGTGTCACAATAAGGCTCGGGATCATTCCCAGGGGGTTTGACAGCAGCAGCAGCAGGGAGGCAGGGCCAGGGCAGGGCTGAGCCACCACCCAGGTCCCTCTGCAGCCTCTGCCAGGGGAGCAGAGACCAGAGCAGGGTGTGGGGTCACAGATTTGGGGGCACAGGGTTTGGAGTCACAGGTTTGGGGTCACAGATTTGGGGTCACAGGGTTTGGGGTCACAGGGTTTGGGGTCACAGATTTGGGGTCACAGGTTTGGGGTCACAGATCTGGAGTCACAGGGTTTGGGGTCACAGGGTTCGGGGTCACAGATTTGGGGTCACAGGTTTGGGGTCACAGGTTTGGGGTCACAGGGTTCGGGGTCACAGGTTTGGGGTCACAGGTTTGGGGTCACAGGGTTTGGGGTCACAGATTTGGGGGCACAGGTTTGGGGTCACAGGGTTTGGGGTCACAGGTTTGGGGTCACAGCCAGCTGTTCCTTGTGTGGACAAGCGTTCACCCCATGGAATGGCAGGGGAAGAGCAGATCCCTGATCCGGGGGGAAGGGGCAGCTCCCCGGCCGGTGGGGCTGTCCCCCCTCACCCCGGCACCCGGCCTGCCCTCGGTGCTGCCGGCAGCGCTCTCCTGGTGCCAAAGCGCATCCGAGAGCACCATCTCCTGGGCACCGCGGAAAGCATCGAGGAGAACCTAAACCAGGAGCTGCCTTGTGCATTTCGGGCTGCCCTGGCTAAAGCGGCGTCCTCGCGGTGGGATCCATCCTGAGGAGCAGAATGGACACCCCAGAAGGAAAAAACGCTGATTTTCACACTCTGATTGAAGTAAAGCAAGCGTGGGGGAAGAAGGACAAGTTTGTGGGGGATGAGGGCACGGTGAGGGATGGGCAGAGGGGGATGAGAGCAAGGTGAGGATGGGCAGAGGGGGATGAGGGCAGGGTGAGGGATGGGATGAGAGCAGGGTGAGGGACGGGCAGAGGGGGATGAGAGCAGGGTGAGGGATGGGCAGAGGGGGATGAGAGCAGGGTGAGGGATGGGCAGAGGGGGATGAGGGCAGGGTGAGGGATGGGATGAGAGCAGGGTGAGGGACGGGCAGAGGGATGAGAGTCCAGCTCCGGTGCAGAACCCGCTGCAGCATGTGCAGCTCACCCCGCGCTGCAGCCCCAGAGGCTCCGGGCACCCCTTCAGTGCCGGATTCCTTGGGCTGACCGAGCCCGCAGCATCACACGGGGATGGCAGGACCGTGCCTCCTGTCCCTGCCGCTGTCGCTGTCCCTGCCCCCGCGCCTGACGCCAGCTCCTCGCCCACTCCCGGGCCAAGCGGGCCAGCGGAGCCCTTTAAAGGCGAACGGGTTCCTCCGCATTCACTCCGCGGGAGCTGCCCCTGCTTGTCCCTGCCTGTCCCAGCTCGTCCCTGCCCCGTCCCTCCCTGTCCCCGCTCCAGCCTTTGCGCAACGCGCCCTCCTCAGACGCAGCCGGCGCCGGTGTCCCAGGGGTGTCCCCAAGGTGTCCCGGAGCTGTCCCGGGCCAGCCCCGCGCCTGGGCACCGCCGTGCATGGAGGGGCCGCTGCCCTGGGGCCCCACAGCAGGTAAGGGGATTTTGGGGCGTGGTGAGGGAGGGGAGCAGCCATCCCCGATCCCTCCTGAGCCAGGGCAGCAGCCAGGGGCTGTTCCGTGCCGGGAGGGGGTCCTGGTGGCCCTGTGGCCGTGGGTGACAACCCCGCAGGAGGAGGGCAGCCTGGCCAGGGCTAGCACAACCCCACATCAGCTGGGAGGGTGGCAAGGGCACAGCCAGGTGTGAGAAAAAGGGAGCAGGCTGGGCAGGGGCTGGAAACGCTGCCGGGTCTGGAAAAACCTGCAGCTTGAGGAAGGTCAGGCTCCTGAGCTGGTGTGAGGGCTGAGCTGAGCATGTCCCCTCTCCCTTCTCCTCTCTGCCCTCTCCCTTCGTGCCCGTGCCCGGGGAGAGGCAGGGCAGAGCTTCAGCCCCATGGGAGCACCCACACTGCTCTGGGGCTGGGCTGGGCTGGGCTGGCTCTGCCTTCCCTCCTCCCTGACTAACCCTGGCACGGGCTTGCTGCACCCAGCTCCAGCCTGAGAGTGCCCACGGCCTGGGGATGCCATGGCCTGGTCACCAGCACAGCCTGGCCACCATGGCCTGGGGATGCCATGGCCTGGCCACCATGGCCCAGCCTCCAGCATGGCCTGGAGATGCCATGGCCTGGCCACCATGGCCTGGCCACCAGCATGGCCTGGCCACCAGCACAGCCTGGCCACCAGCCTGGGCCATCCCCCAGCAGCCTGGAAGGATCCTGGTGTGAGTGTCTGCTGCCTGCCCTGGCTGTGTCACCTCCCTGGCCATGGCACCTCCCTGGCTGTGTCACCTCCCTGGCCGTGTCACCTCCCTGCTCCACCAGCCTGGCTGCTCCAGGCTCCCCCAGGCCCCTTGGAGGTCTCTGGGGTGAGAGCAGCTCCCTGTCCCTGGCAGGTTCCAGCCTGGGATGGGAATTCCCAGCTCCCAGCAGCTGAGCACAGGGGCACTGGTGACACAGTGTGAGACTGGAATGGCACAGTCTGTGCCTGGAATTTCTGCCCCAGGCATTCAGCAGGAAGGGCTCTGTGCAGGGGCTCAGCCCCTGCCCCTGGGCTTTGGCAGCCAGGGACTTCTGCCCTGCAGGGCTCTGGGGCTGGGACACTCCATTCATCCCTGCCCAGGGGCTGCACGGGGAGGTTGAACCGTGCTGAGAGTGGCCAGGCCATGGTGGGCACACATCCATCCCACCCTGAGAGTGACCAGGCCATGGTGGGCACCCATGCCACCCCATGAGGAATTGACAGGGGATGGGGACAGGACATGGAATAGCTTCAGACTGACCCAGGGCAGGGCTGGATGGGATTTGGGAATTTGGAATTGTTCCCTGGCAGGGTGGGCAGTGCCTGGAGGGCAGGGAGGGGCAGAGCCGAAGAGATGGGCAGTCTGCTCGCTGCCACCCGAGCCTGATTAACCCCTCGTGCCCCTCCTCGGCCAGCACAGCAGGGATGTCTGAGGCCCCCCCCAGCAAGGAGGCTGCCCCGGCCGAGTGCCCCGTGTGCTACGAGAGGTTCCAGCCCCTGGAGGCCACGCACCGCCGGCTCAGCTGCGGCCACACCTTCTGCCACGACTGCCTGGTGAAGTGCCTGCTGTCGGCCAAGCTGGGCGGGCACGTCCAGAGCAGCATCGTGTGCCCCGTGTGCCGCTTCGTCACCTTCCTCAGCAGGAAGAAGGTTCTGTGGCTGCCCAGGGCCACCGACCCCCGAGTGCTGCAGGTGTCCCTGTCACAGCTGGCCAGGAGCGAGGCCACCAACACACTGGAGGTGCCACTGTCCCCATCCTCCCTGTCCCAGCTGTCCAAGAGCGAGGCCACCAACACGCTGGAGGTGCCACTGTCCCAGCTGGCCAGGAGTGAGCCCACCAACACCCTGGAGGTGTCCCTGTCCCCATCCTCTCTGTCACAGCTGTCCAAGAACGAGCCCCCCAACACTGTGGACGTGTCCCTGTCCCCATCATCCCTGTCCCAGCTGGCCAAGAATGAGCCCCCCAACACCCTGGAGGTGCCACTGTCCCAGCTGGGCAAGAGCGATGCCACCAACACACTGGAGGTGTCCCTGTCCCCATCGTCCCTGTCCCAGCTGGCCAAGAGCGATGCCACCAACACACTGGAGGTGTCCCTGTCCCCATCGTCCCTGTCCCAGCTGGCCAGGACCGAGCCCCCCAACACTCTGGTGGTCCCCAGCCACTTCGTGCTGCCGGAGCAGAGCCTGGGGCGGGTTTCCCCCGGAGCAGGGCTGGCACGGCAGGCTCACATCTTTGTCATCAGCGATCACGGCATGCCGCTGCTGGCCGCCCAGCGCTGCGGCTCGGGGCTGCCCGGCAGCGCCGGCGGGGACGCGGCCAGCTCGGGCTCGGTGGCGGGGTCGGGCTCGTCCAGCCGGGCGCTGGGGCTGCAGTGCTGCCAGTCCCCCATGGCCCTGGCCGTGATGCTGGTGCTGACCGTGGCCATGCTGGCCGCCGTGCTGCCCTGGCTGCTGCTGGTCAGGAGGGACTTGTAGCACGGCTGGGACACCGCCGAGGTGTCGCTGGTGCGGGGACACAGCCGGGATGGAGCTCCCCTCTGAAAGCTCCTGGAGAAAGCCCGGGATGGAGCCCATCTCTGAAAGCTCCTGGAGAAAGCCCGGGATGGAGCTCCTCTCTGAAAGCTCCTGGAGAAAGCCCGGGATGGAGCCCTGCTCTGAAAGCTCCTGGAGAAAGCCCGGGATGGAGCTCCTCTCTGAAAGCTCCTGGAGAAAGCCCGGGGTGGAGCCCCTCTCTGAAAGCTCCTGGAGAAAGGCCAGAAGCAGCTCCGGGTGCAGCTCCTCTCTCACCTGGCCAGGGACTGAACGGACTCTCAGACCTTCCTGCAGATCTCCAGCTGCTCCCAGTGTCACTGCTGGCATTTTCTGTCCCTTCTGGTCAAGTAATGGCAGCCAAAGCCTTCTGTGGCTACTGCAGGGTGTGGAGAGGAGCCTCCTGCAGCCCATGGCAGCCCCTGCAGGGTGAGGGGGCCGTGCTGCTCCTGCCCAGCTCAGGACCCTGGCACCGGGCACAGCTGAGGGCTCTGGGGTCAGGGCTGCCAGGCTGTGGGGCTCTGGGGGTCCCCAGGCTCCCAGGACACTGGAGTCATCGTGATGCAGCCGGCCTGGAGCAGGAACTCACAGCTTCCACCCCGGCATGGAGGAACCAGAGCCCGCAGCTGCCAGGCACGAGGGCAGGGAAACCAGAGGATGGAGAGAGCAATGCTGGCCCTGCTGAGCTCCCCTTCCCCTCTGCCAGCCTCCCTGCAGGGCCATGGCGTGGGAGGGGAGCCCAGCTCACCCCGCAGGCAGTCCCAGCCGTGCCCTCCCTCTCTGAGCTCCCCAGGGTGTGCCCATCCTCCTGTTGGCACAGCTCCCCTCCTGTCAGGGGCACCCAGGGACTGGGGGTAAACCCAAGTTCTGGCCATCACAAGGGGGCAGATTTGGGATCCCACGCTGTGCTAGAGCCCCGTGGCACAGTGACATTTCCTTGTCCCTGTACCCCACTCCTGAGGTCTCACAGCCAGGGGCTCATTTTCACCTGTGCCAAACAGGCTGGGCACTGCTCAGCCCCCAAATCCTCCTGGCTTTGCCCTCTTTGGGACTGGTGCCACCCGAGGGGACCCAGTGCCAGACCCCAGCCCAGGGTGGGCGACAGAGGGCACAGCTGGGTTTGGGACTGGTGCCAATTGAGGGGAGCCAGTGCCAGCCCCCAGCCCAGGGGGGCACAGCTGGGTTTAGGAATTTCTGAGCCTGCTCTCAGGGGAGGGGGAAGGGCACTGCTGGACACCCCTGCAGGTGCTGGGGCCACTCATGGCCCTTGTCCCCAGCCCAGTCTGCGCCTTCGTCACCTTTGTCCTCCTGACCCAGCTCCTGGCCCCGTGGGTGCTGCTCTCACTCTGTCACCTGGGAATGTGGGTGACTTCATGGGCACCCCAGGTGAGCAGGATTCCCTCACTGTCACCTCAATGTGAGCAGACTGTCCCTCACTGTCCCCCCAGGGTGAGCAGGATGTCCCTCACTGTCCCCCCAGGGTGAGCAGGATGTCCCTCACTGTCACCCCAAAGTGAGCAAGACATCCCCCACTGTCACCCCAGTGTGAGCAGGACGTCCCTGCCTGTCCCCCACGGGAGGTGGCAGCAGGGCACAGGGCTGGCCCAGCGTTCCCATGCTCCTGAGGGAGGGACAAACACAGCCAGCAGTGCCAGCAGTGCCAGCAGTGCCAGCAGTGCCAGCAGTGCCAGCAGTGCCAGCAGGGTGGCTTTGGGACGGGACAGGACTTTTCAGGGTAACAAATCAGGACGATGTGGGGCTGGGGAGGGGGAGAGTGTGGGCCAGGGGAGCTGGTGGTGTCCCCTGCCACCCCTGGGGTCACCCCTGGGGACACTGCCCTGCTGCCTGCTGCTCCCTGTGAGGTTCCTGCGCTGCCCCAGCCTTGTCCCAGCGTCCCCACCCAAAGCTGGGGTGCCGTGACCCCGACCCCGTGGGAGAAGTGCCTGGGACACCGCGCTGGAATGGGAACGCTGTTTCATAAGAAATGGTGACCTGGTGCTGACGTGTGCTGGCCTCATTACTGAACATCAACCCTGTCATTAATTGTGCCTGCGCAACCAGTGCAGGTGCCAGGGCAGCAGCCCCCGTGCGGGAGGTGGCACAGGGCAGCTGCAGCCCTGGAGATGTTTGGGGGGGCAGTGGGCACTGGGAGGGGCTGGGGGTGTCTGGTGCTGTGCCAGGGCCAGGCACAGGCACAGGAGACACCCAGGGAGGACAGCAGGGTGTTTTCCACAGGGTGGCACTGCTTGGCCAGGGATGGCGGGCAGGGCTGGCAGGGGCAGCCCCAGAGCCCCCAGCCCCTGCCCTGGGTGGGTGAGGGACAGGAGCTGGGGACATGCTGGGAAATGCTGTGCCAGGTATGCAGGGATGGCACCTCCTGTGCCCCTGGCAGCTCCTGAGCTGCACAGTGCTGCCTGGTGCCCAGGGCCACTGTCCCCATGTCCTCAGTGTCCCTGTGTCCTCGCTGTCCCCACATCCTCACTGTCCCCATGTCCTTGCTGTCCCTGTGTCCTCACTGTCCCCATGTCCTCGTTGTCCCCAGGTCCTTGCTGTCCCCATGTCCTCGCTGTCCCCAGCCCAGGCCTTGTGTCCCAGTGCTCCCCAGGGCTGTTCTGCTGTTTGGGGCTGGAATCCTGCTGGATGTGGGGAGCTGCTCCCAGGTGCCCCTGTGCAGCTGGGAAAGCTGTCCTGCACTGCTGCAGTGCTGCGGGAGCAGAGCCAGGCCCTGGGGACCCAGGGACCCTGAACCCCCTCCAGTGCCACCCCTGGGACACCTCCCACTGCCCCAGGCTGCTCCAAGCCTGGCCTGGGGCACTGCCAGGGATCCAGGGGCAGCCCCAGCTGCTCTGGGCACCTGTGCCAGGGCCTGCCCACCCTGCCAGGGAAGGATTTCATCCTCACATCTGCCTGATCCCTGCTCCTGGGCAGCCCTGGCACAGGCTCCCCCCACACAGCTCTGCCGGGCACTTCACCTGGCACTGCTGCAGGTTCCTGGCCACATCCTGGCTGCCCTGGCTGCCCTGGGTGCCCCACCGTGCCTCTGTGCTGCACCCCAAATGTCCCCTTGGCTCCCAGCAGAGTCCCCTCGGTGCTGAGCTGGCCCAGCCCTGCTCCCTGGATGTGCCACCCTGTCTCACAGGTGACACTGGAGCCCCGGCCCTGCCCAGTGTCCAGGCCTGGTCACAGCAGCCAGGGGTCACCCAAGGCCGTGACCGGCGTGTGCATGGCCAGGCGACCCGCAGAGCCCATTAGGGCAATTATTGCCTGTCAATTATCGTCAATTCTTGCCTAATGGGGGTGTGGGGCGGGAGCCAGGGCTGTGCGCACAGACCTCAGCTAATGGCACTGGCTGCGGGGCCAGGGGCACTGCCTGCAGGCAGAGAGCACAGCCTGCGCCCTGGGCTGGGGCTGGGACATCCCCGGGTGTCCCCTGCCGCCTCCTGCCCCTCCTCTGCCCGCAGCTGGGCTCCGTGCAGCCCCAGCTGTGCCCCAGCTGTGCCCTGCTCCTCCTGGGCTCATCTCAGCTGAGCCGTGGCTGCTCCATCACCCTCCTGGCAGGTGCCAGCGTGTGCCACTGCCCTGCCCTCCCCCAGCACAGCTCTGCAGGATGGCAGCAGGCTCTCAGCCCCAGCAAAGGCTGTGTCATGCTTCATTAGCAGCAGGAGGTGGCACTTTGATGGCACAGGACGGCAGGAGTGGGAATTGAGCAGCCCAGGAGTGCAGGCGGGGCTGCAGGATCCATTAGGGAGCGGCCCCAGAGAGCCCCAGCTCCATCAGCCAGGCCTGGACATCAATTATTGAACAGCAGCTCCTGTGAGATCCTCTGAGCTCCTGTGAGCTCCTGTGAGCTCCTGTGAGCTCCTCTGAGCTCCTGTGGGCTCCTCTGAGCTCCTGTGAACTCCTGTGGGCTCCTCTGAGCTCCTGTGAGCTCCTGTGGGCTCCTCTGAGCTTCTCTGAGCTCCTGTGAGCTCCTCTGAGCTCCTGTGAGCTCCTGTGGGCTCCTGTGGGCTCCTCTGAGCTCCTGTGAGCTCCTGTGGGCTCCTCTGAGCTCCTGTGAGCTCCTCTGAGCTCCTGCTCTGCCCTGCAGAGCCAGCTGGGGCTGGGCTGGGCTGGGGCTGGGCTGGGCTGGGGCTGGGATGGGATGGGATGGGATGGGATGGGATGGGATGGGATGGGATGGGATGGGATGGGATGGGGATGGGATGGGATGGGGTGGGCTGGGGATGGGATGGGATAGGATGGGATGGGGATGGGATGGGATGGGATGGGGATGGGGATGGGATGGGATGGGATGGGATGGGGATGGGATGGGATGGGGTGGGATGGGGATGGGATGGGATGGGATGGGATGGGATGGGATGGGATGGGATGGGATGGGGATGGGATGGGATGGGATGGGATGGGGATGGGATGGGATGGGGTGGGCTGGGGATGGGATGGGATAGGATGGGATGGGGATGGGATGGGATGGGATGGGGATGGGGATGGGATGGGATGGGATGGGATGGGCTGGGAATGGGCTGTGCTGGAATGGGCATTCCAAAATGAGGGATCACAGGGACAGGGGTGGGGCTGGAGCTGTCCCCTGGTGAGGGGCTGATTTCTGTCCCTGTGGCTGTTGGCAGGGGACAAAGATGAGGTGCACCCCTCGGCCAGGGCTGGGAAGGGTTAAATCCCATCTCGGAGCCCATCCCTGTGGCTGGGCTGGAACCAGCCGGGGCCGGGGCTGGGACCGGGCACCCCCTCCTCGGGGGTGGGGGACACACAGCAGGGGCTGGGAGAACCTGTTCCTCCAGGATGTGCAGATCCTGCTCGTCCCCCACCCCATGGCCGGCTGAGGGACAGCAGGAGGAGTTTGGGGTCCCCTGCCAGGCCAGGGGGGTCCCTCTGCACCCCCGGGCACAGGCAGCTCTGGGGGCAGCAGGGGCAGCCCTGTTTGCCCATGTTAGGAAAATCAATCCCCAAACACCAGAGGTTTATGTGCAAAAAGGAGACAGAGGAGTCCTCTTTGGCTTTATTCGAATGAAGGAGAGGCCGTGGGGCATTCCCGTGCTGAGCCACCCCTGCGGTGGCACTGAGGCTCTGAATCCTCTCCTGGCCCTGGCAGCTCTGCTCAGCTCCAGCAGCTCTCAGCACCGAGGTCTCTGAGTATTCCCTCAGAGGGTTCCTGGTCCTTGGCTGAGCAGACCTGGCCCCTCCAGAGCTGCATTTCACCCAGGGAATCCTCTGTCCTGCTGGTTTTGCTGTCTGGCTCTCCCATCCCGGCCCAGAGCAGGTCCCAGCCCGGGCACTGGGCTGCACTGGGGCAGTGTGGGCAGCTGGGAGCCCTGCTGGGCCATGCCACCCCTGCAGGAAGGCTGGCAGAGCTGTCAGCCCGTGCCTGTGGCTCTGTGGCCCTGCTCAGGACAGGGGGAAGAGGCTCTGCTGCCACCAGGCTGGGCCAGCAGCGGGCAGGGGGTGAGTGCAGGCTGATGGAGAGGGGACAAAAGGGGTCTCCATCCCTCAGGGGGTGTCCATCCTTTAGGGGGTGTCCATTCTCCACAACCTGTCCATCCCTCAGGGGCTCTCCATCCTCCAGGGGGTGTCCATCTTTCAGAGGGTTTCCATCCTTCAGAGAATGTCCAGCCTCCAGGGTTTGTCCATCCTCCAGGGTTTGTCCATCCTCCATGGTCTGTCCATCCTCAAGGGTCTGTCCATCCTCCAGGGTCTGTCGATCCTCCACAACCTGTCCAACCTCCAGGGCCTCTCCATCCTCAAGGGGCTCTCCATCCTCCAGGGGGTCTCCATCCCTCAGGGGGTGTCCTGAGTGGCTGTGCCAGCGTCCCCAGCCCAGCAGAGTGGCACAGCTCCTTCTGTGCTGGCTGTGCAGGAGCAGCACAGCAGAGCCCTTGTGTGGGGCTGCTCCTCTTCCTCTGCTCCCTCCTGGCATCCTCTCCTGTCCTTTCCTCTCTCCCTATAAACAGAGTGAAAGGAGATGTGAATGCCTTCAAAAATCCTGATGAGAACTAAGAAATTGAAGCTCTCCTCAATAAAGAGGTGTGGAATCAAACCTCTGGGACTCAGGGCTCCCTGTCCCAGCAGACGACGCCCCAGCACACTCTGGGGTTCCAAGGGGGTGCCAAAGGGGTGCCCAGGATGCCCAGGATCAGCCCAGCTCCAGCTGTGAGTGAGGCTGGTGACATTTGGACCAACAGGAGGATTTTCCCTGCCTGGGAGATTCAGACCCATGAGCAAACCCTGGCACTGCTGATGCTGCCCCTGGTCCCTGTCCTGGCGCCCAGTGAGGGATCCATGGCAGAGGGGGAAGGAGCCCAGAGAGCTGAGAGCAGGTCCAGGCCACAGGAGGGGACTCCTGGAGCCCCCACAGCATTTTGGGGCTGCAGCATCAGCACAGGAAGCACTGCTGGGTTTGGGGGTCACTGGGGTGGCTGGGGGGCACAGAGTGCTCAGGAGCAGAGGGAGCCGCTGGCTCCCAGTGCCCACCTGGGCTCTGTGCCATGGCCACGGGGCTGTGCCAAGCCCAAGGATCTGGAACAGCCCCCAGGCTGCAGCAAACAGCACAAAGCCACAAAAACCCAGAGGGGAAGATGAGCCCTTGAGTCAATATCTCCCTGGGGCTGCGCCAGTGCTCCCAGGGCTGCTCACACAGGGCACAGGGACCATGGGGGGCTCACCCACTCCTGGCCTGCCCCTGGGGCTGCCAGGGGGGAGCTCTGCCCCAGCCTGAGGCACCTGGGACAGCAGGAGAGGGAAGGAGCTGTGCCCTGGGGTGGGGAGGGCGTTGGGGACCATCAGGGCTGCTGCTCTGGGGGTGCTGGCTGGGACAGGGGGCAGCAGGAATCTCACGGTCCCTGCCATGAGCACACACAGCTGGGAGGTTTTCCCTTTTCCCCTCTCCTGCTGGGCCTGGCTGGTTGCTCCTGCCTGTGCATGAAGGATGCTGAAGCCACCAGGTCCTGCCTCTCCCTTTGTCACCCCAGGGGACAGAGCTGAGGTGGTGACTGTGAAAAATGCCTATTTTATGATTGGCTTGTCACAAATATTCAAATGAATATTATATGTGTTGTGTTAGAAAGTTATGCTGTATTAATTCTCTTAAGCAGTGTGTTAAATGTAGCTTTAGGTTACAATAAAATGTTAAAATAGAAACTATACTACGTTGGATACTTTTCTTTAAAGAAAGGACTCGCACCGAGATAGCAGCCACAGGACACCTGAATCTTTCAGAGAAAGAGAATTTATTGCTCCATTATCAGGAGAAATGAACTTCTGAACTTCTTCCTGCCTCGCTCAGCCCTGAAGAACCCATCAGGATTATGAGGAAGAAGTTGACACTGCCCAGACAGAATCCTGTGTTTGAATGGAATTTAAGCATCATGTATGAGGTGTATGAATATGAAACAGGTTATTGTTTTTAAGGGTTAATCCTCTGTTACCATGGGTCCTTTTTTGGGCTTATTTTGCCCAGAAAAAGGTACCCAGACATCCATAACTCTTTGTTTCTGTTGTCTTATATTGTCCTAATTCAAATTGTCCAAATTATTATTACTCTAATTGTATTACTATTTTTATAACCATTTTATTACTATTAAACTTTAAAAAATTTAAAAACAAGCCGTTGGTGTTTTTCACAGTGACAGAACTCTCGACTGGGATTTACAGCTCAGCACCGGCAATCAAAAACGCCCGAGCAAATAAAGGAGGGTGTGGGCTGCTGCTGCCCTTCCTCCTCTGCAGCTCAGGATCCCACGGAGGCTTGTCCGGGTTCCTATCCCCAGGCACACCAAGGAAACGGCTGAAGGACCGAGTGCCAAGGGCACAGGGGTGGAAAAACACCCCGGGGGCTGCTGGGGGCAAAGCTGAGCTCCTGGCTGGGCATCCTGGGCTGTGGGACAGCGAGAGCCACGGGGCAGCCTGCACCCCAGCAAAACCTGGCTCTGTCCCCCATGGGCACTGCCAGCAAGAGAAGAAATCATGGGCCAACAAGGGAGGGAATTAAGGGAAAAATAAAATGATAAAAAAAAAATAAAATTCACTGGTGAGAGGCTTTCCAGGGAATTGTGCGAGGCAATGTCCCTGCTGTGGGTCACATCTGGGACATGGCACTGGCAGCGTCCCTGCTGTGGGTCACATCTGGGACATGGCACTGGCAGCGTCCCTGCTGTGGGTCACATCTGGGACATGGCACTGGCAGTGTCCCTGCTGTGGGTCACATCTGGGACATGGCACTGGCAGTGTCCCTGCTGTGGGTCACATCTGGGACATGGCACTGGCAGTGTCCCTGCTGTGGGTCACATCTGGGACATGGCACTGGCAGTGTCCCTGCTGTGGGTCACAACTGGGACATGGCACTGGCAGTGTCCCTGCTGTGGGTCACAACTGGGACATGGCACTGGCAGTGTCCCTGCCTGGGGCACTGGCCTGGCTCTGATGTTGATGGCGAGCTGAGCATGGCTATGTCCTGACACGCACCCTGGTGGCAGTGGGGACATGTCCCCCATCTCTGCCTCGTCTCTGCCTCGTTCTCTGCTCAAACCCATCGTCCTTGGCTGTGGGGGCACGGCTGGCTCTGGCTGGGGCGCCCTCCTGCTGTCACCTCCTTTGCCACGAGCGGCTCCAAGCACTGGGGGGCTGCTCCTTATTTCACTGATTCCATTGGCGGATTTCACTGATTGATTTCATTGATTGATTTCATTGATTTCCCTTATTTCACTGATCTCACTGATCTCAATTACGTCACTGATTTCACTGATCTCACTGATTTCCCTTGTTTCACTGATTTCCCTGATTTCACAGACTCCACTGATTTCACAGGAGAACATCCCCGGGGTGCTGGCAGCAAGGAGGACCCATCCCTGCAGTGCTCTCCAGCACTCAGACATCTCCAGCTCCCTAAGCCTTGGTGCTGCTGCTCCCAGCTCAGCCCAAACGGGGCCCTCTGAGGTTCCCAGGCTGTGCTCATGCTCTGTGCTCCCCAGGCTGCAGAGACCAGGCAGGACCTGACCTTTCTGCCCTCTGGGTGGCTGCCAGACCAGCCAGGCGTGTTCCAGCCAAACCTGACATTCACAAAGCCTAATCTCAGAGCCAATGTACAGGCCTGGTACCTTGTACCCATTTCTGTGTGGTCTGCAATTGTCACCAGGCTCCTGCAGCACGTCAGAGCAGGGCCTTGGTGGCACAGCTTTCACTTGGGTTTGCACTGGTGGTGGCACAGCTTTCCCTTGGATTTGCACTGGTGGTGGCACAGCTTTCCCTTGGATTTGCACTGGGAAAACATTCCCTGGTGGGAAAAGGCTCCTGGCAGCACTCAGGGTGTGATAGGGGCACGCAGGAGCAGCTGGGTGTGCTCCTCACCCCTCACACTGAGGTTCTGGTGCTGAGGCACAGCCTGGATTTTCCTTTTGTCCTCCCTGTTTGCCTAGGGTGTGTGGCCATGGGTGGTGGCTTGTGCTCCTTGTCGCCCAGAGTGTATGACCAGGGATGGCTCATGCCCCTTGTCCCCAAGGTGTGTGACCAGGGATGGCTCATGCCCCTTGTCCCCAAGGTGTGTGACCAGGGATGGCTCATGCCCCTTGTCCCCAGGGTGTGAGGCCAGAGCTGGTTTGTGCTCCTTGTCCCCAGGGTGTGTGGCTCATGCTCCTTGTCCCCCTGAAGCACAAAGCTGTCATGAGAGAGCAGCAGCTCTGCAGGACCCTCCTCTCCCAGCAGCATCTGATGGGAAGCACTGAGGGATTCCACCCCAGACAGCAGCACCTCCAAAGTGCAGCAAATCCCCTCCCAGAATGAACCCATCTCATCAAACCATCATTAATCCACCCCAGAGCACTCTAAAACCTCCCAGTGCTCCAGAGTCAGCAGCAGGGAGCTGTGCCAGGAGCTCTGCATCCCCCACACCAGCCGAGCCTCCCTGAGCTGTGGGTACCTTTCCCCGAGGCTCCATCGGGTGCCTGGTGCTGTGAGGACCAGCAGGTCCCTCCTTGGGTCTCTTCTGGGGGCTCTCCACCCCCTGAGTGATGCTTTGGGTCCTGCCAGGTGCACAGGACCAAGCTCCCACCGTGGCTGGGGGTGCTCTCCATCCTCTGAGCAATGTTTGGTCCTGCCAGGAGCACAGGCCCAAGTTCCTGCTGTGGCTGGAGGTGCTCTCCATGTTCTGATGATGCTTTGGGTCCTGCCAGGAGCACAGGACCAAGCTCCCACCATGGCTGGGGGTGCTCTCCACCTGCTGAGCGATGCTTTGGGTCCTGCCAGGACCAGGCTCCCACCGTGGCCAGGGGTGCTCTCCACGTTCTGACGATGCTTTGGGTCCTGCCAGGACCAAGCTCCCACCATGGCTGGGGGTGCTCTCCATGTTCTGACGATGCTTTGTGTCCTGCCAGGACCAGGCTCCCACCGTGGCCGCGCTCAGCTGTGCTGCAGCTCCCCGAGGGGCACCTCGATGTTGAAGGTGTACCAGAAGACCCAGAAGACGAGGCTGAAGGCCAGCAGCAGGGCCCCCCCGTAAACGAAGAAGTCCCAGAAGCTGAGGGGAGCGAAGATGCCCAGGAGGAGGAAGAGGAGCCCCAGGAAGTCGCAGACGAGCCCCAGCAGGGCGATGGCCGGGCACTGCCCCCGCAGCCCCCGCAGGGTGCCCATGGTGCCCGGGCAGCCCCTCAGGGCGCCGGGGGGAGCAGCATCCCTGCCCTGCCCGGCTCCCGGCACCGCTCCCGCTGCCAGGAGGAAGTGCAAATGTCACAACACACCTTGCAGAACAATCGGGAGCCAGCGCACGATACAGCTTTAACCCTTTCGTGGCCCTGCCTCTGCCCCTGCCCGGCCCCTGGGCAGCACAGCCGGGGGGATTCCATGGGATCCCACCCCGGTGCTCTGTGCCCACCCAGGTGTAGCTGCTCCCAGTCCACTCTGTCCCGAAGGTGCAAATCTGTCCTGGGGGGTCTGTGGGAGCCCACCCCAGAGCTCTGTGCCCACCCAGGTGTAGCTGTTTCACATCCAAGTGTGTCCCAAAGGTGCAAATCTGCCCTGCCCCAACCGTGCTCCTGCCTCCCAACCTCATCCCAAATTTATCCCAGCCCTATCCCAACCTTATCCCAACCTTATCCCAACCTTATCTCAGCCTTATCCCTCTTGTCTCCCAGCTTTATCCCAACCTTATCCCAACCTTATCTCAGCCTTATCCCAACCTTATCCCAACCTTATCCCAGCTTTACCCCAACCTTATCCCAACCTTATCCCTCCTGCCTCCCAACCTTATCCCAGCCTTCTCCCTCTGCCACTCCCAAACACACAAACACAGCTCTGAGCAAACCCTCCGCTCCCTGAGCTGCTCCTTGCCCTGGGCACCAGGAAAAAGCTGTTCCTTCCCCACCTTCCATGTGCCCAACATCCAGAGTGGAAATAGGGAGGGGTTTTTAGGGTTTCAAACTCACTGTGGGCACAGGGAGCCCCCTGAAGTGTTTGCTCTCACTGAGGACGGGGAAAGCTGCTGGATTTCGGAGAGGGATGGGCAAGTGCAGCTCGTCCTGCTGGGATCTCACCTGGAGGAGCAGCAGCAGCATTTTGGGGTGCTCTGGCAGCCTGGCTGTGATCCGGGCTCAGGCATGGAGCCAGCCCTGCAGCATCCCAGGGGAATCCGGGCCACCAGCCCTCTGCAGCCTGAGGCTGTTTCCAGGAAGTCTGGAAGGTCTCAGGGATGTCAGGAAAAGTCTGGAAGGTCTCAGGGATGTCAGGAAGGAGCTCTGGAGGTCTCAGGGATGTGAAGGTGTGATCACAGCACCTGTGGTCACCTGCTCCCTTCCACACCTCAAGGATTTATCCCAGCAGCTGCACAGACCTGATTGCCCCAGGGGTGAGTGTGACTGAGATCCTGGAATCGTGGGATGGTTTGGGTTGGAAGGGACTTTAGAGATCATCAATTCCACCTCTGCCATGGGCAGGGACACCTCCCACTGTCCCAGGGACACATCCACTGTCTCAGGAGATCCCAGCCCCAGTGTCCAGCCTGGCCTTGGGCACTGCCAGGGATCCAGGGGCAGCCCCATCTGCTCTGGGCACCCTGTGCCAGGGCCTGCCCACCCTGCCAGGGAACAATTCCTGATTCCCAATATCCCATCCATCCCTGCCCTCTGGCAGTGGGAGCCATTCCCTGTGTCCTGTCCCTCCATCCCTTGTCCAAAGTTCCCCTTCAGCCCCCTTTGAAGCACTTTAGGTCCTGGAAATCAGGCAGGATGTGAGATCCTCAGAGAGGGGTCTGGCCCAGGGCTGTGCCCACCTTTGGGCAGGTTTGGTGCTCTGGAAGCCCAGGAATGAGGCAGCTCAGACACCTGGAGCAGGGCGTGCTCCAGCCCAGCCTGCCGGGCGGGTTTGCTGCCCGACCTTTGAGATGCAGGGCAATATTTCCTCTTTCAGCTGCTCTGCAGAGATAATGACTTTGTAATGGATTTCCTGTTCTTTTTATAGCACGGGGGAAGCTGGCAGACTCATATCTGAGCTTGCTTCAGTGAGACATAATTACGTTTGCTGGAAAACCTGATCTTTTCTCTGAACGGGTTTTTCTTTGCTCTGGTCCAAAGCATCGCAGCAGGATCCAAAGAGGCTTCAGTGGGAGCGAGGAGGAACAGCAGGGAGCAGCAAACGGGGTCTGGAGGTGCAGGGGAACAGCCAAACAGGGTCTGGAGGTGCAGGGGAGCAGCCAAAGAGTGCCTGGAGGTGCAGGGGAGCAGCCAAACAGGGAATTGTAAACATTGTACATGTAGTTTTTAGGATAAAAAGACAACACTGGCCCAAGGGCCAGCACAATGCCTCTGACTGTCCTGCTAGATGGACCTGGGCAGGGCAGGAGAAAGAATTTTATAGATAAGATACAATAAATAACCTTGAGACCGAGAAAAGAAGAGCTCTGACTCCTTCTTCAAGCTCCGGGCTGGGAAAAGAGACTTTCCAACACATCTTGGGGTCACTGTGAGCAGCAGAAATCCCAAGACATTCCTTGTCCTGCCCCTGTCCTGGCCAGCCCTCCCTGCCCCGTGGGTGCCCCACCACCCCAGACCCCACCACCACACCCCCTCTGCCCAGCAGAGATGGGACACCAGAGCAGCTCCCTTGGGAAGCTTTTCTTTTAATGAAATCTCACATTCCTGTTATAAATAAAGTCTGGAATCCAACTGAGCTCTTGTTCTCGGTGGCGTTTTATCCCGCTGACGTTTCAGTGAGTGCCTCCTCCTCGGCCAGGGGCACCAGGAGCTCCCTCTGTGCTTCTGGCAGTCCTGGAGCATCCGTGTGGCCAGGCAGCCCTGGCTGGGCACAGCTCTGTGCAGCAAGGACCCATTTCCACCCAGGGCAGCCCCAGGGTGCCCACCCTGTGCCCACTCCTGCAGCCAGCTGGGGCTGCCCTCCACCTTCTCCTGGTCTCCCATCCCGAATCCTGGTGCCCCCCTGGCTGCAGCTGCCCCAGCAGGAGTTTTGGGGGAGCATCCCTGCCCGTGGCAGCTGCAGGGGCTGGGAGCCGTGCCAGGGCAGGCTCCTCCTTTTGGGGAGCATCCCTGCCCATGGCAGCTGCAGGAGCAGGGGCTGGGAGCTGTGCCAGGGCAGGATTGCGAACAGCAGCCGAGTGTGGCACGGCACGAGGGGTGGCAGAGGAACAAAGAGCTCTGCTGGTCCCGTGCCAGGCCTGGCACAGCCAAGCTGGCCCTGCCGGCCCAGGGGTGTCTGCTCCAGTCAGGAAACAAAGTTCAGGGCCAGGCTGAGCCCGGTGCAAAGGGATTTGTGCGCTCAAACACTCCTAAGCCAGCTGTGCCAGCTGCCAGGATGGGATGTGCCACCTCCAGCTCTGCCCACACGGATCATGGAGAGCATGGAGGGCACACCCAGGCACACAGCCCTGCTCACAGACTGGCACCAGTGCCAGGGTGAGCCCGAGCTCCCTGCAGCCAGGCTGGGCACACAAAGGCCTCAGCTCTCAGCCCCTTGGGGCACAGCTTCAGGCAGAGGTGTGGCACCGGTGCCAGGAGTGAGGGAGCTCAGCAGGGAGGGCCAGGGGGAGGCTGAGTGTGGGGAGGGAACCAACCCTGAGCTCCCACAGCCCAGACCACTCCCACACACATCTCCCTTGTCCCTGCCCTGCCAGGTGCCCGGAGCAGCGGGGTCTGGGACCCTCTGCAGGATCTGGGACCCTCTGCAGGATCTGGGACCCTCTGTAGGGTCTGGGACCCTCTGCAGGATCTGGGACCCTCTGCAGGATCTGGGACCCTCTGTAGGGTCTGGGACTCTCTGTAGGATCTGAGACCCTCTGCAGGATCTGGGACCCTCTGTGGGGTCTGTGCCCCTCTGCAGGGTCTCCTGCTGCTGTGCAGACCCTCCAGTCTCTCTGGCAATTCAGGGAGCTGGAAGGAATTGTGGCTCCTGTCCTCTCCTCTCTGCTGGTGGATCCTGCAGAACCTCCTGGGGGATTTGGGTTCGTCTGGGGTTCTGTTCCAGCCCAGGCTCCTCTGGGGCTGTGCTTTACCCACTTTGTGCTCTTGGGCCACTCTTTGGACGGGGGGTGATGCAGAGACCTGGGGCCTGCCTTGCTGGGCTCAGCAGGAAATTCCTGCTGCTTTTTCCCTGGGAGGACTTGGATGAAGCACAAAGTTCATTTTCACACTGGAGGGAAGCCACTGGCGGGGGTGAAATCCTCTGGGGAGTACAAGAAAATGTTTGTTCTCAAGGCTGATCAACACGGGCTGGAGGAGGGCAGGGAACCTCCTGGGGGAGCTCCTGGCTGCCCTCAGCGGTTGAAGAAGAAGGACTTGAGGTTCTGCAGGAACTGGGACTTCTGCCTCTGCTTCTGCTTCTTGCGGATGATGGGGACCCACACCAGGCCGCACACCAGGAGCATCAGTCCCAGGGACAGGAAGGCCGGGCCGGACATCTTGTAAACCTTCTTGTGCTTCTTGAGGAAGCAGGCCAGGCTGGTGATGACCACCCCGAAGAGGAAGGTGGCGACTCCCACGGCCACCACGACCAGGGGCTTGCGGTAAATGTCCCACCTGCTCCGGGGGGTGCTGCCGGTCCACACGGACTCGCTGCGGGAGGAGCTCATGCACAGCGTGCTGCCCGTGCTGCTGGCCATCAGCACCCTGCCCGGCGGGCACTGCTCGCTGCCAGCCGGGCTCCTGGCGGGCGCCTCCATGGCGCTGGGACACCTGCGGGGACACAAGAGAAAGCAGAGCAGGGCAGCGGATGGAGGATGGAGGGTGCTGGCCTTTGTCATCAGTGAGCGCCGCCCAGATGGAGGTGCAGGAGGTTTTGGGGTCACTGCAGGGAAAGGGGAGCATCACAGCCATGGAAGGGTGGAACAGGCAGTGGGATCCTGCAGAAGGAGGGGCAGTGCCACCGCTGCAGTGCCCAGCACAGCTCTCCCCGGGCACCACACTGTTGCAGACATCTTATATGAAAAATCCTTTCCTTAGGATTTTTCCTCCTGAGAAGCTGAGAGGCCTCAGGAACAAAATGTAACCAATGGTTATCTGCTGCTGTGGAATGCAACAGGTGCATCTGTGATTGGTCTCATGTGGTTGTTTCTAATTAATGGCCAATCACAGCCCAGCTGGCTCGGACAGAGAGTCCAGGACACAAACCTTTGTTATCACTCTTTCTGATTCTATTCTTAGCCAGCCTTCTGATGAAACCCTTTCTTCTATTCTTTTAGTATAGTTTTAATGCAATACATATCACAAAATAATAAATCAGCCTTCTGAAACATGGAGTCAGATCCTCGTCTCTTCCCTCATCCAAGCACCCCTGTGAACACGGTCACACCACACAAACCTGGAGCCCCCTGGGCTTTGGTCCAGAGCAGGGACCCAAACCCCCTGCAGCCCCTCAGGGCTGTGTTTGCTCTGCTCACAGGGCTGGCTCTGCAGGAGCTGCCCCCTCACAGGTGGTGCCAGGCTGGCTGTGCTCCCAGGTGGGCAGGAGGTGACCCCAGAGCCGTGTCCTGGGGCTGCTGATCCATGTGGGAGCAAATTCCACCTCAGGGCAGCCAGGCTGAGGCTGCAGGGCTGGCACAGCTCCAGGGGCTGGAGGAAACCTGCCCAGAGCTGGGCCCAGTGCCCACCTGGGGATGCTGATGGATGGGTGCCAGCCAGCACCTCCCTCCCTCCCTCCTTCACCTGTGTCCCTGGTGGGGACAGCCCTGGTGGGCTCCGTGGTTACTCTGAGGAGAGACAGAGTAATTTTACAGTAATTTTACAGTAATTTACAGTAATTTTACAGTTATTTTACAGTTTGGTCCCCCCAGCACAGCCAGTGCTGCAGAGCTGTTTTATTGACATTTTTGGGGTGTTTCAGGATGTTTCTGCCAGGCTTGGACAAACAAGCACAAAACAAGAGCCAAGAGCAGTGGACAGGATTTGCAGTTCTCCTGTCTGGAGCTCTCACTGCTCTCTGTTGAAACAGGAAAACAGGGGCAGGGCAAGGGACACATTTCTGACAGAAATTCCAGAATCTCAGAATCCTTTAGGCTGGAAAAGCCCTCTGAGCCCTTCCAGGCCAAGCTGTGCCCCATCCCCACCTTGTCCCAGCCCAGAGCTCTCAGTGCCACCTCCAGGAATTCCCTGGGCACCTCCAGGGATGGGCACTCCAACCCTCCCTGGGCAGTGCCAAGGCCTGAGCCCCCTTTCCATGGGGAAATTCCTGCTGTGCCCACCCTGAGCCCCCCAGCTGCAGCTCTGCAGGGAGGTGCCCAAATTTGAGTAATTCCAGGTTCCCCCCTCTGCCTCCCTGCTGCCTTCTGCTCCCCCTCTTCCAGCGCACTCCAGACCTTCCCTGAAAGTTCATCCTGGCATTTCTTGTCATTGTCCTCCCAAGGTGCATCACAGAGAGGTTTTATGACCAAGCCACCATCTAATTTTAATTTGGTTTTGCGCTGGGAGGTTTGCTTTGTTCTCTGGAATAATCCCACAGCTCAGCAGCCTGAAGCTCCATGTGCTGTTCCATCTTTCAGGCATCTCATTCCCTGTGTGCTGCCGGCCTGACTGTGCACCCAGGGCAGCAGCTCTGCCCCTCTGTGTGCCCAGCATTGATGCCAGGCTGCTGCAGGAACCAGAGCTGCCTTTCAGCTCTGCCTTTCCACCAGAGAGGATTTATTCCCCCTTTCATTTCCTGGCAGAACCACCCCTCTCACCACAATTCCCAGCCCCTGCTCATTTTCCCAGCACTTCCTGGCAGAGCCTGGTTTTCAGCCGCCTTTTGCCCACTCCCTGCCTGGAGGGAGGATCTGCAGCTCCTGGGAGAGCTAATGCAATTCCAGCTGCTGCTGTGCCCCTGCTCCATCCCCAGCCCATGGCAGATGTGCTCTGCACGCCCTGAGCAGCCTGGCAGGAGAGTGCTATCGGATTGCTCCCGGATTTTGAGCCGTTGTTGGAAGCAGACGATCAGCAGATGAGCCTTTGCTCTCCTGAAAATGCCTCCAGAGCACGTCTCAGGTTTCACATCTGGTATTCTGGAACCCTGGGCAGCTCTCACTGCTGGGGTCCCTCCTTCCCCTCTCCCTCAGGGAGACCCTCCTGGGCTTCTCCTCCCTTTGCTCTCCCAGTGCTTCGTGTGGGGAGGTTTGGGCTCTGAACTGGGAAATCTTGGGGGGCTCCTTGCTGGGGAAGGAGTTTTGAAGTTTTTAATGAATTTTCATTCTCAGGAGGAGGCCAGGCTCTGTTCCTGAGTAGATGTAGATTGTTATGGGGATTGAACTGGCTAGGAAGGAGGTTTTGACTGTGGTGGTGTTGGGGGTGTTCCTGAGGCTGTCAGATAGAAGCAGAGCCTGCCTTGGGGCATCCTGGGCTGGGGCTGCAGCCCCCCATCCCTCTGGGAACCAGTCTGGGGTCATGGAGGAGAAAACCCCGAGGCCAGCCCCAAGTGGGCTCTGCACTCCATGGATGCCCTAATCCCTGCTGGGGAGGAGCAGAGCCCAGCCAGGCCTGGGAGACCTTGCAGACCATCAGGAGCCATCCAGAGGCCACTGGAAGCCCCAGACTGGTGGCACTGGGAGTGTGGCAGCTCCATCACCTGCACACAGGTGTGCCAGGCTCCCCCAGCTGGCTGTGTGACATTGGGACCCTGTCCTGTCCCAGACTGGTGGCACTGGGAGTGTGGCAGCTCCATCACCTGCACACAGGTGTGCCAGGCTCCCCCAGCTGGCTGTGTGACACTGAGACCCTGCCCCACAGACAGGGAGCCCAGGCTGTTCCCACGGCCCCAGAGCTCTCTGGGGCTCCCAGTGGCCTCTGGATGGCTCCTGATGGTCTGCAAGGATCAGCTCCAGTGCCCTGCAGAGCCTGGGCTGGGACCCAGAGGGTGGGTTTGTCCTTCAGCAGGAGATGTGCCCAGCCTGTCACCCCAACGGGCACCAGATCCTCTCTGGCTCCCAGCTGGGAGTAAAACAAAGCCCTGGGCAATGCAGGAAAAGATTTCCCTGCTGCTCTGGAGTGTCTCTGTTGGACTCCTGATCTGGTCCTGGTGTTCAGGGTCAGTCCAGGACCCCCAGAGGACAATGTCAGTGCAGGACCCCCCGGCTCTGTGTGTGCCAGCAGAAGGGGTTTGCAGCTCTGGGGCTCTGTGTGCCCATGGGACCGGAGGGGAGGAGGCTGCTGCGACCTGCACAAACCCAGCAGAAACTTCTTCTGGGATGTTCTGGCCAAATTTCACCAGGAGCGGCTCTCAGCCAGTTCCAGGGAGAGAGAGGAACGTTCAGGGGCCCAGCCCGCCCGGGGTGCCCAGGGAACGCAGGAAGGTGAAGGTGAAGGTGAAGGTGAAGGTGAAGGTGAAGGTGAAGGTGAAGGTGAAGGTGAAGGTGAAGGTGAACCCCCATGCAGAGCAGCCCCACAGCCCCCACTGCCTGGGGCAGTGCCCGAAGCAGCTCCAAAGCCCAGGGAGGGAGGGCAGTGCCACTCCTCATGCTGTCCCTGCTGTCACCGGGGGTGGTGGCGGCACGGCTGGTGGCACTGGCAGTCCCTGAGCAGGCACTGAGTGACCCCAGCACTGCCAGCTCAGAGCAGCCCCAGCCTTGTGCTGCTCTGGGCCAGCCCCAGCTGGGCTGGGCTCTGCTGGGCTCAGCTCAGGAGGGCACAGGGAGGCTGTGGGTGCAGGGCTGGGTGCTGGAGCCCCGTTCCTGTCCCCGTGGCCCCGCTCACCTCGGAGCCAGGAGCGGGCTGGCAGTGGCGCCATGGGCAGCTGTCCCTGCAGAGTGCCTGGTGCTGCCCAGAGACCCTGCGGGGTGTCAGAGGATCTCAGCTCCCTCAAACCCCCCAAACCCCCCAAACGCTCTGGGATGGAGCCAGAGGCACAGTCCCCTTGCTGGTGGAGTGCAGCAGGGCTGGGTCAGTGCCTGCATCCCTTGGGAGCAGCTGGGACGGCCCAGAGCACCTCAGGGACCAAGGAGCACCTGCTGAGCCTTTGTGGGGCTCAGGAGGGGATGACCCCACCTCGCCCTGCTGGACCCCGTCCCTCTCCAGCCCGGACACCCCTGGTACTCACGTGGTGAGCAGGGAGGGATGGCTGAGCAGGAGGCCCCTTCTCCACGGGCAGGCTCACCCCGAGCCCCACATCCCTCTGGGTGGTGTCTGCTGGGCTCGGCTGACTCTAATAAACAATGGAGCATCCCAGCTCCGATGATCTCACCAGCCCATCAGGACAGGCTTTAACCCCTTGTGTTCCTGCCCTGGCTCCGGGCTGGGAGGGCTGCAGGGGAGGCTGGGGTGGGAGGCAGAGCAGGGCTGGAGATGGAGCCCAGAGCTGGGACTTGGGGCTGATCCAGCCTTGGATCATCAGCAAGTTCCTGAAACATCTCTGAAGTGCAATTTCTGCCCTCTCAGAGCAAGGAATCGTAGCCAGAGACTGCAAAGTGCTTTGAAGCTCATCAGAAGCATTAGAGGGATGCAAGGTATTAGCAATTATCTATTAATTAACATCCTGAGTCCATTACAGCGAGGAGGATGGGAGCAGAGAGGTGGTTCTGGAAACAGGAACCTTCCAGGAGCCCCCAGACAAACCTCAACCCCCTCTCACAGCCGTGAGGACCTGCCTGGTGCAGGGAAGGACCAACAGTGCCATTGCTGCTGCCCAGGGCTGGAACTGCCATCCCTGAGGGTCCTGCCTGGGCTGGGGCAGTGAAAAACCAATCTGAGGCGCACCACAGGCCTGGGATGGGGTGGGACAGAGGGTGTGGAGCTCTGCTGGGCATGTGCCTGACCCACAGGGTCTCGGGTTGCTGTTGATAATTGCTGCCCTGAGATGTGCAGGGTGTCTCTGCTTCGGCCCGCGCGGCTGAGGAACGAGTCTGGACTCTTCACTTTTCGGTCTTGAGGTTGTTTATTAATTCTTATCTATAAAATTTTCTTTCTGCCCAGCCGAGATCTGCTCAGCAGGGCAGCCACAGGCACTCTGACCGCCCCCGAGGCGGTGCTGTCCTTTTATACTACAAACTACATATAACATATTTACACTTAATTCCCAATACCCATCACATGTGTTAGACAGTGCACTTCTACTCTAAACCAATCCCAAAGTGCCAACATCACTGCAGAAAATGGAGAACAAGAAGAAGAAGAAAGGCTGGACACAGCCAAGTTCCTTTATCTTGTCCCCATAACCCCCCATTCCAAAAATCCTAAAATCTACATTTTCACCCTGTGATCATTTTGTTATTACACCATTCAAACCTGTGTGACTTTCAGATTCTCATACAAAGTTGGCAACTTGCTCCAGGGGTCACAATCAAACCCCCAGGTGCTCTGGGCTGAGTGCCAGGGTCTCCGAGCCCCCAGCGGGGTCCTCAGCAACTCTGGACACCCGGAGGGATGTGCTGAGTTCTGACAACAGGGGTGTCCACTCTGTCACTGCGCTGTCCCTGTCCTGTCCCTGTGCGCTCCCTGCTCTCTCCCTGCGCTGTCCCCGCGCTGTCCCCGCGCTCTCTCTGCGCGGTCCCTGCGCACTCCCTGCTCTCTCCTTGCGCTGTCCCTGCCCTGCCCCTGCCCTGTCCCCGCGCTGTCCCCGCGCTGTCCCTACACGGTCCCTGCTGCCACCGCGCGGGCACACGGAGTGAGGATGCTGCAGGTGCCAGGAGGTGCCAGCAGGGCCGCGGGTAGAGCCGAGCTGGCAGCAGAGGGAGCAGAGCCCAGCGAGGCCCCAGGAGCAGCAGATGGTGCTGTTGCCCTGTAGGATGATGCTGCAGGGGCAGCAGAATCCCGAATCCCAAACCCCAAACCAGGAGTGCTGCGCCCATCTCAGGGCTCGGGCAGGGGAACCTGGATCCCAAGAAGCCTCCTGCAGACCTCTGCCCCTCTCCCCAGCACTGCCCCTGGAAACCTGCAGCACAGTTGGCTCTGCTGGAGCAGCAGCCCCATCCCAAGGTTTCCCTGCATCCCTCCCCCAGCTGTCCCATGGTAAAGGGAATTTGTTAATTTGTTGTGTTATTTTTTTTCCTTTCCTTGGCTGTAGAGACACTAATAAAGAAATCCTTGGACAAAGGGGCTGGCAGTAAAACTTGGATGAGTTTCTGTGTCCAGTTCTGGGCTCCTCGGCACAACAAAGACAAGGACCTGCTGGAGAGTGCCCACAAGGATGATCTGGGGTCTGGAGATTCTCTCTGATGAGGAGAGACTGTGGGAGCTGGGCCTGGTCAGTCTGGAGAAGGGAAGGGTGAGAGGGGACCCCATCATCCCACACAAACATCTCCAGGGGGTGTCAGAGCATGGGACCAGACTGTTCAGGGGTGCCAGTGACAAGGAGCGATGGCCATGAACCAAAACACAAGAATATCCACCTCAACATGAGGAAGAACTTCTTTCCATGGAGGGTGACAGAGCCCTGGAACAGCTGCCCAGGGAGGCCTGGAGTGTCCCTCTGGAGACATTCCAGCCCCACCTGGATGTGTTCCTGTGTCACCTGCTCCGGGGACCTGAAGGATCTCCCAGCCCATGGGATCTTCCCCAGGACAGAGTCACCTCCAGCTGAGGGAGGGTGCAGGAGATTGGGGACATCGTGTCACACCCAGGCTGGGCAGGAACCTGCAGGGGAAGTGGCAGAGTGTCACAGACACATTTTCTGAAAAATCCTTTCCTAATACCAGCTCCTAAGAAGCTGAGAGGCCTCAGGAACAAAATGCAAACAATGGTTATCTGCTGCTGTGGAATGCAACAGGTGCATCTGTGATTGGTCTCATGTGGTTGTTTCTAATTAATGGCCAATCACAGCCCAGCTGACTCAGACAGAGAGTCCAGGACACAAGCCTTTGTTATCATTCTTTCTTTTTCTATTCTTAGCCAGCCTTCTGATGAAATCCTTTCTTCTATTCTTTTAATATAGTTTTAATATAATATATATCATAAAATAATAAATCAGCCTTCTGAGACATGGAGTCAGATCCTCGTCTCTCCCCTCATCCTGGATGCCTGTGAACACGGTCACAGCAGGGGACAGATTCAGTGGCAGTGTCCCAGAGCTGCTGCAGAAACACCCCAAAGTGAGACCCCCATCCCAGGGTGAGTGTCCCCAGTGTCACACTGTCCCTCGTGGCACCAGGTGCAGCAGGAGGGCCTCAAGCAGAGCAAGGCAGAGGTGCCACTGCCCTGCCAGCCCCATGGGGACCTTGGGGACAGCTCCAGGCTGTGCCCTCAGTCTGGCTGAGCTGAGCTGGGCCAGGTGCTGCATCCTGCAGGTTCAGCATTTCAGCCCTGCCACGTGGTGCCAGCAGCCCGCAGGGAGCTGTTCTTTATGTTTGAATTACTACAGGGGGAGAGATAACAACTCCATAATTAGGTTTGCACCTTTGAAATCTTATGTTTCTTTTGCAGCTTGAATATTTATGCAATCACAGAGCTTCGCATGTCCCAGTTCTCCACATTATTTATTTATGTTCAACAACGACTGTACTTGTTAAATCACAATGTTTTCAATAAAAAATATGAAAAAGGAAGAATAAAAAACTCACCTCAAGCCCAAAAATGTTTTTTCCTCCTCTCCCCCAGGCCTCAAGCCCTTCTCTTGGATCCTTTCTGTTGGAAGCCCTGGAGATCTCTTAGCTCCAAGCTCATGATAAGTTGTACAAACACAAATCATTTGTTCCTCTAAGGGAGAAGAAGGCTGGGCCAAAGTGGGAACTGGGGATTTCTTGCTGAAGAAATCAAGGCTAATATCAGCCTTCTGAGAACTTGGAGTCAAATTCTCATCTCTCACCTCATCCTGGGGACCCTCAAACACACAACAGCTTAAACACCCACCCTCCCTCATCCACAGCCTCTCCCACCCTGCCCACCACGAGGGAGCAGCCAAGGCAGCACTGGGAGCATCAGAGTTTGGGATTGTTTCTGTTTGGAGCTGCTCTGTACATGGATTAGGGGCTAAAATAAATTTATATGAGGACATTGACACAGATCTGCCATTGCTTGCTCTCGGGTGAGTGGCTGCAGCAGGATGTGGCTGCCTTCAAGTGGCTGCTGTATTTATCTCTTTAATCACTTTTTAAAGCATACGTGCTTTATTGTTTTATTGATTGGACAGAGCTTGGAATAATCAATATGGCTTTAAGAATTCACTGGGAATGACAGAATTGCAATTAAGTAGAGTATGTGGAGAGAGCCTTAAACCATCTCATTAATTAATGAGGCCACTTTTTTCAAGTGTTTCATGGGAGCCCTTGGGAAAAGAAGATGGTAATTTCCTGTAATCCCTGGAGAGGTTTTTCCCTCCTTCCTCATGCAAAGTTATCTCAGACTTCCTGCCCTGTGCCAGTGACCTCCGTGTGTCCTCCTGCAGCTTCTTTGTGCAGCAGAGAATGGCATCAGGGTGAAAAGGAATTTCAGCCTGTGCAGATGTCAGGGGCTTTTCCTTCGTGCAGCCAAACCCCTGGGTCCACAGCTCTGGAGCCAGCCCTTCCTCCTGTCCCCTGACACATCTCTGTGCCAGCTGTGACCTCAAAAAGGCTCAGATATTCTGGGTTCTGCAGCTTTAGTCACACTTTTGGGAGGAGTTCCTGGCCAGGGGGTGCCTCTGGATCCCACAGAGCAAGGCAGGGGCTGTTTGGGGCAAAATCTGCCCTGGGAAATGAAAGAATGTGGTGGTGTTTGAGGGTCCCTAGGATGAGGGAAGAGATGAGAAGCTTGACTCCATGTTTCAGAAGGCTGATATTATATTATATTGTATTATATTACATTATATCTATATTATATTATATTATATTATATATATTATATTATATTATATATATTATATTATATTATATTATGTTACGTTACGTTACGTTACGTTACGTTACGTTACGTTACGTTACGTTACATTATATTATATTATATTATATTATATTATATTATATTATATTATATTATATTATATTATATTATATTATATTATATTATATTATAATATGAAAATGAGATATTAAAACTACACTAAAGAAAGAGAAAGGAGACATCAGAAGGCTAGAAAGGAATGAATAATAAAATCTCATGACAGAGTCCGACACAGCTGGCTGTGATTGGCCATTAATTAAAAACAATTCACATGGAACCAATCAAAGATGCACCTGTTGGTAAACCATCACCAGACCACATTCCACAGCCATATCAGATAATTATTGTTTACATTTCTTTTCTGAGGCCTCTCAGGAGAAAAATGCCAGTGGAAGGGTTTTTATAAAATATGTCAGTGCCAAAAGGGTCCTGCCAAGCTGGGTGGGCAGGGCTGGGGCTCAGGGCAGGGCCAGTCCTGGTTCCCACCTGGCTGGAAGAGCTCAGCAGCTGCTCCGCTCCCTGTGCAGATGGAAAGCCAGGCAGCAGCACGTGGAGGGCTCCTGCAGCCAGGGCAGCATTTAGGGAAAAGTGATTCATGCTTCTATCTGCAAATAGACTCCTGCTCTGTCTTTGCCTGCGCTTTGCAATCTGTGCGTGGCTCAGGTAGGAAGAAAACTGCTGAGAGTTCCCAGGAAGGTTTCCAGAGCAGGAGATTTCACAGCAGTTCTGTGCTGCTTGCCCAAACAGCCCAGCCCAACCTCATTACTCATCCTCCCCTTCCACAAAACTCGCTCCCCTCCTCCTAATAAGGAGCATAAAAAGCTCTATTTTAGGCTTTCTCAGTGACTTGTTCATGATTAAAGAGGTAGTTGGGAGTAGTCTGTGATGTTGAGAAGTCTCTGTATGAAATATTGAGCAGTGCTTGAGAAAGCCAGCTGTGTTTGTGTGGCAGAAATGGGGCTGGCCCAGGAGTGGCAATGAGGAGGAGACGGAAAGCAGCAGAGGCTGGTGACTCATGGGGAGAAAATGGTTTTACCTGGGCCAGCCTGGGATGGGGACTGGGTCAAGCTGGGCCTTGCCTCCTTTGTGAAGGGGTGGTGTGGTCACACCTCACTCTAAAAAGAGAAGTGGCAGAGTATTTATTGATAGAAAGCAGTAATTTAACAAGGCTCAGTGTCAGGATCCGCCTGATTATTTACTGGCAGGGGACAGGCTCAGGCAGAACTGTCAGGGAGCCCCTGGCACGTCCCTGGGCAGGTCCTGAGTGGTGATGGCTCCAAGCAAGGCCTCCAGAAGTGCCACCAGACACGTGTTGACAATGAACCTTCCGACTGTATAAAGGAAATTGGCTGCTACCAAGAGGTGGGCTTTGCACAAACTGTTTTGGAAGTGTTGCTGCTTGATTTCTGAAAACAACCAGTGACATTCCGCTGGTTAAATGCATGGCTGGATGGAATTTGGTGGAAGTGTGGCCCTGGTGACATTGGAATTGTGTCCCTGCTGGCACTGGAATTGTGGCCCTGCTACCCTGGAACTGTGTCCCTGCTGGCACTGGAATTGTGGCCCTGCTACCCTGGAATTGTGTCCCTGCTGGCACTGGAATTGTGGCCCTGCTACCCTGGAATTGTGTCCCTGCTACCCTGGAACTGTGTCCCCTGCGGGCACTGGAATTGTGTCCCTGCTACCCTGGAACTGTGGCCCTGCAGAGGTGGCACTTGGTGACAAGGTGGCACTGGGTCCAAGGTTGAACACAATGATCCTGGAGGTCTCTCCCAAGCTGTGATCCCAAGGTTTGGGGGGGGTTTGGAGAAGCCAGTGCTGGTGTCCCAGCCTTGGTCCCACTCTGTTTGTGGAGCAGGTGGCAGCTCTGGGACGTGGCCTGGGCTTTGTCAGAGCAGCCATGGCTGATTCCCTTGGATGGTTCCCTGCCCCAGGCAGCAGTGATGGAACCAGCACAGCTCCTCCTGCTCTGGCTGCCCGCTGCCACCAGAACAGCAGCTGCTGCAGGCTGACACACTTTGCAGAGGGAAGGGCTGGGGAGAAGCTGAGCAACAACAACAGCAATAATAATAAAAATATCAATTATAAAAAAATTACAATTATTTAATTATAAAATAAATTAATTATTAAATTAATTAATTATAATATATTAATACTATAGATAAGTATAAATAAATATTAATACTATAGAAAAATATATTTAGTTATAAAATAAATTAATTATTAAAATTAATTATATTAATACTATAGATAAATATAAATAAAGATTAATACTATAGATAAATATATTTAGATCTAAAATTAATTAATTATTACATTTTTTATTAATTATATGATATTAATACTATAGATAATTATAAACAAATATGAATTCTCCCTGAGTCACTCCCAAGCCCCTGAGGTTTATTGATGGCCATCAGAGGATTAACCAAATGCAAGGGGGATTTTTGCATGTTTATGTGCAGGCACACACTCCTCTCACCGGGGTGACAGGGTGGGTGATAAATAGCAGATATTAAACACACAGAGCTGCTGGAGGATCCATCCGTCTCCTCTGGGAAATTGGCTGTGTCAGGGGAGGGGAAGGCAGGCAGGGCTGGGGAGGGACGAGGTCTCCAACCCTGCTGATCCACGGGGATGCTCTCTGTGGCCAGGGCTGGGGCAGCCTGGCCCAAAGGTGTGGGAATCCATAAAATCAGAGGGTTGGGAAAGCTGCAAAAGGCCTCAGAGACAGCAGAACTGTGATTGGAGCTAAGCAGCAGCCATGAGATTGGGCAGCAGAAAAATTATTTAAACTGTAGAAAGGCAAGGACAAATAGAACAATGGTCTGTGTATTAACACTTGTCTGGAATAACTCCCTAAGCTGCAGAAAAGTTTATCCAGTGAGATATTAGGGAGGTCTAAGCTTAACAATGGAGCTCTGTGCATTGTGTTTTAAGGCTCACAAGCAGGGATTGTATTTGAAATAAGCAAGCATTGTTTAACCAAAGGTACCTGTGCTTATAGTGCTTGGATGGAACTGCTGTCAATGTGCTTTTGCTTTGTGTGATTGGGCAAAAAACTTTTAAAGTGAGTTGTAACATTGAGTTCTCTGTCTGCTGCCTGGGATGTGAGCTGGTGGCATCTTCCCATTGTCATAGCCATGGAATGAGACTGATGGTGGAAAATAAACCAGCTCAAGGCCTGTTCCCTGCAGTCCTGTCCTGTTTGTGATTTGTACACAGCCTCCAGCCAGTGATAAAAGGGAGTCAGGGCTGCTGGAGAGCCTGCCTGGGATGTGATTCCCAAAGGGCAGTGCAGGAGCAGCCTCAGTCACAAATGGGATACTTCAGGCTGGTTGGCAAAGCTCTGCCTCCCTGTCTCCAGCCTTTCCTGCTTTCCTAGGACATCACTTCCAAGTTTTACATTTCCCAGGTATTTCAGCTGGTATGTCATCTTGGGTTGCCTTTTCTCCCTGGTTATTTCCTGCATTTCCAGCACACATCCATCAGAAGCCTGTGGAAACCAAAAGCAGGTCAGTGGGACAAATTAATTCTCTCTGTCCTCTGTGCTCAGACTTTATGACAAGTGGCTAATCATCTTTGATTCCTCTGCTGCTGCTGGTAATGACATTAGCCACGATTAACTCATTTAGCTCATCAGTGGATTTAATATCCAATTCACCAGCACATCAGAAGGGAGCGGGCTGAGATGTTCAGGAAGCAATAACCCCTTTTCCATGCGCTTGCACTTTGTTCACAGCTGCTCAGAACGACCTTTTGGAGTTAATTGATCAGCTGGGACACCCTGTGAGACCTGGGTCACCGGGTTCCTGCCCTGAGCTGCCTCTGAGTGGCGGCAATTAAAGCTTTCCAGGGCAGGGCAGGCAAAGGGAGGGGCTGTGTGGGCTCAGGGAAGTGGGGAGCAGCATGATGCCCATCATTCCCAGCGACCTGAGCTCCCCCAGACCTTAAAACCTCTCATTTCTCCTTGGTCCCGAGCCCCTCAGGCTGTTCCTGGGTCTCTCAGCAGGGCTGGGATGGGCTGGGATGGGCTGGAGTGTGCTGGGATGTGCAGATTTCTCCATGAGGGAGCAGGACCAAGTCCATTCCAGCTCCAAAAGGCTCCATTTTATCTGCTGTACATAAGGAGCTATAAATACCCTCCCTGCTGGCTGCAGGCTCCTTTCCCTGCCTGCGTTTTTAATTCTGGTGGCAGCTGTGGAGTTTTTTAAGCTTGGTGGGGAGATCTGCCTGACTGGGGTGTGCTGAGTGCCCCCAGGCCAGGGACACAGCCCAAAACAGGGTCAGCCCTGGGTTTTGACAGGAGAAGGGTTTGGAAAGGCAGAAGGAATGGGATCATTTAGCTGGAACAACCTGGGCTAGGGGAAGGTGTCCCTGCCCAAGGCAGGGGCTGGGACGGGAGGATCTTTAAGGTCATTTCCAACCCAAACCATTCCAGGATTCCATGATGTTGTGATCCATCCAAGCTGCCTCTCCCACACCTGTCACTGATTGATTCATTCATTCCTTGGTCTCATTGTTTAGCCTGGAGAAAAGGGGGATCAGGGGGAAATTCTGGCTCTGCACAGGAGGGCACAGCCCCAGGTTGGGCTCTGCTCCAGGAACAGGGACAGGAGCAGAGGGAACGGCCTCAGGCTGGGCCAGGGCAGCTCAGGGTGGGCACAGCAGGAATTTCCCCATGGAAGGGGGCTCAGGGATTGGAAATGCCCAGGGAGGGTTGGAGTGCCCATCCCTGGAGGTGCCCAGGGAATTCCTGGAGGTGGCACTGAGAGCTCTGGGCTGGGGACAGGGTGGGGATCAGGCTGGACTCGATGGCCTTGGAGCTCTTTCCCAACCCAATGATTCTGGGATTCGGACAGAAATGGACCTGCTGCATGAGAGGAAGGCTGGACTCTGTCCTGGGATTAACAAAAGCTTCCCTGATCCTGGATTTTCCCTAATCCTCTTGCCCAGCTCTGGCACAGCCAGGATGGGCAGGAGCTGCCTCCAAGGAGAACGGAAGAACCACGGTGGGGATGGGCAGTGAGAGCCCCACAAGCCTCTGTGAGTCACAGCAGTGACAGCAGCTGCTTGGGAACGGGGATAACACAGGTATATTTCATAATTAAGACATCAATTAAATTCTTGAAAATCAGGTGGAAATATCAAATAGCATTAACTGGAACATTTCCAGCTGGCATGTGCCATGGCCTTGTGATGAGTGGGTTAATTACCCCTCATTAAATAGCCCTGACATTGACAGCAGTATCTGCCATTTCACTTTGGCAAAGGTGGTGGCAGTTTATTGTTTTCCCAGATTCCCTGTCCCACTGCTGGCAGCCCCAGGGCCCAGCAGCATCCCTGGGCAGGAGCTCTGCTGTCCCAGCCTGGCTGTACCTGTTAATCAGCACTTGGCTTTGGTAATTACATCATTTACTGCCACATGAATAACAATGGAAATCACCGTGCAGGAATGAGCCTGGCCAGGGGAGGGTTCATTTTGCTCTGTGGGCTTGGGCAGGATCAGTCCCTGGAGCATTTCCCTGTTTGTTCTGCCTCTGCTGAAGTCACTTATTGAGTGCTGGCTATCCCTGCTAAGGCACTGCCTCAAGGTCACCAGCAGCACTGCAGGGCCCGAGGTCATGGCAGGGATAAACACCCTCTGCCTTGGAATAAATCTCCTTTATTCCATGTGCTCCGAATGCAGCCGCTTCCCCTTGGCTGCAATCTGCAATTTGTATGCCAGTGTTTTCACTGCTGGGAGAATCAATACACCTGGGCAAGGCTGGAAATCAGCAGGACCCAGTGCTGGCCGCAGGAGAAGGCTGGGATTTATTCACAGGGTGAACTCCCAAGTTTTATCCTGCAAATTAAATTGTGTGGAAGAGCTGAGAGGCTCAGGAGGAGAGAACAGTCCCGAGCCACATTCTGGGACACAAAGATCCCTGAGCCACGTTCTGGGACACGAAGATCTGCTGTCAGGTCCAGCAGATCCTGTTTCCCATCCCATGGATCCCATCCCATGGATCCCATCCCATTCCATGGACATCTTCCACAGACCAGGTTGCCCCAAGCCCCAGTGTCCAACCTGGCCTGATTTTTTCCTGATAACTCACCCGAACCTGCCCTGCCAGGGGGTGGCACTGGATGGGATTTAAGGTCCCTCCCAACCCAAACCATTCCACAATTCTGTAAAATTTCTTCTCTGGAGGTGTCAGCACAGGCTGCCAGCACTTGGAAATGTTCAACACCCAAGTGGATGCAGCAGCTCATGGTGTGGTTTAGTGGGAATGGTGGGATTTGGCTGAAGGTTGAACTCCGGGTTTTATCTTGGAGATCTTGCCCAACTTTAATGGCTCTGTGATCCCAGCCTGGCCCATGCTGGGAACAACCTGCCTGGCCTTCCTCCAGCCCAGGGCAGAGCATCAGTTTGGAGATCCGGAGGTCTGTGACCTCCAGGCACCTCTGCCAAGGTGTGCAGCCTCCATTTGAAATGTCCCCAAGGTGTCCCCATGGCCATTTGTGAGAAGCATTTTTTGGTTTTCAGCTTTGTGGTTTTCCCTTTTTTGTATTTCCACCTTTTTGGTTTCCCCCTCTTTGGATTCCCCCTCTTTTGGATTCCACCTTTTTGGTTTTCCCCTTTTTTGGTTTTTACCATTTTAGTTTTCAGCTGCCCACAGCCCAGCAACCCCAGGGTGATCCATCCCCTGTGGAATTGCTGCTGGAAGCCTCCACAAACTTCCCCTGGAAACCTTTTATTGCAGGACCATGTTGGGCACAAAGAGCAGGGCAGGGCTGGGGGCTGCTCGCCCCCTTGGCAGGATGGAGGGATGGAAAACCCCAAGGCAGAAGGAACTTTTAATAAAGTGCAAATCACGTGTTGGAGATGAAACAGAAACACCCCACTCCGGGGATTGAATTGCGTGCCAAGCACCAAAGAAAGGCCGTTCATTTTCTCCCAGCTCATAACAGAAAGTTTCCCGCTGCATGAAAGCTTTAATAAGATTTCCCATAAACTTTATGTGTCTCCGAGCAGTCCAGGAAATTACAATTATCTCCTGCTCGCTGCAGAACAGGTAACGCCGTGCACAGGAAAAATGTCACCACCGCAGAGCTGCCCAGCCCCGGGGCCTCATTAGCGTGCATTAGCCTAATTGGCTGCGCTGTAATTAACGCAGGGCCGGGCCCGCCTCGGGGAGGGGTTGGGGCGCGCAGAGCGGGGTTTAAGCGCGGTTTAAGCCGGGTCGCATCGGGGCTTCAGCGTGGTTTAAACAGGGTCGTAGTAGGGTTTAAGCGCGGTTTAAGCCGGGGTTTCAGTGTGGTTTAAACCGGGTCGCAGGGGGGGTTTAAGCGGGGTTGAAGCCGGGTCGCAGCGGGGTTTAAGCCGGGACACAGTGGGTTTAAAGCGCGGTTTGAGCCGGGTTGCAGCGGGGTTTAAACCGGATCACAATGGGGTTTAACCGGGGTTTAAATCGGGTCGCAGCGAGGATTAAGCGCGGTTTAAACCGGATCACAATTTAACCGGGGTTTAAATCGGGTCGCAGCGGGGATTAAGCGCGGTTTTAACTGGGTCGCAGTGGAGTCGCAATGGGGTTTAAACCGGGTCACAGTGGGTTTTAAGCGGGGTTTGAGCCGGGTCGCAGCGGGGTTTAAGCGCGATTTAAGCCGGGTCACAGGGTGATTTAAACGTGGTTTAAAGCGGGTGGCAGCGGGGTTTGAGCCGGTTTACAGCGGGGTTTAAAGGCGGTTTAAACCCGGTCACAGCAGTTGAAGCCGAGCCCCGGCGCGGCCCCTCGGTGCCCCCGGCGCATCCCGCGTGTCCCGCCCGGGGATGGGGTCGGGGCACGCATCCCAGCGCCGCTCTGCCCGCGGGATTTTCCATCCCTTTCCCGTTCCCCGGCCGTTCCCGGGAAGCTGCCCTGTCCCTGCCGTTCTCTAGGTGGGGATCTTTGCTCGGCCAACGGCGCCGGGCTCTGCGTTTTCATTCCGAGCGAGCAAAAACTCGGCTGCTGAATTTTCAGCTGCTCTGTCAGAGCTGTAGCTCTCCTCTGGGACACGCAGAGCTCCTTCTGTTAGGAAAATTAATCCACAAACACCAGAGGTTTATGCCCAAAAAGGAGAGAGAAGAGTCCTTTTTTACTTTATTCAAATAAAGGGAGAGGCCATGGGGTAGAAATTCCTGCCCTAGGGTTTCTCAAGTTTTTGGAGGACAATTCCAATTTCCAGCCACATTTCCCTTCCCTCTTTCCCATTTCTGAGGTACTTGAGAGGTACAGACTTCCCAAAACACCTGATACCAGAGATTTCCCTCTAATGTATAACCCTACCTTTTAATTCTTAATTTTTATGGAATGTAGGGGTTTCCCCCATTGTTTCTTTCATCTCTCAATGTCTAATTTCATTTATCAACGAAATTAGAAAAATTTTGTTTCTCAACCCTAAAGTTTATTTGTAAAAGCAAATCTCTTTTTCCATTCACCGATCAGTGGAATCCTTCCCATTGTTTATCTCCCGGCGCTGGTTTTATCCACCAGCAGACCCAGAGCTGGTTTGGAAAGGCAAATCCCCGTTTCTCTCGCTTCTGCCGGGAACACGGGGCTGACAGGAATTTCTGTGCCTCTGCTCTCTCCACCTCCCCTGTTTGCTTTGTGTTACTCAGTGCCTGGTGAGAAGGAAAACACTCGAGAGGAGATTTGCCTAACAAACTAATGAAAAGTAAACGAGAGCATCAGCAAGGAGCGTGAGCAGCCAAAATCAGGAGCTGAAGAGATCCTGATTTCAGCAGCTCTGCCACAACATCCTCCCACAGGGATGCTCCAGCACCCCCTGCCCTCAGGAGGGCCCAAACCCTCCCAAATTGAGCTGTTCTGGAGTTTTGCCTCGTCATCCTCAGCAGAATTGTTGTTGCTAAAGATAAATCTCTCTCTGAGCAGCACCAAGGCTCTGTTTTCCTTGCAGGGAGATGGCAGCTGAGATTGGCAGGGCCAGCAGGATTAAGCATCCCTCTGTTGTGAAACTCCTGCCAGCCAGAGCAAAGAGAAATGAGATCCCAGGGGTGGAAGGGCAGCGTTCCTCCACAAGGATTCTCTGCACGGCAGCCAGGCACTAATCAGGGGAGCAGCTGAACCCTGAGTGTTGTCAGAAGGTGAATATTGAACCAGCCAAGCTCACGTGCACACAATGAGGTGCCCTAAATCTCACAGCCACATCACTGATAAAACCAAACAGGGAGGGATAAAAATGCCAAAAGGATGGGCAGCAACACAGGGCAGGTCTCCGGCCTTTTGTTTGGGTTCCACATGGAAATTTGGATGAAAAGTGAAGATTCTGTTAAGGAATGCTTTAATCTTTTTATCAGGGAGCACTGCAAAGTGTCTTGTTCTTCACTTGAAAGCAGATGTTCAGCTGGGAAGGAGCATTCTGTCAAAAGTGGTTTAGAACAATGTGGATTCGGGGGTGAATTTGTTCACCTCTGCTGAAACCTCTTCAAGGCCTTCTTTCAAGGACTGAAGATGTCTTGCAGAGGGATCTTTTCCAGGTGAGTGTTATCAGAGGCTGGTGAGTGGCTCGTGGCAGCCTGGCTGGGCTGTGTGGGGAGTGTTTTCCTCTCTTTGCCTGGCTGGGCTGTGTGGGGAGCGTTTTCTCCTCCCACCACACTGACCTGCAGCCTCTGTGTGGAGAGTTTTGTACAGGAATGGTTTGAGGATAAGGGACATGACAGACTTAATTTGATGAAGATGCCCGGAGTAAAGTAAAAGGGGGTCTCAAGGACAGGGTGGCCTTGAGATAAGAAAGTTACTGCAAATTGTACAAGTGTGAGAGGTAGAAAACAGAAGTTCTGGGAATGGTCATCTGCAAAGAATGTCACAAGAAGCCAAATAGGCGGGATTGGTATTTAGCTTACTAACCTATAAGGAGCTCAGCTTTTGCAATATGTATGAAGCTCATTAATTACTGTATTTAACCGAGTGCACTTATCAATAAAATTGAAGCTTGCTAACAATCATCAGATATCCTTGCCTTCCTTCGCCGATACCTCTGCACAGCACCTGGGGTCTCACCCAGGAAGGGGAAATCTCCGTGGGGAAGGAAGAAAAGCAGTGGAGCTGTGAGCTGGGGTCTGTGCCAGGGTCCTCCTGGGGTTCTGGGGGCTCTCCAAAGGTCCTGGCAGCTGCAGGAGGGGGTTTGGGTGTGGATTTTGGGTTGTGGGATTTGGGTCCTGCAGGACAGGGGTGCAGAGGGGAGTCAAGGGAAGAAAGGCAGCAGAGCAGAGAGAAATGAGCTGAGAAAAGGGAGGTAGAGGGGCAGGAGCCAGGTCTGGGCACAGCTCTGATGTGTGAGGAGTTTTCTGTTGGGTCTCAGATTGAAACCCTGCTTGGAATGCTCCTCAGCACGGGAGGAAGGGTGTGCTCTTCAAAGGAAACACTTCCCTTGGGAGTATTGCCTTGGTTTTGCAGAGAAACCCTGGAAAAAAGCTCCTTTTCCTTTTCCTTTCCTTTTCCTTCCCACTTCCCACACCCTTTTCCCCTCTTTTTTTTCCCCTTTTCACTTTCCCCTTTCCCCCCCTTTTTCCCTCTTTCACTTTCCCCTTTTCCCCTTCCTGTCTTTGCAATGCCCCTTTGCCTCCATCTCATTTCCCTTTTACTTTCCCTTCCCCTCCCTCCTCTCCTGCACTCCCTGCCCTGTCTCTGCTGGCCCCAGCTGGGATGGCTGCCCTGCAATGCCCAGGGCTCCAAACCCATCCCTGCCATGCCCAGGGTCCCAAAACCCATCCCTGCAATGCCCAGGGCTCCAAACCCATCCCTGCCATGCCCAGGGCTCCAAACCCATCCCTGCAATGCCAGGGCTCCAAACCCATCCCTGCCATGCCCAGGGTCCCAAACCCATCCCTGCAATGCCCAGGGCTCCAAACCCATCCCTGCAATGCCCAGGGTCCCAAACCCATCCCTGCAATGCCCAGGGTCCCAAACCCATCCCTGCAATGCCCAGGGTCCCAAACCCATCCCTGCAACGCCCAGGGCTCCAAACCCATCCCTGCAATGCCCAGGGCTCCAAACCCATCCCTGCTCCCTGCAATGCCCAGGGCTCCAAACCCATCCCTGCCATGTCCAGGGTCCCAAACCCATCCCTGCCATGCCCAGGGTCCCAAACCCGTCCCTGCAATGCCCAGGGTCCCAAAACCATCCCTGCTGTCCTTCTGTCAGCAGGACTGACGGACGCCTGCAAACAGGGAGGGCTGACCTTGACCCTGACTCTGTGGTACAGACTTTGTCAGGAGCTGAGCTGCAAAGTGGCCTCTGGAAGTGCAGGGCAGACAGTGATGGGAGGGGAAGGGGCTGGGATGTCTCATTCAAGGTAGAGGAGGCGGAGGAGGAGAGGGACATGCAGCACCTCGATCCAAGGATTCTTCATTTCCTTCACGTTTAGCCCCATTTCTATGCAGGGAAGAGTTCAGAATGCCCAGAAATTCTCCAGGAAATTCCCCTTCCATCTTGCTGGAGGGTCTGGGCTGCCCTGGGGCCTCTGGGGAGAGCCTCAGCTCCTTCCCAGGGGTCATTCCTTCCTCCCAGCAATATTTGTGTGGCCGGAATCTGCTCCCTGTGCTTCTCCAGCGACTGCAGGGGGAGCCTTGGCACCAAAATTGGGCTGGGCAGCTCCAAGGCAGGGTAAAAAATGCCCGTTCTGATGGAAATACGGGAATCAAGCCCCAAATGGGGGGTTTGGAAATCCAGGGGTGCAGCCACTGTCTGGTCTGGGGCTGCTCAGAGTGGAGCTGCTCCCAGCACAAAGCTGGGCACCTTTTCCAGTTCACTCAGAAATTCAACTCAGAACACCTTCAGTTAAGCCCAGCTTAAGCTCTCAAGCCCTGGGGAGGGGTGTGGAAGGGTGGGGGGCTGCAGGCTGTTCGTTATTCAGATTCCAGGACCCCCCAGCCTGAGCGGTGGTTTGGGAGGGAGTTCTGGTGGGAGCAGCCCCTTTGCAGGATTTCTGATTCCCCAGGAACAGCTGTCATTTTGGAGCCAGCTCCTCGTGCTGTCCCAACAGGGGAGAGCCTGGACTGAGGCTCCCAGAAGCAGCAAGCCCAGCTCGTGTTTTAGATCCCAGCTGGTTTCCATCAGCAGAGTTTATTCATTTTGGGCTCAGCAGAGAGATGCAGAAAAAGCAAGTGAAGCTGCAGAAATCAGTTTGGTTTCTGAATAAAGCTGCATTTTAATGAAGAAACACATTCAATGCTGCAAAGCACCAAGTGAGAAGAGTTTCTGCTGCAAACTTTCATGCTGAGCAGCTTCTGTTTTCTTCAGGCCACTTCTTCCTTGGGAAGAACAAGAGTTCTGGAAATCAGGCTCCAGCTTTGGAAGGCTTTTCCAGGCTGGCTCAGCTCCCCTGTGGGACCTGTGCTCTCCTCAAACCCTCCCTGAGCATTCCTTGGGCAAGGACAAGGTGAAGGTGCTGAACTCACTCCTGAGAGGTTTCCTGCTGGCTTTGGAGCCCTGCTTGGCTTCTGCAGCTCAGGACACAAACCCTTCCCTGGAGAGAGGCATCTCCTGTGATCTTGGGGCTCAGAGCAGCTCCAGAGCAAGGAGACAGCTGAGAAGGGACTCTGGGTCCATCCAGAGTGGAGCTGCCCAGATCAAACCAGCACAGGAGAAACCTCAGCCCTTGAGGGCAGAGCTCTGAGATTTTCCTCCCTTCCCTGGAGCAGCAACATCTCCAAGGTCACCTTGCAGCAGGACGGTGCCACACAGACCGGAGGAAGGTGATAATTTGGGTATAAAACTGGCTGGAAGATTGAATTTAAAGGATTGCAACCCCTCCTGCACAGCCCAGCTTGAGGCTGCCTCCCTGCAGTGTCCCTTGGGCTGATCCTGGTGCCAGCGCTGCTCAAAGGCTGCAAGGACAGCTGGGAGCAAAGGGTGGGGAGCTGGGGATGGGAGAGAAGGGGATGGGGAGCAAAGGGTGGGGAGAAGAAGACAGGGAGCAGAGGACAGGATGAGGAGCAGGGGAATGAAGAACAGAAGATCGGGGAGCAGAGCAGAGGATACAAGGCAGGGAATAGGGAGCAGAGGATGAGGAGGAGAGGATGCAGAGCAGAGGACAGGGAACAGAGGATGGAGAGAAGGGGATGCAGAGAAGAGGATGGGGAGTAGAGGAGAGGATGGGGAGCAAAGGGTGGGGAGGAGAAGATGGGGAGCAGAGCAGAGGATGAGGAACAGGAGATGGGGAGCAAAGCAGGGGATGGAGAGAAGGAGATGGGGAACAGAGCAGAGGATGGGGAGCAGAAGATACAGGGCAGAGGATGAGGAGCAGGGAATGCAGAGGAGAGGATAGGGAGCAGAGCAGAGGTTGCAGAGCTGAGGATGGAGAGTAGAGGACAGAGCAGAGGACAGGGTGAGGATGCAGGGCAGAGGATGGGGAGCAGGGAATGAAGAGCAGGGCATGGGGAGCAGAGGGTGAGGGGCAGGGAATGCAGAGCAGAGGATGCAGAACTGAGGATGGGGTGAGAGGATGCAGGGCAGAGGATGAGGAGCTGCTGGAAGGATGCACAGCCCCCTCCTGCTGCCCAGGGCTGCTCTAGAGGAGCTGAACTAAATGTTAATCGGTGTCCCACCGAGCCCTGGCCTTCCTCTCATCCTCACCCCAGCAGCTGTGTCCCTGCAGAGGGCCAGGCCCTGCTGTCCTACTTGAGCAGCTCTGCAAAAGCTCCTCAGGAGCTCCTGGTGCTCTGCCCTCCACGCCTGAACCCCTGAATCTCCTCTCCTGCTGTGTCCCACCCACGGGGACAGGGACAGAGCTGTCCCTGTGCTCCGTGCAGGGCTGTGCTGCCTGAACAAAGGGCATTTTCTACCTGGGGGCAGCTCTGGGCTGTGGCTGCACCTGAGCAGGGCTCAGAGCCCCAGGGAGGGGCACAGGGGTCCCCTCTGCCCTGGCTGTCCCAAGGAGGGGATGCAGCTGCTCCCTGCCCCATCTCTGCCCCTGGGATGTGTCACAAAGTCTCTTTGCCCAGCCTGGTGGTCAAAGAAGGACTCAGAGCTCTTCAGTTCTCAGTCCCAAGGTTGTTTATTGTTTTTTATTTATAACATTTTTTTCTCCTGCCCTGCCGAGGTCTGTTCAGCAGGACAGACAGGCACACTGACACCCTCAGGGCTGTGTTATCTTTTTACACTAAAAACTACGTGTACAATGTTTACAATTCCTTCCCAATACCCATCACCTGTGTTAGACAGTGAGCTTCTACTCCAAACCAATCCAAAAGTGCCACCATCACAGCAGAAGATGGAGGCCAAGAAGAAGGAGAAAGGCTGGACATGCCCAATTCCTCTGTAGCCATGATATTTTCTGAAAAACCATTTCCTTAGGATTTTTCTCCTGAGAAGCTGAGAGGCCTCAGGAACAAAATGTAAACATTGATTATCTGCTGCTGTGCAATGCAACAGGTGCATCTGGGATTGGCCTCATGTGGTTGTTTCTAATTAATGGCCAATCACAGTCCAGCTATTCAGACTGTCTCGGTCAGACACAAACCTTTGTTATCATTCTTGTTCTATTCTTAGCCAGCCTTCTGATGAAATCCTTTCTTCTATTCTTTTAGTATAGTTTTAATAGAATATATATCATAATAAATCAGCCTTCTGAAACACAGAGTCAACATTCTCATCTCTTCCCTCATCCTGGGACCCCTGTGAACACCATCACATTCCTCCATCTTGCCCCCTGAACCTCCATTCTAAAAACCCCAAAAAATCCATTTTCCACCCTCTGACAAACCGATTATTATTGTACTTAGGCTTTTGTGGCTTGCAGATCCTCATGTAAGGTTGGTAACTTGCTCCATGGGTGATAATCAAAGTCACAGGGGTCTTGGGCTCTGTGCCAGGGCCCCTGAGCCCCCTGGCAGGGGTTTGGGCACTCCAGGACAGCCAGAGGGATGTTCTGTACTCTGACACCCCACAAGATCCCCCTGGATGACAGTGTTGGCTTCCCCAGGGTGTGGGGCAGTGTCACTGTCACCCCAAGGTGTAAATTCAGCCCTGGGCTGGCCAGAAGCACCCACAGGAGCTGCCCTGGCTGGGGCTGGCTCCCAAGGCAGAGCTGGACATGGGAACACCAGGCAAGGAGGGGCCAGAGCTGCGTCCACTGCCCTGGGCTGTCCCTCCCTGCCTGAATTCCCTGCCACTGAGGAAGAGCCTGATGCCTTCAGACGCTGGCATCCCTGCCAGCATTAATTTTCCAGTTGGCAGAGAAGGCCAATGACAGAAGCTGGTGCCAGGAACAGTGGAGAGCAATTTCTGGGGTGGTTGATCTCCTGTTCCAGGCAGCACCGTGGTCACAGGTGGTGGGAAAAGCAATTACACTGCAGCCAGCAGAGCTGGGCTGGGCCCCTGGCAGGCAGGGACAGAGCTGCTCTGCATGGCCATGGGGACAGCACCCGCTGCCAGCCCTGCAGCACACGAACCACCCAAACCTGTGGGAATCCACACAATCAGAGGGGTTGGGAAAGCTGCAAAAGGCCTCAGAGACAGCAGAACTGTGATTGGAGCTAAGCAGCAGCCATGAGATTGGTCAGCAGAAAAATTATTTAAACTGTAGAAAGGCAAGGACAAATAGAACAATGGTCTGTGTATTAACACTTGTCTAGAATAACTCCCTCAGCTGCAGAAAAGTTTATCAAGTGAGATATTAGGGAGTTCTAAGCTTAACAATGGAGTTCTGTGCATTGTGTTTTAAGGCTCACAAGCAGGTGTTGTATTTGAAATAAGCAAGCATTGTTTAACCAAAGGTACCTGTGCTTATAGTGCTTGGATGGAACTACTGTCAATGTGCTTTTGCTTTGTGGGATTGGGCAAAAAACTTTTAAAGTGAGTTGTAACATTGAGTTCTGTGTCTGCTGCCTGGGATGTGAGCTGCTGGCATCTTCCCATTGTCATAGCCATGGAATGAGACTGATGGTGGAAAATAAACCAGCTCAAGGCACGTTCCCTGCAGTCCTGTCCTGTTTGTGATTTGTACACAGCCCCTGGCCGGTGCCAAACCCCAGCCTGGGCAGGGGCTGAAACCACCCCAGGGGCTGAAACCACCCCAGCCTGGGCCAGGGCTGAGGCTGCAGCTGCTCCCATGGCCTGGGGGAGGCTGGAATTGTGCACAGGAGGATTTTCCCCCAGGCACAGCCCCTCTCTCTGCTTGCTGTGCTTCCATTGAGAGGTTCCAGAGCTGGGGGTTTGCCCGGGGGTACCCTGGGCTCCGTGAGGGCAGGGTGTGGTGGGCAGAGCAGAGACCAGCCTGCAGCCCTGGGGTGCCATCTGTGTGTCCCCAGCCCTCCTTGGTGCCCCTTTCGTGGGGAGCCCTGACCCTGGGCAGGACATGCACACAGGGGCTCGGGCTGTTTGCAAGGAAAAGCTGCAGAGGAAGGCAGGTTGGGGCAGCTTTGGGCTCCCCTTGGGGTGCCTTTTGCAGCTGCAGTGTGCCTGGAGCTCTGGGCTTGGTGGTTTTCAAAACCCCAACCCTAGGGAGAGATGAGAATTTGACTCCATGCTCTCAGAAGGCTGATTATTATATTATATTATATTATATTATATTATATTATATTATATTATATTATATTTATTATATTATATTATATTATATATATTATATATATTATATTATATTATATTATATTATATTATATTGTATTGTATTGTATTATATTATATTATATTATATTATATTATATTATATTATATTATATTATATTATATTATATTATATTATATTATATTTATACTAGAACTTTACTCAAGAAAGAGAAAGGATACATCAGAAGGCTAGAAAAAAAATTAATGATAAAAACCTGTGACTCCTCAGAGAGTCCAACACAGCTGACTGGGACTGGCCATTAAGAAAACACAATTCACATGGAACCAATGAAAGACTCACCAACCACATTCCCAAGCAGCCAAACACAGCAGCAGCAATCAGATAATTATTATTTACATTTTTCTCTGAGGTTCCTCAACTTCCCAGGAGAAGAAATCCTGGCGAGGGGATTTTTCAGAAAATATCAGAAAAGATCCCAGATTTTTCAGAAAATATCCCAGTGACACAGCTATTCCCTGAATCCCCCTGCTCTGGGTGCCACAGGCAGAGGTGGCTCCAGTGTGAGTCTGGCAGCTCTGGAGGAGCCCCTGCCAGTGCCCCCATTCCTCGGGTGAGAGCTCAGAGAATGCAGGGGGAAGTGCCAGAACCTGCTGGAGAAGGAGGATAAACGAGATAAATCCCACAGCAGCCAGTGCAGTGAGCAGGGGTGGCACAAAGGGAGGGGTTGGTCCCACCCCTGGGCACAGGGGAAGGTTTGGGGCTGGCACACAGCACAGAATTCCAGCTGCAGACTGGGAAGGGAAAGCTCTGCCCAGCCCTTGCAGCCCAGGCTGGAGTGCAGGTCCAGCCAAGGGGAACAGGAGGGCTGGAGCATCGGATGTGGACAGGAATGGTGCTTGTCTGGTCGTGGGCTTCAGCCTTGGGGAGGAGTGTTCTGGCTGTCTTCAGCTCTGGGGGTACCTGTGAGCACCCCTGGGTGCCTGGAACGGGCTCTGTGCCAAGGTGGCACCTCCAAAGGACACCTTGGGGTCCCTGAGAAGGGCAGGGCGAAGAAGGAGCCGCTGTGGGATCCTTGGGGTGGTGACAGCTCCTGCTTAATCTCTCTCACTGTCTTTCCTTCCCCTCTCTTCCTCTTTCTTTCCACGCTTTGTCTCCCATTTACTCTTAAATAAAATCTCTTCTATTGACTTTGGCATGACCTTGGGCAGAGGCACCTCAGAATCAAATCCTGACTTTGCTCCTTCATCTCCTCCTGTCCCTGTCCCTCTGCTCAGGCTCCCTGTGGGCTCGTGACCCAGAAGCTCAGGCCACTGCCCTCCTTTCGTCCTGCTCCTGCTGCCCAGTGGGATATTATCTCCTGGCCACGGAGAAAATGGGGCAGCTCAGACTTCTGTACAGGAGAACTTCTCTGCAGTGCCCAGAACCTCCAGGAAACGGGATGTGAGCAGCAGGGGAGGCTGGGACAGCTCTGGAGTTTGTCCTGCTCTCCTGGCTGCTAGTTCTGGAGTTTGTCCTGCTCTCCTGGCTGCTCCCAGTGCATCTCTGCCCATTGCTCTGTTTAGGAGGAAAGCAGGACTGAGATAATTCTGGAAATGGGATGTGAGCAGCAGGGGAGGCTGGGACAGCTCTGGGGTTTGTCCTGCTCTCCTGGCTGCTCCCAGAGCCCATTGCTGTGCTCGGGAGGAAAGCAGGGCTGAGATGATTCTGCATTTGGGGCAGTGAGCAGTTACAGGAATGTGGTTTTTGTTGACGGAGTGGCAAAACTATTTTTGTTTTGTTTTTTTTTTTTTTTTTTTTTGAAAAGGAAATAAGCTTAGAAGTTTTTTTCTTCAATTAGGTGAAAAGACATTTTGTAAGACCTAGGGGACTTCATCTCAAATTTAAGGATAGCTAATTGGACAGGAGCTAAAAAGTCCAGCTTGAGCAATTTGCTAGAAAAAGAAGAGAACAAAGAAACAAATCACTCTTGTGAGGTGTTTTATCAGGGGCAAGAACCTCTTGCACTTGTCTTGATTTTTCTTTGTAAAGAGTTTTGTTATTTTGCTTTTTATTGAAACTTTTTTGTTTCTAACACTACCACAGAAGCCACCCTGCTGATTTTCTGCCTTCTAAGGTGGCTGAGCTATCTTGGGTGTCAAATTGACCTCTGGGAGCTGATGAGACCTGGCTGGAGGAGACCCCTATTTCAACCAGGGTCACTCCTGGTGGCATCTCGGGTGTCCCTGCAGGGCAGCTGGGCAGGAGCAGAGCGAGGGAGGGGATGTGTCCCCTCTGCTGAGCACTCTGAGGTCACACCTGAGCTGCTGTGTCTGCTCTGGGGGCTCTGCTGGGCTGGATTGGTGATCCTGGGAGAGGCTCCTGCTGCCCCTGAGGGAGCTGTGGGATGGGTGGAGCTGGTTTTGGGGGTGCTGTGCAAAGCAGGAATCTCACCAAATGTGTGAGAAAATGGGAATTTCACCAGGAGGGACACCCAGCCTGGAAGGAAAGGTGGGATCTCCATCCTTGGCTGCTGAAACTCCGGACCCTGAGCAGCCTCCTCTGCCCTTGCTGGCATCCCCTGCTGAGCAGGGCTTGTCCTGGAGACCCCTGGCAGCCCATCCTGGCACGAATGGCTCCATGAATCTGTGATTTCCAGGCTGTCCAGGGAGAAGAATGATGCTGGAGATGTGATCCCAGCAGGGGTGAGGCCGCTGCCCAAAGAGGAATTGCTTCCTCGGTCTCCCAGCCCAGCTTTGTGCTTAATTTGCACCTTGGCTGCAGGAGATGCAAAGGAACTGATTCATCCTGAGGGGAAATTCAATTAAGCAGCAGCCCCAGGCGGGTGAATATTTAAAGGGCTGGAGATGGGCTGTGAAGGGCATTGCTTGGGCAGCTGTGCAGAAAATCCCTTGTAAGTCTTTAATGAAACTTCATGAGGCAAAGAGCAACAGAGCAGCAAGGAGAGAGAGCTGCTCTGCTGCAGGAGGGGGAGCAGAGCTGGGACACCCCTGGGCTGGGACACTGGGACACACCTGGGGCTGGGACACTGGGACACTGGGACACCCCTGGGATGGGACACTGTGACACCCCTGGGATGGGACACTGGGACACACCTGGGGCTGGGACACTGGGACACCCCTGGGGTTCCTGGGCACTGTGACACCCCTGGGCTGGGACCCTGGAACACTGTGACACCCCTGGGGCTGGGACACTGGGACACCCCTGGGGTTCCTGGGCACTGTGACACCCCTGGGATGGGACACTGGGACACTGTGACACCCCTGGGATGGGACACTGTGACACCCCTGGGGCTGGGACACTGTGACACCCCTGGGCTGGGACACTGGGACACTGTGACACCCCTGGGGCTGGGACACTGTGACACCTCTGGGATGGGACACTGGGACACCCCTGGGATGGGACACTGGGACACCCCTGGGATGGGACACTGTGACAGTGACACCCCTGGGATGGGACACTGGGACACCCCTGGGGTTCCTGGGCACTGTGACACCCCTGGGATGGGACACTGGGACACTGTGACACCCCTGGGGCTGGGACACTGGGACACCCCTGGGATGGAACATTGGGACACACATGGGGATGGGACACTGGGACACCCCTGGGGCTGGGACACTGGGACACACCTGGGCTGGGACACTGGGACACCCCTGGGATGGGACACTGTGACACCCCTGGGCTGGGACACTGGGACACCCCTGGGATGGGACACTGGGACACCCCTGGGATGGGACACTGGGACACTGTGACACTGGGACACCCCTGGGATGGGACACTGGGACACTGTGACACTGGGACACCCCTGGGCTGGGACACTGGGACAGTGACACCCCTGGGGCTCCTGGGCACTGTGACGCCCCTGGGATGGGACACTGGGACACTGGGACACTGTGACACCCCTGGGCTGGGACACTGGGACACCCCTGGGATGGGACACTGGGACACACCTGGGCTGGGACACTGTGCCAGTGACACCCCTGGGCTGGGACACTGTGACACCCCTGGGATGGGACACTGGGACACTGTGACACTGTGACACCCCTGGGCTGGGACACTGGGACAGTGACACCCCTGGGGCTCCTGGGCACCCCTGGCGCTGCCCCAGGGGTTCAGCAGGGCAGGGATGTGAGGCCAGGGCTTCCAGCAGGAGCAGTTTCCTGCAGAGGCAGCCCTGCCTGGGAGCAGAGCTCTCACAGCTCCAGTTTCTGGCATTTTTGTGCTGTACCTGAGCTAACACCTGGTGCTGTGTGGGGTCAGGGGACAGGACAGAGTCCAGACTGGGGCATGGGGGATTTTGAGCTCTTCAGCAGAGCCATGGACACCCCCTGATCCTGCTGCAGCCCAGGGTGACCTTCAGCCCCAGCCTCTGCTGGAGATGATGCCTGGAGAGCTCCTGGAGCAGAGGCTGGGCAGAGCTAAAGAGTAAAGTGGGGATTTATTAAAAGGCCTCAAAGGATCCACCTGGGGCAGTGCAAGAGCCCAGCCAGGGCTGCACCCAGGATGGACCCAGGATGGACTCAGAGTCAGGAGTTCTCACCCTTTTATGAGTTCTGGTCCATTTCCACCTGGGGTTCAGTGTCCTGCCTCCCTCCTGAGGCACAGTCCAGGCTTTGTTCCATGCTGGGCTCCCAGGACAGCTGCATTTTGTGCCCAAATGAGATCTGCTGTCAGTGAGGAGGATTCCATCACACTCCCAGAGCAGAGCTGTCTGCTGGAATGCTCATCCCAGCAATCCCAGGCTCGGAATTTGACATGACAAAGTTCAAATTAGCTGTCTTGTTCCTTCCTGGGGATGCCACGGTGCATGAAGCTCTGCCTGTGCTCATCCAGACCCACTGGTAGATCTCCCTGTCAAAGCCTAACTTTGGAGAACAATCCTTTGGGATGAAAGGCACTGAATAATATCATTATTATGTATCTGCTCCTGAAGTGAAAATCAGGTGCTCCAGCACTTTGGAGAATTTCCTGTATTGGCCTTTGAAGAATCATCTCCAGGGCAAATCCTTGTCCAGCTGGAATCCAGGATGTCACACACGAGCGCTGCCCTTTGCTGGGGGAGGGAATGTCTAGGAAATGGACCTTGAAGCAATAAGTAAATGCAGCAGCTTCTCCTGGTGTGCAGCTGCTGAAGCAGTGAAAGACAGAGAAATATGAAGGACAGGCTGCTGTAACATATGAGCTCTGTCAACAAAAGAAATGTCATGTCAGCCTTGGATGAACAGCCTCAAATCAACAGCGGACACTGGATTGACTCAGCTGCTGTCAGGGTGTCCTATTAGGAGATGGATGACTTCAGAGGGAGAATTTCTCAATCCATTTATATGAAGAATTTGCCTCTAAATTCAAAAGGAGGTTCTCAGCAGAATTGCTTTAGAATTTATGACCCAGCATCTGTATCTCTTTTGTTTCCCCGGTGAGGAGGAGGCAGGAAGGTGAAATATTCCCAGGGTGGGTCTGGCCTGGCTCTCCTGGCCAGACCCTCCTCATCCCCTGCTGTGGGACCCATCACTCTTCCCTGCCCCTGCCCCTGTCCCTGTGCCTTCCTCTGGCGCAGCCAATCCAACCCAGGGCTGGCCAAAATTCACTTTATGGCTTTGGGCTCCCCACTGCCCTGGCCAGAGGCTTTGGGAGATGCCAATCTTTTGTCCACAATGGTTTTTCTGCCCTGAAAGCTGCAGCCAGGAGAAAATAATTTGCACTGGCACACTGGGAATGAGGATGGGAAAGTGCCACCTCTCTCTGACCCCTTGGATTTTCACATATTTTTATTTTTTCCAAGACCCCAGGCCACCAGGTTGGTGTTCCACTCTTCCCCTGGTGAAATTCAGCAGTAACGAAAGGAAACGAGCTGAGTTCATCTAAAATCTGAGTTCATGCCTAAACCTGTGATGGTGTTTGCAGGGGTCTCAGGGTGAGGGAAGAGACGAGGATCTGACTCCATGTTTCAGAAGGCTGATTGATTATTTTATGATATATATTATGTTAAAACTATACTAAAAGAATAGAAGAAAAGGATTTCATCAGAAGGCTGGCTAAGAATAGAATTGGAAAGAATGATAACAAAGGTTTGTGTCTGGGACAGAGAGTCCGAGCCAGCTGGGCTGTGATTGGCCATTAATTAGAAACAACCACATGAGACCAATCCCAGATGCACCTGTTGCATTCCACAGCAGCAGATAATCAATGTTTGCATTTTGTTCCTGAGGCCTCTCAGCTTCTCAGGAGGAACAATCCTAAGGAAAGGATTTTTCACAAAGCATGTCTGTGACATAAACCCAGGCGCCAGTGGCCTTCCTCCATCCTTATGTAAATCCCCTGAGAGCTGGGCTTGGAGCAGTCCTGGAGAACAGGGGAGCAGGTGAGGGAAGCACCCAGAGCTGTGTGCAGGTGATTCCTGCCCTGTGCCCCCAGCATGTCCCTCCTGGGCAGGAGAGGCCCAGGGAGCCCCTGAGGAGCCCAGGGAGACCTTGCTTGGTGTCCTTGGGCCGGCCTGGGGTGGCTGCACTCCCGGATTATTCCTCTCCACGGGATAATTGGTGCTCCCCGGGCCCAGGAAGGTCCTTCAGCAGCTGAGCGCAGCTCGGAGGGGCGGGGAGGAGGGCACTGGAGAGGCACACCTGGGCTTTTGACCTTGCCAGGGAATATTGCAAGTGCTTGTGAGTGGCAGCACTCCAAAGGGCAGCTCTTGTCCCTCCTTTCCCAGCGGGCAATCCCAGCCCATTCACTCCCATTCCCATTCCCTTTTTGCCAGCTGCAGCCTCAGCACAGCCTGCTCTGGTCACACCACAGCTCTCCATGCCCCCGACCTCCCCTGTTTTTGGGAGATCACACGGTCAGAGCTGACCTGGGCTTCCACAGCCTTGGGAAACTTGTGGTGTGGGTGAATTTCCAGCAGATTTCCAGCTGGGCACTTGTGACCATGTTCACAGGGGGCTCTGGGTGAGGGAAGAGATGAGGATCTGACTCCATGTCTCAGAAGGCTGATTTATTATTTTATGATATATATTACATTAAAACTATACTAAAAGAATAGAAGAAAGGATTTCCTCAGAAGGCTGGCTAAGAATAGAAAAAGAAAGAATGATAACAAAGTCTTGTGGCTCGGACTCTCTGCCTAAGCCAGCTGGACTGTGATTGGCCATTAATTAGAAACAACCACATGAGCCAATCCCAGATGCACCTGTTGCATTCCACAGCAGCAGATAACCAATGTTTGCATTTTGTTCCTGAGGCCTCAGCTTCTCAGGAGGAAAAATCCTAAGGAAAGGATTTTTCATATCAGATGTCTGTGACAGGCATTGCCATTCCTGAGGAATTTGTTTTGTGTGTTTACACAAAGCCTGGTGTCTCTGACCTGGGAGGTCTCCTTTCATCCTGGGATGGCTTTAAAAGAGCTGCCCCAAAGCCCCCTCAGCATCAGCAACGCTTCGTGGGTTTGTCAGATGTTCCTTTTCCAAAGGCTGCTCAGGATTTCAGTTCAACTGGTTTTAAGTCAGATTTAGGAGTCACGAACACAGCTCCCATCTGCATAATCTCTGGATTGTTATTCCTGTGTTGAAACATGAAAACTTCTGCTGTCAGCGCCGTCAGGGCTGGTGGTTCTCCGCTGAGTGGAGAGAGTTGTGAAGAATTCATGGACCACTGCCCTTATCTTCAGTGGTATCCCAAGAAAACAGAGGGAAATGCTGGAGGGACATGGATGATCACCTGTGTGAGGTGGGACCAGGGCCCTCCATGGACCCATGGCTGTGGCTGCACAGATCTCCAGGTACCTCTTACAGCTCCTTCCTGGCTGTGCTGTTCCCAGCTGCCTGCAAACTTGGAGCTTCTTGTTCCATTTTCAGGGGAAAAAAAAAAAAAAAGAAAAAAAAAGGTATTTTTAAATGCTTGTATGGAAACCGTTCCTCTTCCCCTCTGCTCCTTGGGCTCTGCTTGTCCTCTCAGCAGTGACTCCTGCCAGGGAGGAGGGAAAAGGTTCATTTCCCATCCCTGGGAGCTGGGGCTGGGCAGATGTGTGACTGAACCTGCCCCAGGACACAGCTGCTGTCCTCAGCCAGCTCCTGCCACACTTTGGCATTTCTCAGCCTTGTTCTGCTGCTCACGGTGAGGGCAGTGAGGGCAGTGGGGGCAGTGAGGGCAGTGAGGGCACTGAGGGCACTGAGGGCAGTGAGGGCAGTGAGGGCAGTGAGGGCAGTGAGGGCAGTGAGGGCATGGAGCCCCTCCTGGGAGCTGGAACCATCAGGACAGCCTCTCCTGGGAGCCACCAGGGCATGGGAGGGACAGTGCCAGGCACAGGGACAGTGACAGGCACAGCCCAGTGCCACCCCTCAGCAGGGCAGCAGCTGGCACAGCTGGATCCAGTCAGTGCCTGCCCACTGCCCCTGCTTCATCTGCACCATGGGATGTGAAACCAGATTGCTTTGAGCCTTCAGTTTTACCTTTCCTATTTCCCAGGCTCTGCACTGCATTGGTAAATAACTCTGAGCTCCACAGAAAGTGCCAGCAAGGTCTCCTCACAGCTCAGGCACACAGAACAATCCTTTTCCAGCCCCAGAACCAAGGGCACCGCTGCAGCTTCAGCCCCAAAAAGTGCAAACAACAGGGAATGGAGGAGAGCAACCTGGGAGGGTGGGACTGCATCACCTGGAGCTGGGATTGGACACTGAACCCCAGCGTGGAAATGGACCAGAACTCATAAAAGGGTGAGAACTCCTGACTCTGAGTCCATCCTGGGTCCATCCTGGGTGCAGCCCTGGCTGGGCTCTTGCACTGCCCCAGGTGGATCCTTTGAGGCCTTTTAATAAATCCCCACTTTATTCCTTTAATTCTGTCCAGCCTCTCCCATTTTCCTCTCCCTTCCCTGAGGATCTAACTATGGAATGCAGGAAGGAAGCACAGACAGAAGCTACACAAGTGAAATAAAAGAGAAAATAAAGCCCCAGAAACACTGGTGGCAATTAATGCATGTTGGAAGTTGTGAACTGGGGATCGCTGTCACGCTGGAGCACCTGGGAAAAGCTGTGCCTGGCACAACAAAGGGATAAAAAAGGCATAAATCTTGATGAACATAAAGAAATCAATCTGTGCTGAATTTGGGAAGAAGCCGGGGCGAACAGTACATGAGGAGGATGAATTATTTTCCAGTCCTTTGACAGGGAAGGATGATGTTAAACAATGTTTGTCAGCAGGGAAAATATTTACATTACAAGCATAGAGAGAGCTGTGCCGAGGAGCCCAGGAAGGTCTGGTTCCCTTGGGGACATCCCTGAGGGTCACAGGGGGTTAAAGCCCTGCCCAGTTCCAGAGGGGCTGGGGGGGTTTGACCCCACTGTTGGGAACACGGAGATGGGATTCTGTCAAAATGGGACTAAAATAACGCCAGTCGACAACCTCAGGGAAAGTAGGTCTCATCTGACTAACCTGAGCTCTTCTATTTTTAATGATATGCAAAATAGCTTGGTAATGATATCTACAGAGGGGTGGTACAACATTTCATAATGCTGGGCTGGCAAAACTGCTCCTTGCAGGATGAACAGAGCCCAGCTGAGGGAAACAGGGATCAGCACCTTCTGCGGCAGCAAAAACATTGATTTTTCCTCATATCACCGACAACCCAGACTGACCACGGAGCTGCTCCTTTCAGAGCCTATTTTCCTACGCAATTTCAGTTTGGAGTTTGTTGTACCTTTCTTTAATACCTGGTTTGTAGCAATATCAACAATTATTCTGCATTCCCTCATGGACTGAAGATGCTCTGATGGAACAGGAGCTCTGAGCAACCCAGATTTCTCCCTGCAGCAGGGAAAAATCAAATCCTTTGCAGTGAGAAGCTCTGGAGGTCCTTGAGTCAAGGATAATCATCATTTCCCTCCTCAGTTCTGTAACTTTTAGGGGGTGTGAGTAAAAACCATCAGGAAATCTTCCACTCCATAGCCCTGCCATGATACAAACATTTTATGAGTGTATATTTAAGCAGTTATAGAGCTTAACATGAATTTATTGGGATTTTTACTTTGGAAATTTGTTTCACATCCAGTTATGCATTTTTAATTGACAATTAGTCTCAAGCTCGCTTGAATACCAATTAAAATTCAATCAAAATACACCAAACTAGCATTGTTAAATGGACTTTAAATTAAGTGTATGCAGGGGAAAGTCTATCTAAACTCGGTCTGCATGAAAAATTTACCCAAAAATGGCTGGTTTGGAGCAGAACTCCCTCCCCTGGGATGGGGCTGAGGGTCTGCACAGCCCAGAGCATTTCCAGAGCCTTTTAATGGCAGTGGCTGCTCCAAGGCAGGGCTTTGTGCTTCCCAAAAACTGGACACGGAGCATTTTCCAGCTTATAAATTAACAGCAAAATTCTGGCCAGCATCACCTCACCTCCCACAGCCCCAAAGCTGAATGGGAAAGATTCTGCCCCAGAGGCAGAGCCTGCAGGAAATGGATTTTAGGAAGTTGTAAGGAATGAGAGGAAATAAATTTGGTTCAGAATCCCTGAGCTGTGCCAGCAGAGCTTCCCTCACACAAAAACCCCATCTGTCAATTAAAAATTCCCAATCCCAATTCCCAATTGTCAATTGTCAATTAAAAATTCCCAATCCCAATGCTTTCACCTGAACCTGCTCATGAAAGGCTGCAGATTTCATCCTGAGAAGATTAATTTTATTATTTATAATATTTATATATTGCTTATATATATATAAATATATTTAGATATATTTTATATTTATATTTATTTTAATATATAATATTTTATATCTTATTCATATTTCTTTTATTATCATTTATTTCTTGGGACCTTTCACCATCGATTTTTCCTGTTGTTTGGGGGTTGAAGAGGAAGAAAAAAGTTTTGGAGGAGATACCAAGAAATCCTATTGGATAATTCTGGTCCTTAATTAGATGTTAATGGCTTTTCCTCAGTGTAGCAACCTGTGCTCTTTATCAAATGAGGAGCCTCTTGCAAGAGGTTAATTTGGGAATATCTTGTAATAAAGAGGAATATTTGTGTAATAAAATCGGTGTGTCTGTGTCCTGTGAGAGGAACACTCAGAGTGGGAGTTTAGCAAGGTCACTGATGCTGCAAGTGCTGCTAAAATAGGAATTCATCCCCGAGTAAACATTAGTTCTATTAATTGGGGAATTAGTTATCTGCCAGTGCTTAAGCAAGGCTCTCACCCAACTCAGGGAGAGCAGAGAAACCTCTGAAAAGATAATTGAGAAGAGACAATGCCTTCTTTAAAGATCACTCACCATTTAAACTTCTTTAAATAATTAATTAGGCTCGGAAAGATCATTCTGAGAGCTGGTGAGCTCTGCCTGGAACATGAGGAGCCCGTTTAAGGCAGAGCATCAAAGATCCCATAGAGGGGAAGGTGGAGCTCAGAAAGCAGCACAAACACGGGAAAAAGCCCATTTTAATGAAACTCCGAGAATTTCTTGCAGGGACACCCCCAGAGGTGATGGGGAGGCAATGGAAACAGCGACAGGAGGAGTTTCTAGCACCTTCCTTGGAGCTGTGCCCCCAGGCACACGAGGAGAAGGAGCAAAAACCTCTCTGGGCTGAGGGTGGCAAAGTCCAGAGCATCCCTGTGCCTCTGGAAGGGGCAGCTCGTCCTGCCCAGCCCTGGGAGCTGTGGGGGCACCACTTGTGGGTTTCTCTGGGGCTGAATTGAAGGATTGAGATGGTAATTCATGTTCAGACTCAGTTTATTTCTTATTATTATTAATTATTATTACTATTTCTTATCAGTTATTATTATTTCTTATCAGTAAAACAGTCTCACCACTGTGAGTTCTGCAGCCTTTCATTAGAAGGCACAAAATGGCCAACAATCTCTTGTTCCAAGGTCTTTTAAGACTAAACTATCCAATTAAGAACTGACACCTGGATTATTTTCCCTTTTAACCCAATAACTGATCCCAAAGAGCCCACAATGCAGACTTTTCTGCCCAATTACAAAATGCCACCCAAACCCATGAAGAAGGAGGAAGAAGAAGCATGAGGAAGAAACCCAGGATGACACCC
>CM032370.1:7587506-7602262 GCA_019023105.1 Diglossa brunneiventris
GCAGTGTGAGCAGTGTGAGCAGTGTGAGCAGTGTGAGCAGTGTGTGCTGAGCAGTCTGTTCTGTGTGTGCTGTGTGTGCAGTGTGTGCTGTGTGTGCTGTGTGCACTGAGCAGTCTGTTCTGTGTGTGCTGAGCAGTGTGAGCTGTGTGTGCTGTGTGTGCAGTGTGTGCAGTGTGTGCAGTGTGTGCAGTGTGTGCTGTGTGTGCTGTGTGTGCTGTGTGTGTTGTGTGTGTTGTGTGCTCTGATCAGTCTGTTCTGTGTGCACTGAGCAGTCTGTTCTGCGTGTGCAGTGTGTGCAGTGTGTGCTGTGTGCACTGAGCAGTCTGTTCTGTGTGTGCTGATCAGTCTGTTCTGTGTGTGCTGAGGCAGCCCCCAGGAACTCCAGGCCATGCAAGTTCAGTGCTGCCTTTACTCTGCAGACTCCCAGCACTGATCCCTCAGCAGGAGAAAGGATCTGCTGGGTTTCAGCTCTTTCCCACTTGGCCAGAACGGCCCACAAAGCCTTTGAGTGTGGCCCAGCCAACATCAGAGAGCTGCTGACATTTCTAATGCACACAAAGGTGCCCCCTGCCCTGGCATTTCCGCAGGGCTCAGGTCTGACCTGTGGTTCTGCCTCAGCCCTGGCTCTTAGCAGCAGCTCGGGCTGGGCAGACCTTCAGCAGCTGCCTGCTTCTCATTATTTACTGACTGAGAGCCAAAGGGCACAAAATGTTCCTCTATTCCTTCACAACAGGCAGGGGAGCTCCTGGCTGCTCTCAGAGTGAAGGATGTGCTCACCAAACCTATTTCCCCTCATTATTTCCCTGAGTTTTGTGCTGTAGCAGATGGATCTTCATTAGGCTGAACGCAACTTTTAGGGCAAAGCTGCTTTCATTGTTAAAACAGCTCTTGCAGTAACCCCGGCTGTTTTATTGAGATTTACAGGGAAATGGCTGAGAAATACAATGGCAAAATAAAGATGCCTTTAAGCAGATAATGGGAAAGCATTTCCCTCTCCTGAAAGGTCGTGCACGGCAAGTGGGAAATGGAGCTCAAGTGGCTCTGGGTTGGGTTGAGTGCCTGGGCAGGCACAGGGAGATAAATCACAGACAGGCACCTCTGGAATGAGCCCAAATCCCATTCACCGGGTTCATGCTGAGGACAGGACCCCCAGGATTCCAGGCTGCTTGCTGAGGGGCTGGTGGCCAGGAGGGACAGGCAGCTCTGGAAACTCAAACAGGACCTGGAAATGTCTGTAGGAGGCTGCAGGTAAGCCGGGCAGAGCAGGAGGAAGGAGAGCTGCTCCCCACCCAGGGGTGCCTAAGTCACCTGGGCTGTTCCTCACAGGGCTCTGGTGTCTCCCAAAGGAAGGTGGAGCAGGTGATGATGAGGAGATGCAGGATGCTGAAGGCTCCAGAGCAGCCCAGCCAGGTCTGGTGGAGCCCAGCCCTTCCCTGGCAGGGAGCAGGGTGTGCCAGGGCCTGCCCTGCCCACCTGAGGGCAGGGAGGAGGCTGGGGCTCCTTCCTCCTGGATCACCCATTATTTTTAATCCATTTTCCAGCCTGATCCTCTGCAGGAGCCCAGGCTGGGCTGGGGAGAGCACACAGGGGTGGCCACAGCCCAGGAGCCAAATTCTGCTTCCCTGGCAGAGTTACAGGAGCAGAGTTCTGCTTGGAAGGGACCCTAAACCCTTAACATGGTAACCTTAAACATGGTTAACCCTAAACATGGTCCCTGTCCTCAGAACCACGTGTGCCTTACAAATGACCCTCATTCCCCCTCATTTTTCCCTCAGCAGATGTTTCCAGAGAAGGAATGAGGCTGTAAAAGGGAAAGCTGAAACAGTGCAAGATGTGGCACTAAGAGGAAAAAAATAATAAAGGAAATAAAAGGAGGAAAAAAAGTGGTTTCAAATGTCTTTGCTCAGACAGCCCCATGTGATTACAGCATTTATCAGTGTCTATCTCAACACGGAGAAGCTCCAGCTTATAAAGAGTGACACCTGCAGAGCACAAAATAACAGGGCTGCCAAAGGCTCCTGAACAGAACAAGGCCCAAGGCAGCTCAGGAGGGGATGGGGAGCACAGCAGGAGCCCCATGGCTGGGCTGCTCAGCAATCACTGCTGCAGAGGCTCCTTCCCTCAGGGAATGGCCGAGCCCAGCCCTGCCTGGAGGAGAGGATTCCCTGCTCTGCTCTGCTCTCCTGGCAGGGCAGATCCCTGGATTTGCAGAGCAGAATGGAGCCTGCAGCAGGGGATGCTCAGTGGCTCCACAGGCAGAGTTCTGGAGAATGCCAGGAGAAGAGCTCTTGTCTAAAAGGGGAGAGATTGAGATATAAGGAGGGGTTTTATTACATGAGGGTGGGCAGGCCCTGGCACAGGTGCCCAGAGCAGCTGTGGCTGCCCCTGGATCCCTGGCAGTGCCCAAGGCCAGATTGGACAGGGCTGGGAGCACCTGGGACAGTGGGAGGTGTCCCTGGGACAGGGAAAGGTGTCCCTGCCATGGCAGGGGTGGCACTGGATGAGCTTTAAGGTCCCTTCCAACCCAAAGCATTCCATGGTTCTGTCATTACTGTTCCCTCCTCCGTTTGTGCCTCTTCCTCCCTGCCAGAGTCTTCCCAAGGCAAAGCCTTTCAGACCATGGAGAACAAGGGTTTGGGATCATCTGATCCCGTCAAACAGACAAACCCTGCTTGATTCTGGCCTGGGATGCTCCTGAAGCCCCAGTGTCACCCTGTGCCCAGCGTGACATGGGGAGGAGACACTTCACCCCCAAAGATCTCAGTGCAGTGGGACCCTTCTGGGGTCACGGGTTTATTGTCAGGTATTTTACAGCTATCTGCTGTTTCCACGCCTTTCCCTAATCCCAGCAAAGCCTCTCCACTGGGGTGACGGGAATTTCTGCAAGTAGGCAATCCTCCCTCCTTTGGGTGAGCTGCTCATGGAGCTCAGCATCTCTCAGCTCTGCAGGGAGCTCCTCCATCTCTGCCCATCCCTCAATCTCAGCTGGAGCTGAGCCTCCTCAGCCCTTCCACAAATGCCTTTCTCCATCATTTGGTGACCTCCATGATCCTGCTGCCTCTTCAGAAGCTGTTTTCTGTGGCAGCAGCTCTCTGCTGAGAGAAGAATTCAAGTCCTGGGTGCAGCACCTGAAATTCTGGGGAATTACAACCATTTCTGGGGCAGCCCCAGGTCTGCTCTGGGCTCAGCTGAGCTGCAGGATGGAGCAAACAAAGAGCAGAGCTGCTGCAAGGGAGGAACAGGCTCCAGAGGAACCCCCCAGAGGGGGCTGTCACCATCACCTCTGCTTGGATTGCCAGGCAAGTCCAGCAGGAACCCACACAGGATTTACCGAGCAGAGCTTTGGGGTTGGAGAGCCCTGATTGTACCACTGGGAATCTGAAACTCACTGAGAGAAACCCAACTTTGCCAGGCATCGTTCTGGGGAAGGCTGTGAGAGGATCAGAGAAAAGAATGAGAAACAATTCTTATTTTAACCAGCTGCACCTGATGTCGTGCACACGTGCAATGTGTTATGGAGATCTGTTTACCAAAGGGTGGTTTCTTAATTAGCCAATGGTGATGGTGTTTTAATTAAAGGACCAATCAATTCCACCTGTATCATAACTGTCTATAAAAGCAATGGGGTTCTTATTAAAAATTATTGATCAGCCTTCTGTGAATCATGGAGTTCGTGCTAATTATTGCCAGTTTGGGGCTGTGTTATAACAGCAGCTCTCTTTGTTATTCATTGTCTGCACATTTTCTCTGCTCCTTTTCCCCCCTCAGGAAGGAAAAGCTTTGAACAGGGTGCTGACTAAAAACTTCTGCCTCTTGTGCCTGCCTTGTTTTGATGCTGCTGCAGCAGAGGATCAAAAGGGAACACGTTTTTCTCTGGCAGATGACAGCAGCCGGGCTGGGGGAGCAGGGATGTGCTCAGAGGCACGGCCTCGCTGGGAGCTGCAAACAGCCCTGTCAGCTCCCAGGGACAAAGGGGCTCCGTGTGCCCCTTGATGCCAGCTCTGCCAGCAGGGGCTGGGGCTCTCAGCAAACGGGGAGCGGGTGAGGAGCCCCCGGCCTGACCCCACTGCACAGGGAACATCCCCAGGGCAGCACCTTCCTGGTGGCCAAACCTCAGAAAGTTTCCAGGCTCACCACAGAGACCTCTGGAAACACCCAGGCATTAAAACAAAGATCAATTCCTGACCCACTGGTGCTGCTGGATGCCTCAGAGATTAGGAAAACCGGTCAAAAATTAATATTTGCTCAGTAAATTAAAAATTTTAAATTAAATTAATTTTTTAAATTAATTTAATTGAAATTTATAATTTTTATTTTAAAAATAAAATTTAATTTAAAGTTTTTAATTTTAAAAATAAATTTAATTTAAAATTTACAAATTTTATTTTTAAAATTAATTTAATTGAAAATTTAAAATTTAAATTTTTAAATTAATTAAAAATTTAAAATGTGCTCAGGTGATTTTTCTTTCACAGTGTTCAGCGCCTTCAAATCACCTGTTGGAGGGTTTTTTTCTTAGGAAGTTTTTTACATTTCAAAGCAGCACAAAATGCTTATTTTTTTCACCAGGCATAAAAAAAGATCAATTCCTGGCCACTGGTGCTGCTGGATGCCTCAGAGATTAGGAAAACTGGTCAAAAATAAGTATTTGCTCAATAAATTAAAACTAATTTTCTAAAATTAAATTAATTTAATTTTAGAAATTAATTTAATTGAAAATTTAATTTTTTTAATTTTAAAAATTAATTTAATTTAAAATTTAAAATGTGCTCCGGTGATTTTTCTTTCGCAGTGTTCAGCACCTTCAAATCACCTGTTGGAGGGTTTTTTTCTTAGGAAGTTTTTTACATTTTAAAGCAGCACAAAATGCTTATTTTTTCACCAGGCATAAAAAAAGATCAATTCCTGACCCACTGGTGCTGCTGGATGCCTCAGAGATTAGGAAAACTGGTCAAAAATTAGTATTTGTTCAATAAATTAAAACTAATTTTCTAAAATTAAATTAATTTAATTTTAAAAATTAATTTAATTGAAAATTTAAATTTTTTAATTTTAAAAATTAATTTGATTTAAAATTTAAAATTCACTCAGGTGATTTTTCTTTCACAGTGTTCAGCACCTTCAAATCACCTGTTGGAGGGTTTTTTTCTTAGGAAGTTTTTTACATTTTAAAGCAGCACAAAATGCTTATTTTTTCCACCCACCTCTTTGCAATTTTTATTTCCACTGCTCTATTTTCCTGCAGAATTTTGCCAGTGCTGGCAGACTGACAGAGCTGTGCAGTTTCAAAGCTCTCTTGTCACTCTGCCACCACAAAACAGCCAGAATTTGGAAAAGGCAAAAGGGGGGGAAAATATGGAAATACTCCCTGCTAGGAGAGTAAATGGGGGATGAAAAGATTAAAAAAAATAAAAATGTAGCTTCAAAGAAATGTAGAATTAAAAATAAATCTACCAATCCTGCTCATTTTGGAGGAAGATTTGCACTGCATAATCTGGTTTGCAGCCTCAGGAATGTTCTCCAGAAGATCAGAGCCCTGTGCAGCTCCCTGCAGGTCCTTTAGCTGGGTTCCTCTGCAGGTTTGGGAAAAGGAAAAACATGGGGTTGTCCTGCTCAGGTACACTGAAACCATCCCCCTATAAAAGAATAATAAAGCATTTATATTAGTTGTTTACTATTATTATTATTATTATTATATATTATTATTATTATTATTATTATTATTATTATTTCTATTATTTTTATAATATTAAATAAAAATAAAAATAAAAATAAAAATAAAAATAAAAATAATAATAATAATAATAATAATAATAAGAGCCCTTTTGGGTGTAAAATCCCCCTGTAGAGCCCTCTGTGTTCACCCACCCTTGGGAACAGGGGAAATTGTGGTGAGAGCAGCAGATCGTGCTCCTTCTGCGAGGGGCTCTCTCCTATTTTATTTGAAATTAAACAACGCTTAACCTTGTTAATTTGTCACTCAGGCTGGCGAGAAAAGAGGCTGAGGAGCAGCTGGCTTGCTCCAGTGGGAAATGGAATAAATCTGAGCTGAATCAAGGAGTGTTACTCACAGAACAGAGTACATGGAGTGAGTTGGTTATTGTTAAACAAGAGCAGGGCTCCTGAAAGGAGGGTGACAGGAGTTCTGTCCAGGGGCTGCTGTGCAGCTGTTGCCCTGGCAAAGGAGAAATCTGCTCCAGAGGAATGAATGGGGAGCATTTCCCAGTTCTGGATGGGAAACAAGCCCTGCCCGGCAGCAGCACCAGTGGGGAGATGCAGCCAGGGCAGAAAAGCACAGACACATCCCCAGAGCAAGAGAAAGCAGAGAAACTCCAGCTCCTGGGATATTTGCAAGGCTTCAAACCCACGGGAGATCTCTCCATCCTTGCTGGTGCTGGAGTCCCCACCAGGAGCAGATTTTCTGGAGCTCTGGGGAGCAGCACCACAGAGAGAGGGGGACAAGGAGGAGCTGTGGGAGCTGGGGAGGTGTGAGAGCCTGGCCAGAGCTTGGGAAGGGACCCCAGGAGCAGGGCCTCAGCCAGCCCAGCCCAGCAAAGCCCAGCCTGGCAAAGCCCAGGAGCAGGGCCTCAGCCAGCCCAGCTCAGCAAAGCCCAACCTGGCAAAGCCCAGGAGCAGGGCCTCAGCCAGCCCAGCTCAGCAAAGCCCAGCCTAGCAAAGCCCAGGAGCAGGCCTCAGCAAAGCCCAGCCCAGCAAAGCCCAGCTCAGCCAAGCTCAGCTCCCAGCCCTGCAGGAGGGGCTCAGCCAGCTGGGCAGGCAGCTGCTGCCATCTGGGATGCCCTGGCACATCCTGCTGCTCCTCCTGCCCAGGCTGTGCTCTGCCTGCCAGCCTGGGCTCCTGCCCTGCTCAGCCCAGGGCTCCCAAAAAGGCACCAAACCCCTGTGGGGACTGAGCCCCTCTGACTCTGCCACAGCTCAGGGGAACCATTCCCACCCCAGGCAAGCAGATGTTTGTTCCTGAAGAGCCTCCTGGTCACAAATGTTTATCCTGTCTCCTATCTGGCCCTTTCACATGCTCAGTTTTGCCAGCACAGCTCCTCAGGGTGCTCATGACTCCTTTTTCCCTTGAACATGCTGTGAGCAGCCTGGAGGCAGCCAGGGCTGGGGAGGGGAAGCTGAGATCAGCACCTTTTCCCTGCTGTGACCTTGGAGGTCTCATTGCACCTCTGTGTGTGTGTCGGAACTCAGCACATCCCTCCGGGTGTCCAGAGTTGCTAGGATCCCTCTGGGGGGCTCGGAGACCCTGGCACTCAGCCCAGAGCACCTGGGGGTTTGGTTATGACCCCTGGAGCAAGTTGCCAGCTTTGTATGAGGACATGAAAGTCACACAGGTTTGAATGATGTAATAATAAAATATTCACAGGGTGAAAATGTAGATTTTAGGATTTTTGGTATGGGGGTTATGGGGACAAGATGGAGGAACTTGGCCATGTCCAGCCTTTCTTCTTCTTCTTCTTGCTCTCCATTTTCTGCAGTGATGTTGGCACTTTGGGATTGGTTTAGAGTAGAAGTGCACTGTCTAACATAGGTGATAGGCATTGGGAATTAAGTGTAAATATGTTATATGTAGTTTGTAGTATAAAAGGACAACACTGCCTCGGGGGCGGTCAGAGTGCCTGTGGCTGCCCTGCTGAGCAGATATCAGCTGGGCAGAAAGAAAATTTTATAGATAAGAATTAATAAACAACCTCAAGACTGAGAAGAGTCCAGACTCGTTCTTCAGTTGCGCGGGCTGAAGCAGAGACACCCTGCACATCTCGGGGCAGCAATTATCAACAGCAACCCGAGATGTGTGCCCGGGTCCTGGCAGGGAGCAGGCAGGGGAAGAAATGCAGGACTTGCCTGTCCAGCTGCTTGAAGTGCTGCAGGGAGGGCTGAGCTATGGAATAACCCAGGTGGCAAATGGAGGGTTCACCTTTCCTCTGCTGCTCTGGGCAAGGGTTCTGTTCCTGAGCTGCTCAGGTCAGCAGGAAAGGGCAGGAGAGCCTCTCTGCAGCTGCAGCAAACACTGATCCCTCCCCTGGTGCTCTGCTCCAGCCCCAGCCTGTGCTGAGCAGACACTGGCAGCAGCTCTTCCTCCCTGGAAGGAAGAAGGCAGGAGCAGAGTCCAGAGCTGCATGGAAACGACAGCCAGAACTCTCTGAACTCTCATTTGGGAGCTCATTTACTTTCTGCTGATGCTGCAGCAGAACCCCCCTCCCACAGGCAGGGGCTTCAGCTCTGTCAGGCCCAGTGACCTCTCACGTCTCAGAGAAACATAAATATTGAATAAAACACAGCTCAGAGCCTGGGCTGGGGAGGCACACAGCAGCCTGGAAAGGAACTCAGCGTGTGTGTGATCCTCAAGGCCCAGGGCAGCGATCCTGAGGCCAGGTCTTGGTGGGGCACAGAAAGTGGGAAAATCAAACCACAGGGAACAGGAGAAGAGAACAAAATGTTTGTGCAGCAGTACCAGGTGTGAATAAACATCTCCACGTGGCTCTGCAGTGCACAGAGAGCAGGTGGATTGCCTGCTCCGTGTGCAGTGCCCAGATTATTTCTCTGTCTTCTAGGAACTGCTGTCATTTTCCTGGTTATCTCTTCCTAGAAGAACATCTCATTTACTGTCTGAAGAGCTCTGAAATTACCCTGCTCCCCTCTTGCTGCCACATCCACCTCAGCTGCCACTCTTGGGGCTGGAAGGTTTTGTTTTGTGCCTCAGCTTCAGTGGGGGAGCCAAGCCCAAAGCTGGAGCACTTCTGGAATTGATTTGCACAGTACCTGGGATGTGAGTATAATGGAATCATAGAATCCTGGGATCATGGGATCATGGAATGGTTTGGGTTGGAAGGGACCTTAAAGCTCCAATCCAGCTCCAACCCCCCCACCATGGGCAGGAAGTTCCACTGAAACACCCAGAAAAACAATGGAATTTTCTGCAGTGAATCCCTGGCAGCTCTCAGCCAGCCCAGCCCAGTCTGGCACTGCAGCCCAGAGGCTCAGGTGTGCCCAGCCTGGCCCTGAGCTGCAGATGTGCCCTCTGAGCTCCAGATGTGCCCCCTGAACAGCAGGGCTGTGCAGCCCCTGTGCACAGCCTCCCCTGCAGCCCGGGCTGGGGCTCAGGTGGCTGCACAGGAACCTGCCAGCATTCCTGTCCACCTCTGTGCTGCTCACACCTGGGCTCAGGTGGCTGCACAGGAACCTGCCAGCATTCCTGTCCACCTCTGTGCTGCTCACACCTGGGCTCAGGTGGCTGCACAGGAACCTGCCAGCATTCCTGTCCACCTCTCTGCTGCTCACGCTGGGCTCAGGTGGCTGCACAGGAACCTGCCAGCATTCCTGTCCACCTCTGTGCTGCTCACACCTGGTGGCTGCACAGGAACCTGCCAGCATTCCTGTCCACCTCTCTGCTGCTCACACCTGGTGGCTGCACAGGAACCTGCCAGCATTCCTGTCCACCTCGCTGCTGCTCACACCTGGGCATTCCTCCTTGTCTGGTGAGTAATGTCCCTCCAAAGCGACCCTGACCAATCGCAGGAGCCAGCAGAGCAGAGCATCAGCTCAGGGCAGTGGGGGGTGGGAATGCAGAGCTTCATTAAGCAGTAATCAATTAGAGAGCTCAGCAGAAGCTGGGGATGGCAGCAGGCTCCCGGGGCAGGCTGCTTGGATGCTGAGCCTGCCCCAAACCTTTCCCCACAGACTGAGGGACCCCAGAGCAGCTGCCTGTTGTGGTGTTGTGGGTCCCAGGATGAGGTGAGAGATGAGAATCTGACTTCAAGTTCTCAGAAGGCTGTGGCCTGTTAAAGCCAGGCCTGCTCCTGATCTTTGCTAATTGGCCCAGCTGCAGCTCCTTAGGGGTAAGATTACTTTCTACACTATCTTTATTTTCTTATATTCTATCCCCCTGCAATACTGTACTTATTAAGAAACTCATCCCCTTACAGACAGTCTGATACAGCTTTCACCTAGCTGGTCAATCCATCCAAATACCATCCAGTGTTGACCTAATTGGTCCATCCAGCTTTGACCTAACTGGTCAATCAATGCAATCACCCTCCAGTGGCCCATGAAGAAATCACCCTTTGGCAAACAAATCTCCATAACACATTCCACGTGTGCACAACAACAGGGGCAGCGAGTGGAGACGAGAATTGTTTCTCATTCTTTTCTCTGAACTTTCTCACAGCTTCCCAGGGAAATCCTGGGAGAGAACTGGGAGACAACAGAGAGAATTTCTCTTTCTGTTCAGAGGATGTGTGATTGCCACAGCAGATGGACCCTGGAGGATTCAAAGCATACCCAGAGCCCTCGGGAGCCTTCCCCTCCTCAGGGCAGAGGAGCCTTGGGCAGCAGCATTGCCAGGGTGTGACTGATTGATCTGCAAAGGAACAAACCAGCCCTTGGCTGTTGGCTGGTGTCTCTGTGAATTCCAGGCTGGATTTTCTGCTCACCCACATCCCCACAGCGACATGGGGACAGCTGTGGCAGGTCCCACCTCCAGCGCAGGTTCTGAGGGATGCTGTGACACATTTCTGCCGTGTTTTCCCCTGCTGTGACTCCTGTCACACAGCATTAACTCCCTGCAAGCCCTCAGCTGCGTGTTGTGCCTAAAAGGAGATTGAGGGAGGAACATCAGCTCTGGCAAGATCCTTGGGAAATCATCACAAGACAGGCCAGGAAATATTTCGAGGAACAACTTGCTAACTGTAAAAGAAATACCAACAAATCCTCCTGAAGCACAGCAGCAGCAGCAGGAACGCTGCCAGAGAGGCTCCAAGGCCACTGAATGAGTCAGACAAGGAAGGAAAAGCTCAAGGAAGATAAGGCTGGAGCAGAAAATCCAGATGATTCTTCCATTGATGTTTGCTGGGGAGGAACTGAGGAGAATTCTGCCAGTGGAACTTTTCTTTATGGGTTAAGATTGGAGGAACTGTCTCAAATAATGGAATGAGCACTTTGAAATCCTCGCTGGGGTTTGGAAGTGGCAGGCTCAGGGATAAATATGATAAAAGTAAAGGATTGGGCATGGCATTTATCAGGGCAAGGGCTGCCTTGCACACCCATTAGTGCTCTTTAAAGGAGGAGCTGGGCTTTTGCAGGAGGGTGATTTGATTGAAGCAATGGATTATCCAAAAAATTGCAGCAGAATCAGGTGCAGAGCCGGAAAGCCAGAGGGAACAGCAAGGAGGATGTTCCAAAGTGCACTGTGATCTCCACAGGGGGAGGTGGAACTGAAGGGAACTGTTCCATCAGGAAAAATATCCTGGGAGATACAATAACAGTCCTGAAGACTGTAAGTGGCACCAAAAGGATAAAAAGGACATTAATAGCCTGGTTTTTATAACCCCAAACCAAGAAGGAATAATCTGAAACACAGCAAGTTAGGGGGAAAAGAAAAAGGTGTATTTCCCATTCAGCTTCTAGTTAATTAAAGAGTGGAACTGTTTGCTGTGAAATGTTGTGAGTTCTGAAATGATGCATGGATTCATGAAGCAATTAAAAACTTGTTAAACAGTAATCTCCACCTCTTGTTCAAAACTGCCTGAATTACAGACTGACAGCAAAGAGGGGGACAAAGGAAGGACTTGGCTCAGGGACTCTGGGGTTCCTTCCCTCCCTCCCCATTATTTACCCAGGATTTCAGAAGCCATTTCCCCTGATCAAATCCATCTGCAATTCTCCATTTTCAGCCCCAGTATTTCCTAAAATCCCCACTATCAGCAGCAAATTTCCCAGCAGTGTCCAGCTCTTCTTCCAGGCTGTGTAAAACCAGCTTTGTGGAATCAGGGATGGACGAGGGACCAACCTCAGATTTCATCAAGCTGAGGTGGAAATGAGGATTTGGCACCTCAGACAGGGTCCCTGGGGAAAAAGGGAATAATTTCTCACCCACCCCATCACCATGAAATCCCTACAAAACCAGAAAAAGAGGCAGAATTCAGAGCTGGGATAAAAATGTGCAGATTTGGGGATATCAGGGGCAAGAGACAAGGGGGTCCTTCCCCTTTGCACCCCCAGGCTCCACCAGTGCTGCTCTGCCAGCCTGGCTTTGGCAGGGTTTGGAAACTGTTATTTCACATCCAAAAACTTAATTTGCTGCATTTCATGTGTGTGAGGGTGGAAGGTTTCATTAAAAGCAATCTCTGGTCCAAAGGGTTTGAAACAAGCCGTGGGTGGGATGTGCCAGGAGTCACTCCCTGCCCTTTGTTGGTGGCTCTGCTGTGTGACAGGGACAATTCACCAGCAGGATTATGAAAACCCCTCCAGGAACAACTCGTCAGGAGAGGTTTTAGAGGTCTGGAAATCTCAAAAAGCAGAGCAGAGTGAGAACTGGGAGTTTGTTTCCCCAGGGAAATTTCTAAGTGAGACAAAATTGTTATTTGCTCTGCATTTAAGTTTCCAGGCAGCAGCTTGAAACCAACCCAGGGTTTTCCCTTTTTTTGCCAGCTCTGTTTTCAAACAGAAAAGTTCCATTTCTGCATTGCCTCCTCTGTGTTTCCCTCTGTGAGAAACCACGGAAGCAACAGAAAAACAGGGAGAGCAGCTGAAGAAATAAAGAAATAACATAACAACGTTTTCCCTCATGAAAAGGAAACGTCCCAATAAATCCCTTCTGCACTGTGGAGAGCCTGTTGCTCTCTCCCTGCAATAAATATTTCTTCCATTGTCATGGGCACAGAAAGTCGAGGCAAACACTCTCATTTTCCAGTGGGAAAAAAAATAGATTTCTCCAGTTTAGGATTTGGAGAAAAGGAAAACTAAGAAACATTTTGCTTGGCTTCTTCCCACCAGCGTTCTCACATTGAAATACATAGAATGGAAATTTTCATTCGTCACAGTTTCTGGAGAAATTGTTTTATAATAAATCTCCCAGACCTAAGCATGACAGCAAACCCCCAGGAGTCATTCACACAAATAAAATCTCATCTGTGCAAGGAGCTGGGGTGGCAGCACCAGAGGATGCTTTGAAAACAAAACCAAACCGCACAAAACAAAGCAAGGAAAGTGCTGAGCTCTTGCTGCTGACGTTGGAGCCCAGGAGAGCTGTGTCCCATGGCCAGCACTGGTCACAGCCACTGCCTGCGGTGCCCAGCTGGTGAAGCATGATTCAGCTGGCACAGAGGGAGCTGCTGAGGGCTGGAAAAAATTTCTTGGCCACCCTGGTATTTGGAGAGGGGGATTTGCTCTGCTGGGGTCCCTGTGCCAGGTCAGGGAGTCAGCTCTGAGCTTTGGGTCAGACTCCCCCATCTGAGCAAGGGCTGAGGTCGGAGCTGAGCCCAGCCCCTGCCAGTGCAGAGCCCTGTGGTATTTTCAGGGTCCCCAGGACGAAGGAGGAATTGAGAATCTGGCTCCATGTTCTTAGAAGGCTAATTTATTATTTTATTATTATTATTATTTTAGAAATAAATTTATTATTTATTATTTTATGATGTTGTATTATATTATAGAAAAGAATATAATGCTTTTCTAATACCTTGCTATACTAAAACTATACTAAAGAATAGAGAAAGGATACTTACAGAAGGCTTAACAAGACATTGATTAAACACTCGTGACTGACTCCTCAGAGTCCTGTGATTGGTCATTAAGTAAAAACAATTCACATGTTGGATAAGCAATCTCCAAACACATTCCAAAGCAGCAAAACACAGGAGAAGCAATCAGATAATTCTTGTTTTCATTTTTCTCTGAGGCTTCTCAGCTTCCCAGGGGATGAAACCCTGGCGAAGGGATTTTTCAGAAAAGGGGATTTTTGCAGTGACAGACCCCCAGCAGGGAGCAGATCATCTGCTGTGAGCACCTTGGATGTGAGGAGAGGCTGAGAATTCCCCGGGCTGGAATTTCCCTGCCAGAGGGAGGAACTGCAGCTCCAGCTCTGTGGAAAATCCACTCTCCCCGTGCCCACCTCTCCCCGAGGCTCGGCGGGCTGTGAGAGTGACGAGGACAATAAACTGCATCGCTCAATTATCCCGCAGAGGAGCTGCTGTAATTCCAGCCCCCGATCGATCCCGCAGCCCCCGTGTCCCCTGGATTAGCACGGTGGGCATTGCACTCGCGTGGAAGAGGATTGGGAGCGGGGGCGCGGGGAGGCGGACGGGCAGCTTTTATTTAATCTAATGGTTGTTCTACGACCCGATTTCCCGCAGGCTCTTTGATTTGCAGCGAGCAGCGAGGGAATCAGCTGGGTTTTTAAAGGCTTGCTGACAACAACTGCTGATAAATAAAGATGAGCTTCTACCAGCGAGTATTCTCTGGGAACAAAAGATTTGTACCTTGGGATCTTCTGGCCAGGGGCACGGGCGGGGAGAGTGTGGCAGGGAGAATTAACATGCAGAGCCTGGAACTGAGTACTTCCACCATAATAAGCACAGGAAAATGTGGAGAGCAGCAGAAAATCGGTTTAAAATGCAGGCCCAGAAAGGATGGAGCTCTGACTCCAGGGCTGATGTCCCTTGGGGACACAGAGCAGTTTGGTGGCTTGTCCTGTGTCACCAGGGGAGCCCCAGGGAGGGTCCTGCTGCAGAGGGACACAGGTTTCAGCTTGCCAACATCACTGGATCCTTTGGATCTCCCAGCAGCACAGAGATGCTGGCAGGAGCTCCTGGGGAGGATTTCACCGTGGCCATGAGGTGACCATGCCAGTGCAGGGCTGGGCATCTCAGGGGCATCACCTGCCCAGGGCTGTGCACTCTGGGCTTTGGATACACTTGTTAACCTGGGCTTCTGGATAACCCTGCTCTGGGCTTTGGGGGCTAAAT
>CM032370.1:7602362-7745894 GCA_019023105.1 Diglossa brunneiventris
CCCGGCATGCAGCCCAGAGCACCTGGGGGTTTGTTATGACCCCTGGAGCAAGTTGCCAGCTTTGTATGAGGACATGAAAGTCACACAGGTTTGAATGATGTAATAATAAAATATTCACAGGGTGAAAATGTAGATTTAGGATTTTGGTATGGGGGTTATGGGGACAAGATGGAGAACTTGGCCATGTCCAGCCTTTCTTCTTCTTCTTCTTGCTCTCCATTTCTGCAGTGATGTTGGCACTTTAGGATTGGTTTAGAGTAGAAGTGCACTGTCTAACATAGGTGATGGGATGGGAATTAAGTGTAAATATGTTATATGTAGTTTGTAGTATAAAAGGACAACACTGCCTCGGGGGCGGTCAGAGTGCTGTGGCTGCCCTGCTGAGCAGATATCAGCTGGGCAGAAAGAAAATTTTATAGGTAAGAATTAATAAACAACCTCAAGACCAACAAGTGAAGAGTCCAAACTCGTTCTTCAGTTGCGCGGGCCGAAGCAGAGACACCCTGCACATCTCGGGGCAGCAATTATCAACAGCAACCCGAGATGTGTGCCCGGGTCCTGTCAGGGAGCAGGCAGGGGAAGAAATGCAGGACTTGCCTGTCCAGCTGCTTGAAGTGCTGCAGGGAGGGCTGAGCTATGGAATAACCCAGGTGGCAGACAGAGGGTTCACCTTTCCTCTGCTGCTCTGGGCGAGGGTTCTGTTCTGAGCTGCTCAGGTCAGCAGGAAAGGGCAGGAGAGCCTCTCTGCAGCTGCAGCAAGCACTGATCCCTCCCCTGGCGCTCTGCTCCAGCCCCAGCCTGTGCTGAGCAGACACTGGCAGCAGCTCTGCCTCCCTGGAAGGAAGAAGGCACGAGCAGAGTCCAGAGCTGCATGGAAACGACAGCCAGAACTCTCTGAACTCTCATTTGGGAGCTCATTTACTTTCTGCTGATGCTGCAGCAGAACCCCCCTCCCACAGGCAGGGGCTTCAGCTCTGTCAGGCCCAGTGACCTCTCACGTCTCAGAGAAACATAAATATTGAATAAAACACAGCTCAGAGCCCGGGCTGGGGAGGCACACAGCAGCCTGGAAAGGAACTCAGCGTGTGTGTGATCCTCAAGGCCCAGGGCAGCGATCCTGAGGCCAGGTCTTGGTGGGGCACAGAAAGTGGGAAAATCAAACCACAGGGAACAGGAGAAGAGAACAAAATGTTTGTGCAGCAGTACCAGGTGTGAATAAACATCTCCACGTGGCTCTGCAGGGCACAGAGAGCAGGTGGATTGCCTGCTCCGTGTGCAGGGCCCAGATTATTTCTCTGTCTTCTAGGAAATGCTGTCATTTTGCTGGTTATCTCTTCCTAGAAGAACATCTCATTTACTGTCTGAAGAGCTCTGAAGTTACCCTGCTCCCCTCTTGCTGCCACATCCACCTCAGCTGCCACTCTTGGGGCTGGAAGGTTTTGTTTTGTGCCTCAGCTTCAGTGGGGGAGCCAAGCCCAAAGCTGGAGCACTTCTGGAATTGATTTGCACAGTACCTGGGATGTGAGTATAATGGAATCATAGAATCCTGGGATTATGGGATCATGGAATGGTTTGGGTTGGAAGGGACCTTAAAGATCCAACCCCCCCACCATGGGCAGGAAGTTCCACTGAAACACCCAGAAAAATGATGGAATTTTCTGCAGTGAATCCCTGGCAGCTCTCAGCCAGCCCAGCCCAGTCTGGCACTGCAGCCCAGAGGCTCAGGTGTGCCCAGCCTGGCCCTGAGCTGCAGATGTGCCATCTGAGCTCCAGATGTGCTCCCTGAACAGCTGGGCTGTGCAGCCCCTGTGCACAGCCTCCCCTGCAGCCCGGGCTGGGGCTCAGGTGGCTGCACAGGGACCTGCCAGCATTCCTGTCCACCTCGCTGCTGCTCACACCTGGTGGCTGCACAGGAACCTGCCAGCATTCCTGTCCACCTCGCTGCTGCTCACACCTGGGCATTCCTCCTTGTCTGGTGAGTAATGTCCCTCCAAAGCGACCCTGACCAATCGCAGGAGCCAGCAGAGCAGAGCATCAGCTCAGGGCAGTGGGGGGTGGGAATGCAGAGCTTCATTAAGCAGTAATCAATTAGAGAGCTCAGCAGAAGCTGGGGATGGCAGCAGGCTCCCGGGGCAGGCTGGATGGATGCTGAGCCTGCCCCAAACCTTTCCCCACAGACTGAGGGACCCCAGAGCAGCTGCCTGTTGTGGTGTTGTGGGTCCCAGGATGAGGTGAGAGATGAGAATCTGACTTCAAGTTCTCAGAAGGCTGTGGCCTGTTAAAGCCAGGCCTGCCTGATCTTTGATAATTGGCCCAGCTGCAGCTCCTTAGGGGTAAGATTACTTTCTACACTATTTTTATTTTCTTATATTCTATCCCCCTGCAATACTGTACTTATTAAGAAACTCATCCCCTTACAGACAGTCGGATACAGCTTTGACCTAACTGGTCAATCCATCCAAATACCATCCAGTGTTGACCTAATTGGTCCATCCAGCTTTGACCTAACTGGTCAATCCAGGCAATCACCATCCAGTGGCCCATGAAGAAATCACCCTTTGGCAAACAAATCTCCATAACACATTCCACGTGTGCACAACAACAGGGGCAGCAAGTGGAGATGAGGATTGTTTCTCATTCTTTTCTCTGAACTTTCTCACAGCTTCCCAGGGAAATCCTGGGAGAGAACTGGGAGACAACAGAGAGGATTTCTCTTTCTGTTCAGAGGATGTGTGATTGCCACAGCAGATGGACCCAGGGCGCTCCTGGACGATTCAAAGCCCACCCAGAGCCTTTGGGAGCCTTCCCTCCTCGGAGGAGCCTTGGGCAGCGCATTCCCGTGTCTCTGCAGGGCAGAGGCACCGCAGCAGCTGCGTGTGATGATGTGATTATCTGCAAAGGAACAAACCAGCCCTTGGCTGTTGGCTGGTGTCTCTGTGAATTCCAGGCTGGATTTTCTGCTCACCCACATCCCCACAGTGACATGGGGACAGCTGTGGCAGGTGCCACCTCCAGCGCAGGTTCTGAGGGATGCTGTGACACATTTCTGCCGTGTTTTCCCCTGCTGTGACTCCTGTCACACAGCATTAACTCCCTGCAAGCCCTCAGCTGCGTGTTGTGCCTAAAAGGAGATTGAGGGAGGAACATCAGCTCTGGCAAGATCCTTGGGAAATCATCACAAGACAGGCCAGGAAATATTTCGAGGAACAACTTGCTAACTGTAAAAGAAATACCAACAAATCCTCCTGAAGCGCAGCAGCAGCAGCAGGAACGCTGCCAGAGAGGCTCCAAGGCCACTGAATGAGTCAGACAAGGAAGGAAAAGCTCAAGGAAGATAAGGCTGGAGCAGAAAATCCAGATGAATTCTTCACATTGATGTTTGCTGGGGAGGAACTGAGGAGAATTCTGCCAGTGGAACTTTTCTTTATGGGTTAAGAATTGGAGGAACTGTCTCAAATTAATGGAATGAGCACTTTGAAATCCTCGCTGGGGTTTGGAAGTGGCAGGCTCAGGGATAAATATGATAAAAGTAAAGGATTGGGCATGGCATTTATCAGGGCAAGGGCTGCCTTGCACACCCATTAGTGCTCTTTAAAGGAGGAGCTAGGCTTTTGCAGGAGGGTGATTTGATTGAAGCAATGGATTATCCAAAAAATTGCAGCAGAATCAGGTGCAGAGCCGGAAAGCCAGAGGGAACAGCAAGGAGGATGTTCCAAAGTGCACTGTGATCTCCGCAGGGGGAGGTGGAACTGAAGGGAACTGTTCCATCAGGAAAAATATCCTGGGAGATACAATAACAGTCCTGAAGACTGTAAGTGGCACCAAAAGGATGAAAAGGACATTAATAGCCTGGTTTTTATAAACCCAAACCAAGAAGGAATAATCTGAAACACAGCAAGTTAGGGGGAAAAGAAAAAGGTGTATTTCCCATTCAGCTTCTAATTAATTAAAGAGTGGAACTGTTTGCTGTGAAATGTTGTGAGTTCTGAAATGATGCATGGATTCATGAAGCAATTAAAAACTTGTTAAACAGTAATCTCCAACCTCTTGTTCAAAACCTGCCTGAATTACAGACTGACAGCAAAGAGGGGGACAAGGGAAGGACTTGGCTCAGGGACTCTGGGGTTCCTTCCCTCCCTCCCCATTATTTACCCAGGATTTCAGAAGCCATTTCCCCTGATCAAATCCATCTGCAATTCTCCATTTTCAGCCCCAGTATTTCCTAAAATCCCCACTATCAGCAGCAAATTTCCCAGCAGTGTCCAGCTCTTCTTCCAGGCTGTGTAAAACCAGCTTTGTGGAATCAGGGATGGACGAGGGACCAACCTCAGATTTCATCAAGCTGAGGTGGAAATGAGGATTTGGCACCTCAGACAGGGTCCCTGGGGAAAAGGGGAACCATTTCTCACCCACCCCATCACCGTGAAATCCCTACAAAGCCAGAAAAAGAGGCAGAATTCAGAGCTGGGATAAAAATGTGCAGATTTGGGGATATCAGGGGCAAGAGACAAGGGGGTCCTTCCCCTTTGCACCCCCAGGCTCCACCAGTGCTGCTCTGCCAGCCTGGCTTTGGCAGGGTTTGGAGACTGTTATTTCACATCCAAAAACTTAATTTGCTGCATTTCATGTGTGTGAGGGTGGAAGGTTTCATTAAAAGCAATCTCTGGTCCAAAGGGTTTGAAACAAGCCGTGGGTGGGATGTGCCAGGAGTCACTCCCTGCCCTTTGTTGGTGGCTCTGCTGTGTGACAGGGACAATTCACCAGCAGGATTATGAAAACCCCTCCAGGAACAACACGTCAGGAGAGGTTTTAGAGGTCTGGAAATCTCAAAAAGCAGAGCAGAGTGAGAACTGGGAGTTTTTTTCCCCAGGGAAATTTCTAAGTGAGACAAAATTGTCATTTGCTCTGCATTTAAGTTTCCAGGCAGCAGCTTGAAACCAACCCAGGGTTTTCCCTTTTTTTGCCAGCTCTGTTTTCAAACAGAAAAGTTCCATTTCTGCATTGCCTCCTCTGTGTTTCCCTCTGTGAGAAAACCACGGAAGCAACAGAAAAACAGGGAGAGCAGCTGAAGAAATAAAGAAATAACATAACAACGTTTTCCCTCATGAAAAGGAAACGTCCCAATAAATCCCTTCTGCACTGTGGAGAGCCTGTTGCTCTCTCCCTGCAATAAATATTTCTTCACATTGTCATGGGCACAGAAAGTCGAGGCAAACACTCTCATTTTCCAGTGGGAAAAAAAATAGATTTCTCCAGTTTAGGATTTGGAGAAAAAGAGAAAACTAAAGAAACATTTTGCTTGGCTTCTTCCCACCAGCGCTCTCACATTGAAATACATAGAATGGAAATTTTCATTCGTCACAGTTTCTGGAGAAATTGTTTTATAATAAATCTCCCAGACCTGAGCAATGACAACAAACCCCCAGGAGTCATTTCACACAAATAAAATCTCATCTGTGCAAGGAGCTGGGGTGGCAGCACCAGAGGACGCCTTTGAAAACAAAACCAAACCCCACAAAACAAAGCAAAGGAAAGTGCTGAGCTCTTGCTGCTGACGTTGGAGCCCAGGAGAGCTGTGTCCCATGGCCAGCACTGGTCACAGCCACTGCCTGAGGTGCCCAGCTGGTGAAGCATGAATTCAGCTGGCACAGAGGGAGCTGCTGAGGGCTGGAAAAAATTTCTCGGCCACCCTGGTATTTGGAGAGGGGGATTTGCTCTGCTGGGGTCCCTGTGCCAGGTCAGGGAGTCAGCTCTGAGCTTTGGGTCAGACTCCCCCATCTGAGCAAGGGCTGAGGTCGGAGCTGAGCCCAGCCCCTGCCAGTGCCGAGCCCTGTGGTATTTTCAGGGTCCCCAGGACGAAGGAGGAATTGAGAATCTGGCTCCATGTTCTTAGAAGGCTAGTTTATTATTATTATTATTATTTTAGAAATAAATTTGTTATTTATTATTTTATGATGTTGTATTATATTATAGAAAAGAATATAATGCTATTCTAATACCTTGCTATACTAAAACTATACTAAAGAATAGAGAAAGGATACTTACAGAAGGCTTAACAAGACATTGATTTAACACTCGTGACTGACTCCTCAGAGTCCTGTGATTGGTCATTAAATAAAAACAATTCACATGTTGGATAAGCAATCTCCAAACACATTCCAAAGCAGCAAAACACAGGAGAAGCAATCAGATAATTCTTGTTTTCATTTTTCTCTGAGGCTTCTCAGCTTCCCAGGAGATGAAACCCTGGCGAAGGGATTTTTCAGAAAAAGGGATTTTTGCAGTGACAGACCCCCAGCAGGGAGCAGATCATCTGCTGTGAGCACCTTGGATGTGAGGAGAGGCTGAGAATTCCCCGGGCTGGAGTTTCCCTGCCAGAGGGAGGAACTGCAGCTCCAGCTCTGTGGAAAATCCACCCTCCCCGTGCCCACCTCTCCCCGAGGCTCGGCGGGCTGTGAGAGTGACGGGGACAATAAACTGCATTGCTCAATTATCCCGCAGAGGAGCTGCTGTAATTCCAGCCCCCGATCGATCCCGCAGCCCCCGTGTCCCCTGGATTAGCACGGTGGGCATTGCACTCGCTGGGAAGAGGATTAGGGGAGCGCAGGAGGCGGACGGGCAGCTTTTATTTAATCTAATGGTTGTTCTACCCGATTTCCCGCAGGCTCTTTTGATTTGCAGCGAGCAGGCGAGGGAGATCAGCTGGGTTTTTAAAGGCTTGCTGACACAACTGCTGATAAATAAAGATGAGCTTCTACCAGCGAGTATTCTCTGGGAAACAAAAGATTTGTACCTTGGGATCTTCTGGCCAGGGGCACGGGAGCGGGGAGAGTGTGGCAGGGAGGAATTAACATGCAGAGCCTGGAACTGAGTACTTCCAACCATAATAAGCAACAGGAAAAATGTGGAGAGCCGCAGAAAATCGGTTTAAAATGCAGGCCCAGAAAGGATGGAGCCCTGACTCCAGGGTTGATGTCCCTTGGGGACACAGAGCAGTTTGGTGGCCTGTCCTGTGTCACCAGGGGAGCCCCAGGGAGGGTCCTGCTGCAGAGGGACACAGGTTCAGCTTGCCAACATCACTGGCTCCTTTTGGGATGCTCCCAGCAGCACAGAGATGCTGGCAGGAGCTCCTGGGGGAGGATTTCACCGTGGCCATGAGGTGACCATGCCCAGGGCAGGTCTGGGCATCTCAGGGGCATCACCTGCCCAGGGCTGTGCACTCTGGGCTTTGGATACCCTTGTTAACCTGGGCTTCTGGATAACCCTGCTCTGGGCTTTGGGGGCTAAATTCCCACTTCTCCATCACTGGGAAGTGGTGCCCAGACAGAACTGCTGCTCAAGGGGCAATGCCAAGGGAAAATACCAAGGGGGAATTCCAAGAGGGAATTCCAAGGGGGAATGCCAGGGGGCAATTCCCAAGAGGGAATTCCAAGGGGGAATGCCAAGGGGCAATGCCAAGGGGAAATACCAAGGGGGAATTACAAGAAGGAGTTCCAAGGGGGGATTCCAAGTGGCAATTCCAAGGTACAATTGCAAGGGACAATTCCAAGGCACTGTGGTGAGCACCTGGCTGGTTCCCCCTGAGGGGGAGTGATCCAGTGGGATTCAGGGCTGAACACTGACTGGGAGAATTCCTCTGCTCCAGGCTGGTCCCTGGCCAGGCTTTCACCTTCCCCCAAAGGCTGCTGTGTCCTTCTCCCAGAACTGGCTCTGTTGGTCACCTCCCCTCCAAGGGTGATGGTTCTGAAAGGCGCTGGCAGGGCCATTTCCATGGAAGGGGACAGGTCCTTGGGAAGCTCTCAGGCCAAGCAGGAAGGGTCTGGCTGTGTCTGCCATGGGACTCACACTGGTGGTGCTTCAGTTTTAGTGTTTGTATTTTTCACATTCTGTGCTGCCTAGTGTGCAGTTCTGAGCTTCATGTTAAGTCTTGGTGAACTCTGTGCACAGAGCAGGGAGACAAAACAATTCCTGCTCCAGCTGGGCACCAAGGACAAATGATCCAAATCTCAGCCCAGGAGCACAAACACCGTGGGCTGGAGAGAGAAAAACAAGGATGGGACTGGATGGGCTAAAGCTGGAATGGGACAATGAACTGCAAGATGCAAATGGAGCAGAACTGATCCAAGGGAGAGGACCCCGGGAGCGCTCGTGCATTTTGGGGCCATTTGGTTCATCTTGGGTGCATCCCTGGCTGGGCTCTTGTGCTGCCCAAGGTGGATCCATTGAGGAGATCCTCTGAATAAATCCCTGCTTTGTTCTGTAACTGTGCCCAGCCTCTGCTCCAGCTCAGGCTCCCAGGGCAGCCCTGGGCACACAGGTGTGATGACACAAAGCCACTCTTTGTGAGCAATGGACAGGGAAGGGTCTGGGGCAGGAATCTGGGGATTGTCTCACATTTGGAAGCCTCAGCTCATGAGAGAGGCTGCTCAAAGCTCATTGAGCAGCACCTCTGAGCCCCCTCATTCCATCCCCACAGCAATCCAGCCTCCCAGTGATCACCAGTGCCCTGTCACTGCAGGACAGCAGTGAGTGGAACCAGGGATTCCCATCCAGGGGCCTCAGGCACGGCTGAGCTGGGAGCCCCAGGGCAGCCATGGATTCAACTGCTGTGGCACCCCAGGATGTGCTTTGTAATTACAACTCTGCCTTGAAGTGTCCTTCAAGGGCCAAGGGAACAATTTCTGATTTATGAAATAATATCTTTGCCTTTTCTAAAGTAAATATTTGGTGTCTGCTAAGGTTAACTCTGATTCATATCCTGCTGCAGGGTGAGTTCTGTAATAATGTCCCTGTGTTTGTGATATCAGACACCAGCTTTGCTACAAACGACGGCATTCAAGTACCAACCAGTGTTGCAGTGGAGAATCCCAGAGGAGAGGAGCCAGGGAAGTGGCTCCTGTTTATTACTGTGGAACATTAGCAGCAGCTGGGTTAGGTCACCTAAAGCCTTCCGTGCTGGATGGTTTCTATCTGGCCATAACTTTCCAAAGCTCTGCAATTTTCTGCTTGTCATCACTGTTTCTTTATGTGTGATCCTGCCTGATTAATTTCTTTTTTCTCGGGGAGAATATCTTTGGAGAAAACTCCTGCATCCCCTTGGATAACCCAGGTGTGATTGACCTTCCCTGGTCAGCAGGGCTCTGCTGTCCCACACAGGGTCATTTGCCTGCTCCCAGGAATTCCAGGGTCATTCCAGGATGTCCCTCCCAGCCCATCGAGTCCAGGTTGTCCCACCCTGTCCCCAGCCCAGAGCTCTCAGTGCCTCCTCCAGGAATTCCCTGGGCACCTCCAGGGATGGGCACTCCAACCCTCCCTGGGCAGTGCCAAGGCCTGAGCCCCCTTTCCATGGGGAAATTCCTGCTGTGCCCACCCTGAGCTGCCCTGGCCCAGCCTGAGGCCGTTCCCTCTGCTCCTGTCCCTGTTCCCTGGGAGCAGAGCCCAACCTGGGGCTGTGCCCTCCTGGCAGGAGCTGTGCAGAGCCAGAATTTCCCCCTGATCCCCCTTTTCTCCAGGCTGAGCTCCTTTCCAGCTCCCTCAGCCTCTCCTGGAACTCCATTCCCTTCCCTGGCCACGCTCCAGCCCCTCAATGTCCTTCCTGTCCTGAGCTGTCCCCAGCACTGGAGGTGCCTCAGCCACTCCTCCTGTGGCCCCTCCAGACCCTTCCCCAGCTCTGTTCCCTGCCCTGGCCATGCTCCAGCCCCTCCAGGTCCTCCCTGTCCTGAGTGTCCCAGAGCTGTCCCCAGCACGGGAGGTGTCCCCTCCCCTCCTCGTGTGGCCCCTGCAGACCCTTCCCCACCTTTGTGCCCCTCCTTTGGACACGTTGCCCTCCTTTGGTGTCACCAATTTGTTCATCTGTCCCAGCACCCCCAGGGCAAAGAGGGTCCTGGCAGGGCTGAGGGACAACAAATGCTGGAACAGGATGGACTGGAATGCCAGCAGGGAAATAACCCCAGGTGTGTGCCCGGGAGCCCCACAGAGCCTGGGTTCACTCATGGACCCCTGCATGATGGGGAAAGCTTGGGCTGCTTGCTGCTGCTCCCACATTCCTCATCCTTTTGATTTTTATGTGCTAATTCCTACATATTTTCCTTATTTGAAGTATTATTTATTTGATAGATTTTATTTGAAATATCTCCAGGTTTGAGCTCGTTCTGGGAAAAACAGGCTTAAGCAGGGTTGGATCTGAGGAAGCAGGAGCCTGGTGGCTGCTGAACAGAGGTGAATTCCTTCTGCTCTGCCTGCAGTACAACAATGTCCAGCTCTGTAGCCTTGTCCCTCCTCAGGTGACCCCAAAGTGCTCCACAGCCACTGTCAGGGGTAGAAGAACCCTCTCTAAGTTAATTTTAAATGCATCATTCCTCTAAATTTCCAATGGCAGCCCCAACCTGCTTCTTATTTTTCATGTCTGGGCTCAGCCCAGAGCAGAGTGCTTTGTCTCCATGAGGGAGTGTGGAATTGGACAGGGTATTTTTGAATTATGGGGATCTGGGAAAACATTCTGCATTTCACTTCCTTGGGAGCCTGCAGTGAAGCTTTGATGCTGCTGTTGCTTATTTATCAGGAGAACGCCTTGGAGCAGAGAGCCCAATTTGTAGTCTCTTATCTTCAGGAATAACTCACACCCAGGATGGCTTTGTCCCGCTCAGACTGATGGGCTTGGTGCTGGCTGAGAGGATCCAGGCAAAGAGCTGGGAATGCAAACAGCCACAGGCTGGATGAACATCTGGCTGAGCTGTTCCCTGGGACTGAGATCACGAACAGCCTGGCCTCTCTCCCCATTTGCATCCTAGGGGGTCAGGTCTTGAATCCATGTGCCTGGGACAGAGGATTGAGATTGCCTCAGAGCTGGGGGCTGGAGAAGCCTGCTGGTCCAGGCTGTGCTGACACTCATCCATTGAGGGCTCCAGCATCTCCTGGAGGAGGGGATGAGCTGCAGCCCTGAAGAGAGGGTGGAGAAGGCTGGAATGTGGAATGGATAGGAAAAAGAAAGGAGAACACAGTCTAAAATCTTGGCCTTGCCAGGAAAGTCACACAATTGTTTTCAGAAAATGAAATCGTTGTGAAGGCTCATTTTCCTCCTCTCTCACCCTCCCAAAGCTGAGCTTCCATGTGGCCCTGCTGCTGTGAGAGCCACAAGGGCCTGGTTTGTGCCCTCGGGACGGTGAAGTGCTCGGGCTGCTCTTCCCCAGCAGCTGTGAGCTCAAAGGATCATCCCAAAACCCCAGGGCTGCTGAGGAAAGCTCTGCTCCAGCAGGGATGACAGAGCAGTAGGAGCTGTGCTCCTGGCCACTCTCACAGTGACAGCCACCAGGGGCTGAGTGCCAGTGTCCTTTTCCTTGGAGAGGGACATTCTGGGGATGACAAAGCCCAGAGTGTGTTGTGTTTGCTGGGAATGTCCCAACGAAGGCAGGGATGGTGAATCTGACTCCATGTTCTCAGAAGGATGATTTATTACTTTATGATACTATATTATATTAAAGATACTATATATTATGATATTAAATTATATATTATTATACTGTACTATATACCATATTATATTACACTATATATTTTTATACTATACTAAAGGATACAGAAAGGATACTTACAGAAGGCTAAAAAGAGAATAATGAAAAACTCCTGGCCCTTTCCTGAGTGCCGACACAGCTTGGCCTGGTGGCCAAAGAGTGAAAACAACTCAGAGCAGAGTCCAATGAAACAATCACCTGTGGGTAAACAATCTCCCAAACACATTCCACATGAGCACAACACAGGAGAAGCAAATGAGATAAGCATTGTCTTCCTTTCTTCTGAGGCTCTTCAGCCTCCCAGGAGAACAATCCTGGCTGAAGGGATTTTTCAGAGTGTGTGAATGCCCCAGCTGCCCGGGCTCAGCTGGTGCCACCTCACTGCAGAGAAGGATGGCTTCAATATCAGCCCTGGAATGGGACTCACTGGGGCACTTTTTATCTTTTTATCTTTTTCCAAGGGAAAAAAAAAAAAAAGCAAGCAGAAATTCAGTTTTGTGCTCTGTCAGGAGGAGAGGGATGGGATGAAAGGTAATTGGATCCTGTTGCTTCCTAAACAGCTAAATATTTACATATAGGCTGGGCTATTAATCAGGGCCCATATGGCAGCAGAGCTTTGTGAGCACTCCTGGGAGAGCTGCTGGGAGCAGTGTGTTTGTCTCCCAAATGCCTCCCTGACAGCTCCACTTTCATCACAATCAGCTGTGACACCATAATTACAGATTTGGGGAGCTTTGCAGCCTGCCCCTGATGGATTGTTTGATACACACAATTTCCAAGATAGATGTTCTTATTCAAATCAGCTCCTTCGCCAGGGAGTGGTGGCACAGGGAGCAAACGGGAGTTCTGTGCCGCTGGCCAGGGCTGCCTTGGAGTGGCCACCTGAAACAGAGGCTAGGGAGGATTAGGAGGATAAAGCCAGGTATTTATTGAACACCTTGCTGCTGACACCAGCACTGACTCCTTCAACTCTTCCCAGGCTTTGCCAGGGTTTGCTTCCCTGGAAAGCCTTGTGTGAAGAGAAGGGAAAATGCCATTAAATTTATTTTATTTTTATTTATTATTATTTTATATTTATTTATATTTATTTATTTTTATTTTATATTTATTTAATTTTAATTTATATTTTATTTATCTACATTTATATTTATTTTCTTTTATTTATTTTCTTTTATTTTAATTGATTTTAATTGTAAATTATATTTATTTTAATTTTTATTTATTTTATTTAATTTTATTAATTTATTCTATTTTTATTTCCTTTGCATTTATACTAGCAATTATTCTTACATGTAGTATGTCAGTATTTTATTAATAGATATTATTATATAGGATATTAGTATATCAGTATCTACAGTATTATTACATTGTAATATTTATAATTATTATTTATAAAATTTAGTATTTTATTACTATAATAAGTATGATATTCATATAGCTATAATATTTAGTATTATATTAATTTTTTTATCTGGGAAAGCTGAGCTTTCTCCTCCCAAACTTTTCTACTTTTACCTCCCCCCTCAGGCTGCTCCTTCCAGGCAGGAGATTTCCGTGTCCATGCAGAACTTTGGATGTTTTTGGCAACATTTTGGAGAATGTCCCCATTCTCCCATTGCTCCAGCCCCATGTGGCTCCTCCAGCCCCTCACTCCCACATCCCCAATTCCAGCAGCTCCTTTGGATTTCACCATCTCAGAGGACAGGAAAGGATGGAAATTAAACCCAAATAAATTCCCGGTTCCTCCACGGCTCTGTCAGAACCGTTTGTAATTTGTCAGTCTGTAATTAGATGCTCACGTAGCCCCTGGCTGTGCCCAGATGTTGAAATGGGGTTTCTCAAGTTCTCTGCAGGTCTCCAGATGCAGCTGTGGATTAGGAGGAGTTTCAAAGAGTTTCACTCTCTGTAAATGCCAGAGATGCTCAGCAATGGCCTCTCAGTGCCCTCAGTGTCAGTTTGCAATTGTGGGGGGCTATTTGAAAACTTGAATTAATATTATCTGTAAGAAAATTATGTGTATGTGTGTGCTAAAGAGGATTTTTATGTTGATGCATTAATCTGAGGGAAGAAGAAATATTCACCACTTCCACTAAGGAACAGAATTTTATGGCAAATAGACCTTCCCAGGCTGAACTTTGCAATAGGCTTTGGGCTCAATTTATCTTCTGGATGACAAAATTTAGCTTGTTTTGCTGTAAAAAATCCAGGTGAGACAACAACAAAAATAGGGTTGGTTTTTTCTTTCCTTTTTTTTTTTTTTTCTTCAGAAACCTCAAGACAAATATGATTTAGTGGTGGTGATATTTGCTCTTGACAGAGCTAATGCTTTGGTAGCCTTTCCCTTGACCCCTGTAGATGGCATAGCCAGGAATATTTAAAATGTGATTTATGATGTGCTCTGTGCCACTTTCCCAGATGGAGCTCTGAGATGGATTTGGGGAGAAAAATACCTCACAAAAAAAAAGAAAAACTCACAAAAATATACCTCACTGGAGGCCCTCAGCTGCCTGAGCCCCATCCTGAGCAGGGGAGGGATTTGTTCTTTGCTGTGAAGGAGGAGGACAGAATTTCCCAGGTAGGGTGGGAAAATGGGAACCCATTTTCAGTGTCAAAGAAGGGCCAAGTTAAGAGAATCATAAACCCATGGAATTGTTTGGGTTGGGAGGGACCTTAGAGATTGTCCAGTCCACCCCCTGCCATGGACCTGAGTGGTGTGATGAGTTGGGGATTGTTCAATTGGCACAGAATCCCAGAGGGCTTTGGGTTTGGGTTTGGGTTTATGTTTGCTTTGGGTTGGGAGGGACCTCAGAGCCCATCCAGGGCCACCCCTGCCCTGGGCAGGGCCACCCCCAGTGTCCCACAGCCCTGCCCAGCCTGGCCTTGGGCACTGCCAGGGCTGGGGAGGCACTGGAGGCACTGGCAGCAGGAAAAGCCATGGGTGAGAGGGCACTAGGGCAGAGCAGGAGCTCGGGGCTGTGCTCAGGGTCCAGCAAAGATCTGCAGCTGCATTTCAGCTCCTGCCTTTGCCTCCTGGCCCCTGAGTGTCCTTGGACTCCCTGCCTGAGGCTCCTCTCCATAAAACAGGGGTGCCATCAATCCCTGACCGTGGTGCTGTGTCAGGAGGACAAACTCATTGATGATTAGCAAATGTTCAGGTAACTATGGCAACAGAAATTCTGCTTTTTGCATCTCACCAGAGGAGACACACACAGAGCCCTGAAAGCTCCCCATGCCCCTGAGCTGACTCATCACTTCCAGCCCCTTTCCCCAGAATTATTCCAGGAAAGGTTGCTTCTCTGGGCTTGGAAGCAACGGAGTAAATTTTTTAAAAGCACCTTGCTTTATTGCTTGCTGGACAGATTATTCCCAACATCACAGCTTGGGCTTGGAAAGAGTCCATAATGTTTGATGGCAATAAAGCAGAGAGCTGAGGCACAGGATTTATGGCCATGAGCTAATGAAGTGCAGGGATGGATGTTCAGTGCAGCCCTGCTCCCTGCACCTCTCAGCTGCTCTCAGTGTCCTTCCTTGCAGGGGGTTTGGATGATCCAGGAGCCCTGAGCCTCCCTGGCAATATCCAGCACTTTCATTTCATCAAAACAGCTTCAGCCACTGCAAAAAGGAGCCAAGACAGGGAAGAAATTGCTCCAGGAGAAAACAGTAATGCCATGAAGGGGGAAAGCTTATCCAGACTCTGGGGAAATAGGGGTGGCTGTTATTTGTTATACTGGTGAAAATGAGAGCACTGCAGGGAGAGGCTGAGCAGCTCCACTCACTCTGTGCATCCCAGGAAGGTGCTGCAGCTCCGAATCCAGGCCTGGGAGCTCTGCAGGGGATGGCAAATGTGGGGCAGGGCATGGGGAGGGTCTGGAGGAGCTCCTGGGAGCTTGATCAGGCTGAGCTGGGCACTGGCAATGCCATGCCTTGATTTTGGGAACCATCTGACCTCCACAACCATGGGGATCTCTGCCCATCCCTGGGGTTATCCCTGCCAGAAGGGAGTGGGGGGCATCTGAGGTCCCCAGGATGAGGTCAGATGAGAATTTGACTCCATGTTCTCAGAAGGCTGATTTATCATTCTATTCTATTCTATTCTATTCTATTCTATTCTATTCTATTCTATTCTATTCTATTCTATTCTATTCTATTCTATTCTATATTATATTATATTATATTATATTCTAACAGTATACTGAAGAAAGAGAAAGGATACATCAGAAGGCTGGAGAAGAATGATAATGAAAGCTTGTGACTGACTCCTCAGAGTCTGACACAGCTGATGGTGATTGGCCGCTAATTAAAAACAATTCACGTGTTTGGATAAACAATCTCCAGAGCACATTCCAGAGCAGCAAAACACGGAGAAGCTGAGGCTTCTCATCTTGCCAGGAGAAGAAATCCTGGTGAAGGGATTTTTTAGAAAATATCATGGTGACATTAGTGGAGGTGTCTGTGTCTGTCAGGAACCTCAGCACCCTCAGCAGGTGGAGATGGAAATCCCAGCTGGATCCCTTTTCCCCAGGAGGCCTCATTGTGTCCCAGCTTTTGTGTTTGAATGGAAAACCTGGTGAGGTCTGAGTTGCTCCTGGGTGGGAGAGAGATCCCACCATGCCCAGCAGCACCCCTGCATAAGCACCACCTTCCCCAGCCTTCCCAAAGCAGGAGGGAGCAGAAAATGCCCTGACCCTGCCCTGTGCTCTGGGATGGCCCTGCTGGAGCAGGGAGGCGGCACCAGAGGGGACCTGCTGTGCTCGCTCCAGCCTGACCCATCCTGGGGTGTTCCCCCCTCACCTCTGGGCAGAGCTGTGCTGGGTTGTGTTGTGGTTTGCTTTTTTTGGTGTGTCCACTCCATAAAAATCCAAGGAGCTGCAATCAGAGCAGTTAAACCTCCCTGTGAAGCTGCTCCTTATTCCTTCCCCAGCTGCTCGGGAACTCTCATTCCCAGTGGATCCCCTCTGGCAAGACCAAGGCGTTGGAAGCCAAGTGTGCTTCCCCTCTGGCCAAGGACACTTGTCCAGCAGCACCACCTGGGGACACTGGGGTGGCACCTGGCCGGGGATGCAGCAGAGCTGAGGAAGGAGTGACCTTGGCTGCTGATTTGCCTCTCCATGGAGGGCAGGGCTGGCTCTGGAGCATTTCCTCCTTCTCTGGGGATGGAGGGAGCTGAGCTGAGCCTTAAAGTGCTTAAATTGCACCTTCCTCATGTATTCCTTCAAATTCCAGAGAGGTTTTACAGCCAGTGTGCCCTGAGCACCTTTCCTTGTGCAAACACATTCTAAACAGCTGAAAAGTGCTTCAGAAATGTGGTTCAGCTCACTGGTGGCTGACAGGAAGGTTTGCATCAACACAGAGGCAGATTCTTGGTGCTGTTTTCACTGAAACCCCCTTCAAGCCATAACCTACCTAAAAGCAGAGGCCAGGCAAAATCAAGGGAATAAGAAGCAGTTAATTTATTGAAGTGTCTTCAGGTACATTTTGGGCAGATGAAGCCCCCCAGGGGCTACACCCAAAATGGACAATAGGTCAAAAGTTTCACACTTTTATAAGTTTGGTCCATTTGAATATTGGAGGTGAATATTACATATATATATTATATTATATTAATTATATTATATATATTATATTATATATATTATATTATATTATATTATATTATATTATATTATATTATATTATATTATATTATATTATATATATATATTATATATGCCTTCTAAGAACATGGAGTCAGATTCATCAATTCTTCCTTGGTCCTGGGGACCCAGCAAATGCCACAATCCTGTGCGTGTTTCATCCCCTCTCAGCCTCATCCTCAGAGCCCCTCTGAGCCTGGCTCTGGAACACGGGAGGAGGAGGAGGGGGAGGAGGAGATCCTGGACTGGGATGGGCACTGGTGTTGTCTGTGGAGCACACACTCTCTGACTTAAATCCAGCTCCATGAGCTTCTCACACTCTCACATTTGGGGGAAGACAATAAACCAGGCAATAAAGGAAGCTGCCACCTGGGAACTCTTCTTTTTTTGTTATTTTTCCATTATCTCATCCGTGAGGGAGAATTGTTCTGTGCCAGAAGAGCTGATCCCCTGGGTGGGGAGATGGTGGAGCTCTGAGGTATTCACCTGCTGCTGAGAGCAAGGAAAAAAAATGTTTTCTCACTGAAGAGCTGCTCATTTTCCTACTTTTTCTTTTTATGTGCAGAGGAGCTTGGCTGCTCTGTGCTGCATTCTGAGGATCCCTGGCCAAGCCCTGCCTGGAGCTGGGGTGGGACAGGCAGGAGGAGAGGGAATGGGGCAGGAGCAGGAAGGAGCTCACAGGAACATAATATTATATATATATATATATATAAAATATATATATAATATATTATATATAATAATCACAGGCGCGTAATATTTATATATATAAACATATATATAATATACATATATATATTAAAAAAGAGCACAGGAACATAAATTATATATATAACATATATATAATATCTATATTATATATATAAAAAAAGCTCACAGGAACATAATATTATATAATTTTATATATATTATATATAATAATCACAGTAACATAATTTATGATATATATAACATGTATATAATATACATATATATATAAAAAGCTCACAGGAACATAATATTATATATATAACATATATATATAATATCTATATTATATATATAAAAAACAGCTCACAGGAACATAATATTATATATATTTATATATATTATATATAATAATCACAGTAACATAATTTTATATATATATAACACGTATATAATATACATATATATAACATATAATATATACATATATATAACATATATAACAGCTCACAGGAACATAATATAATATATATTATATATATTATGTATCATAATCACAGGAGCATAATTTAATATATATTATATATCACAGGCTTCTGGAGGCTGGAAAAGGCTTTCAGGACCATCAAGTCCAGTCACACCCCAGCCCCACCATGTTCACCACTAAAGCCTCTCCTCAAGGGCCACATCCACACATTTTTTGAACCTTTCCAGGGATGGTGACCCCAGCCTGGGTAGGAAAAAGGGTGCCCTGGGCTGTGCAGAGTTCTGAGCTCAGAGCAAGGCTGGGATGGGCCCCTCTCCAACTTCCCACTTCTGGGGGTGTTCCTTGGGCCATTTCCAGGGAGCTGCTCCTTTCCACAGAGCAGAACTGGGATTCAAGTTCATTTTGCTGTTTGTTTTTGTTTTCTAATTTATATTCAGATGAGATAGAGTTCAGAGCTCAAGCAGCATTTTGTTTGATCTGAGTTGTTTATGTGAGTTGTTATGAAACATGTGGACAGATCCCTCCCTGCAAAGGAGATATCATCAAGCAAAATGCAATTGAAAAAAAAAAAAAACCAAAAAACCAAAAAATCAGAAAATCAGGAGATTTAGTGACTACAAGAAAATGGTCTGGGAGGAAATGAGGTGCAGTGCAAAGTACCAAAACATGCCAAAACTAAGCTCACAGATGTTGCAAAAGCAAGGGGAAAAAAATCAAAGAGGAAGACACAACTTTGAGGGGAAGATATTCCTGCTCCACTGCCTCCGGAATGGGCTCGCCTCAATCAGCTCTGTTGAGATTTCAGCCCTCTGGCCACTGAATCTCCTTTTTCATCAGCAGGGAAAACTCATCTCAGCTCTGCCTCTACAGCTTCCCTCAGAAATCTGCCATGGGAGGGGATGAAGGGCATTTCTCTCTCCCAAAGGAATATTGGAGGGGCTCAAAGACACAAATTTAAATGGGAACCCTCAGCTCCAACTCCATCCAGACAAAGAAGAGGTGACAGTGGTAACAGGACAAATAATTCCTCACTAATAACTCAAATATATCCTCGGTTCTGGTGACAAAGGCACCAAACAGCTGCAGCCAATTATTGGGGGGGGGAAGTAAATCTATGGCTAAATTAAAAATAAAGAAATTAATACAATTTAATGAGTTTTAACTCCACAGAAAGCTGAAGAATGATGGGATATTTTGATTTTGGACTCATTACAAACAACAAAGTGGTTTGACAGGAGATGCTAAATTTCCCAGAAGACCACTCTTTAATTAATTTAAAATCATAAACCAATTAACATATTTAATACTAAATGCTCATACAATTAATTTGGCACTTGTAGAGGATGTGTGGTATTTAGGGAAAGGAAAAGAAAAGCCAGATTTCTCAGAGAGAAATAAGAAATTGATTTATTGAAGCACAAAATTCTCAAGGAACAGGATGAACACCCCTTCAGGTGAAAACCTCAGCTCTTCTTCCATACATCTGACCTAAATTTCCCTTTTTCAGTCTGAACCCTTTCTCTTCTGTCCTGTCTCTCCAGTTCCTGATGAGGAACAGCTCCTGGTGAGTTCCTGCAGCCCCTGGCAGGGCTCTGAGCTCTCCACACAACCTTCTCCTCTCCAGGCTGGGCAATCCCAGCTCTCCCAGCCTGGCTCCATTGGGGAGGTGCTGTCACTGTGAGATTTTCTGAAAAACCCCTTCGCCAGGATTTCTTCTCCTGGCAAGATGAGAAGCCTCAGCTTCTCCCTGTTTTGCTCCTCTGGAATGGGATTTGGAGAATTGTTTACCCAGCATGTGAATTGTTTTAACTTAATGGCCAATCACAGTCCAGCTGTGTCAGGACTCTGGTCAGTCACAGGTTTTTATTATTCATTCCTTTCCAGCTTTCTGATGTATCCTTTCTCTTTCTTTAGTATAGTTTTAGTATATAATTATAATATAATAAATATAATGTAATGTAATATGACATAATATAATATAATATAATATAATATAATATAATATAATATAATATAATATAATATAATATAATATAATATATATAATATAATAAATAATGTAATATGACATAATATAATATAATAAATATAATATAATAAATATAATATAATATAATATAATATAATATAATATAATATAATATAATATAATATAATATAATATAATATAATATAATATAATATAATATAATATAATATAATATAATATAATATAATATAATATATCAGCCTTCTAAGAACTTGGAGTCAATTCTCATCTCTCACCTCGTCCTGGGGACTCTCACAACAAGCACCCCAACAAGGTGCTCCAGTCTCTTTATCAACTTCCAGGTCTCCTCTGGAACTGTTCCCACATCTCCTTTGTCCCTGATGTTGGGGACACCAGAGCTGGGCACTGTTCCAGCGGGGTCTCCCAGAGGCAGAATCCCCTCCTGGCCCTGCTGCCCACACCCCTTTGGATACAGCCCAGGATTTATTTGGATTTCTGGGCTGTGCCGTTTCCCCCAGGATTTGTGCCCAAACAGCTCCGAAGTTTTCTGGGAACTGAGAAACTTCCTCTGGCTGTGGAGCTGCAGGAAAAGCCAGGTAAGAGAGTTCTTGTGTCTGGGTCTCACCCCCTGTCTGGTTGAGGTGGCTCTCCCAGGGACCCCTGTGGATAATTTGTGTTCATCTTCCTCTCTCTCCCTTTGATGGACAAGGGTTTATTTTCTTATTTTCCAGCCCGAGTGGGGAGAATTGGAAGCTGCCTGGAGCAACAGTCTCCCAGGTCATTAGGAAGCCAATCAGAGAGGGGCTGAATCTGGGGGTGATGTTTTTCACTGGCATCAGAGGAGGGGGGCATGGCCTGTCCTATTCAAGCAGTTCAAAGAATTCTTCACACAGAGGAAGGAGCACCAAGTTTAAGGATTGGGAGAAAAATAAGGAGAAGATCAAATAAACTTTCAAACCTGCCTGTGTGTGATCTCAGAAGCCTTCTGACAATAACATGTTGTTCCTCATCATTACTGAAAGGCAGAATTAAAACTGCTTTAGTGCTTTAAAAGTGCTTTTCTGAACTGGAGAATGCCAGTGTTTCTGCTGTGTGGAGTGGGAAACTGGGAATTTCTGGGTTTGTAATGGTTGGGAAGGCAAGGAAAAGCTCCCCAGGGGCAATTTCCTGCAGGTCCTGCTGGGAGCAATCCCCAGCCCTGGTTCTGTGCACATCCTCGTGTGCTGGGCTCTGCCCTCAACATGAAATTCCTGTAAGCTGGGCCTTAATGGGAACTCTCAGCTTTTGGTGAGGTTTTAGGATCCTTTTAGAAGGCTGAAGGCAGTGAGCACAAAAGAGTTTGTAAGGAAAAAAGGAAACTTGTGAATAGTCCTGGTAACAGAGGCCATGTCCTGAGTGTCTGGGGTACAGGAGAGCTTTGGCTCAGAGAATCCTGGAATTATGGAATATCCTGAGTGGGAGGGGCCCCAAAGGATGGGATCAAGAGCAGACACCACTCACAGGGCCTTGTTTAGCCTGTCCAGGAGCCAGGGCACTGCAGGAGACAGCAGGGATACAGCCTGACTGCTGCTGCAGCCACTTCTCACTTGCTACTGTTTGTTTCTTTGGGAATTGCCTCACTTACTCGAAATAATTTAAAATTTTGTACACAAAAACTAATCAAGAACCCAAATTATCTCCTTTTTAAGCATGGGAAGAAATGCAGAATCAGCCTGAAATCATTTGGAAAATAATAAAGGCAGATTCAGTGGCAGACTAAAAAGCAGAGCAAGTACAGCTGTGAGCTGGTCTAGGTTTATCTCAGCTACTGAAAAGCAGACAAAAGGTATTGGTCTAGCTCAGATTTAATTTTTAAACTAACGCTTGGTTGCGTAGAGATTGGGGAAATAATGAATATTCTGCTTCAGCTGCTGCACCAAAAAATTCAGAAGCAAAATGGCACATGTCACATTGAAACAAGATTGGTGCTGCTTCTTTGTAAGTGGGATGAAGACTCCCTTTAAAACACTATTTTTAGTCAACTAAAATTTGCCATTGACATGAAGTGAAATGTTGTCTCCTTTGCAGAACTTGGGCCTCCTGCTCGGTGTTTTTCCTTCAGTGGGAGGCGGGGAAGATTTGGGAGCATTTCTTGCCACTTTCAAAAGGATTTTGCTCCTGAGAATTTCAGGTTTTTTTGTACTTTCACTTCCTGTAAAAGCAAGAGCAATGAAGTCTGGCTGTGTTTTAGGGTGGTTTGGGTCAGGGTGCCCCCAGCCCTCAGGCGACACCATCTCTGTGCCCAGGACAGCAGCAGACATTCCCAGCAGAGCTCCAGGGTGGGAAGTTCAATTCCCCTCCCCAAGGTCCATCCTGACCTGCTGGGGACAGGCTGGGCTGGGGTGTCCTGCCAGGACCCCCCCTGTGTCCAGCCCTGGAGGGAGCTGGTGACAAGCAGAGCTCTGAGATGTGCCAATTGTGTGAGTGATGTGTCCTTCCCCCAGAATGCAGCCCATAATCACAGCAATTACACATGGCAATCATTAATAATTGCATTTCCCTTCAATCAATTTTTACTAAAATATAGCTTTTGTGCCAGATTCCAGTTAATTTTTTCCCATAGATGTGTCTCAGGCCTTGGCAATATTCCTGTGGGAAGATCAATCAGAGCCCAGGACAGGATGACACGCTACATTTCTTGGGGGGATCCAAGTTTTAATTAATTGTTATTCATAAACTAATTATTGGATTTACAAATGAGTTCTTGGGAAATTCATTAGCCCTTGGAAGCTGCGTGTCAGCCATTTGCAGCAGGATGTGAGTCTGCTTTTCTTCAGGAGATGGAAATCCGTGCCTTGAAATGTAAAAAGGTTTTTTTTTTTTTCCCGGAGCTCTGTGCCCATGGCCAAGGTCATCCCCCACCCTCCCCTGCCCCTGCTCTTCCCCTTGATACCTGGAGAGCTCCTGGAGCACAGGCTGGGCAGAGTTAAAGAAATAAAGTGGGGATTTATTTAAAAAAACCTTCAAAGGATCCACCTGGGGCAGTGCAAGAGCCCAGCCAGGGCTGCACCCAGGATGGACCCAGGATGGACTCAGAGTCAGGAGTTCTCACCCTTTTATGAGTTCTGGTCCATTTCCACGCTGGGGTTCAGTGTCCAATCCCAGCTCCAGGTGATGCAGTCCCACCCTCCCAGGTTGCTCTCCTCCATTCCCTGCTGTTTGCACTTTTTGGGGCTGAAGCTGCAGCGGTGCCCTTGGTTCTGGGGCTGGAAAAGGATTGTTCTGTGTGCCTGAGCTGTGAGGAGACCTTGCTGGCACTTTCTGTGGAGTTCAGAGTTATTTACCAATGCAGTGCACAGCCTGGGAAATAGGAAAGGTAAAACTGAAGGCATCCCCCTTACGAGAAGCTGTAACTGGGATCAGTCTCCCCTCAGCATCCTCTGCTCCAGCTGAACAGACCAGGAGCCCTCAGCTGCTCCTCAGGTGGTTTTCCCTCTAGAAATGGGCTTTATTCCCTTGTTTTAGGGAAGCTTTTCCCACAAAAGTGGTGTTTGGCCTTCCTGAAAGGTGCTGGCATTTGGCCTGCCTCAAACTCCAGCTAGGAGCACTTTTGGGAGACAAATTCTGCACTAAATGGAGAGAGGAGCGGGGTGTGTGCTCAGGACAGCTCCAGGAGAAGGCCAAGGAGAGCATCCATTGCTTTTAGCCTTGGCTCCTTCCCTCAGGGAGTGACCCAGAGCTGGGTGTGGGGCTGGGGCCTTCCCCCTGAGCTGAATCCGCAAGGTTTGGGTTGGAAAGGACATTAGAGATCATCCATGGCAGGGACACCTTCCCCTGTCCCAGGGACACCTCCCACTGTCCCAGGCTGCTCCAAGCCCTGTCCAACCTGGCCTTGGGCATTTCAGGGATCCAGGGGCAGCCACAGCTGCTCTGGGCACCCTGTGCCAGGCAGGTGCTGAACAGGAATCCATGGAATTCTGAGGGGCAGCTCTGATCTCTGCTCTCTGGGACAGGGACAGGGTGCAGGGAATGGCTGGAGCTGGGCCACGAGAGATTTATGTTGGATTTAGGGAAAGGTTCTTCCCCCAGAGGGTGCTGGCACTGCCCAGGCTGCCCAGGGAATGGGCACAGCCCCAAGGCTGCCAGAGCTCCAGGAACATTAGGACAGCCAGGGATGCCAGGGTGGGATTGTGGGGGTCTGGGCAGGGCCAGGAGCTGAACTCATGATCCCTATGGTCCTTTCCATCAGGAGATCCCATGACTCTGGGAATACAGGGACAGCCCACTCCTTCCTCTACAGACAACTCTCAATTCTATTTTTTTGATGTGCCTTCATAATTTTTCCTTTTCACCGCCTCTTTCCGCCTTCCAAGATTTTGCCTCGCTGCTGGAAACTGCCAGCAATGCAGGCCAGATAAACCTGTGTCATTTTCGTCAAGGAAAAGAGAGCAGAAATGTTGATTGCAGGTTGATTTGGGGCCTGGATCCTTGTGCCAGTGCCTCTGGAGTGGGGGAGGCTGCAGGGTGCTCCTGGCACTGAAACATCTCAGCCCTGCTGTGAGCTGTTCTTTTTAGCAGCCTGTCCTCAGTCAGGGGTATTAATTGTTTTCAAATATCTGAGATGTCTGAGTTGTTCTTGCCCGAGGTGATAGGAAATTCTATTAAATCCTGTCAATTCTATTAAATCCTGCCAGTTCCAATCCGGGCACTAAGGCAGAGATGCCTCTGACTCGTGGTTTGTAACTGAGAGGGCTTGAAGGTGCAGCTGCCTGAAACCCTGAAAATGGGGAGTCTTTCAAGCACATTTATCTCCTGACCACATCACCCTTCCACCTGGCACGTCTGGGAATTCAAAATATGCTGGGATGAATGTTCTGAATGGAGCTTTTCAGAGTCCTTCCAGGCAGAACCAGAGCTGCAGGAGTCAAAGGTTGTGTCACAGGGAAAGTCCCAGCTCAAATGCAAATCAAAAGTTGCTTTCAGCACTCCTAAAGTGGATGAAAAATGTCCTTGTTTATCCTCCTGGAGTTTGCAGAAGCAGCAGAAATCCATGTGCACTGTGATTTGTCAGCTCTCCCAGAGCCCAGCACTTAAGGATGGGAAAGCAGAGCTGACATTTCTGATCCAGTCCCCTGCATGCTCAGGGCAGGGAAATGTTGGTTTGGAGCATCTGGGGATGAACTGGGGCTCAGGGAATCACCTGCTCTGAGTGTGCCCATCCTGGCAGGTCCCACATTTCCCTGCCAGGTGTTGGATGCCAGGAGGAAAACGGGAATGGACACAGCCCCGAGGCTGCCAGAGCTCCAGGAGCTCCCAGAGTGCCAGGGTGGGATTGCTGGGGGGTCTGTGCAGGGACAGGGACCCTGTGGTCCCTCCTAGCTGAGGAAATTCCATGAAAACAGCTTTTAAAATAAAGTGCAGGGGGGGACCCTGCCCCGTGCAGCTCCTTCAGCCTGAGTTTGGGAAGGTTCTTTGGCTGCAGTTGATTCCCACCCATCCCTCACACACCTGAGGCTAAACCTGACTGCAAAACCCATTCCTGTCCCAGAGCAGGCGTGGAGGAGCCTTGTGCTGGATGTTCAAACCCTGCAGCCCAACCACAGCGAGGAATAATTGATAAGCAGAGAGAAAACCAGCAGGGAACAGTCCTGCACCCTCTGCTGCTCCTTTAACTCCTTCAGAAGTGCTGTGAGACTGCACCAACCCTCACTGCTCCATAAATCCTCCTGGAGGGAGAAATGGCAGCAGCTAAAATGGGCTTTTTTCCCATACCTGACCTCAAATTAGCAGCAGCCAGTGAACAACCCCTGCTCTGCTCTGAAACCAAGCAAAGCCTGCTCTGGTTGAGCCCCAGGGCCTGGGAAGGGGCAGCTTTGGTGGGAAGAAGCCTCTTGTTGCTTTAATAAGAACAATTCTCTGAAAGCAGCAGCTCTGCTCTGAAAGTCATGGAGGACACACCAACCTGGGATCCTGCAATGGCTTTTTTAGTTTTTAAACACCTGTCCCAGCATTAACAGCATTTTGTGAGAGACCTCCAGGAACAGAAGGAGTCAGGACACATTGCAGATGAAGGGGAGCAGAATTAGAAGAGATGGATGAAAATACTTATGCAAATGAAGCTTTCAAGCCCGTCAAGAAACTCACCACGACACTCATTTATTACTTTATTAAGACAGCAGATGGCAAACTGCTAATGAATGTGGAAGCCACGGAGAATTTTTATAAACAAACTGAAGGAGGAGGCTGGGAGGGAGGAACAGCTGGGTTTGCCTCCAGAGCCAGGCCCAGGCACAGCCACAGGGTTTGGGAAGAGCAGGAGGCTGGAGGGGCTGGGTGGTGGTATCTGAGGAGGTTTGGTGGTGGCACTTCCCAAAAAAGGCTGCTGGGATGATGTGGTCATTGCAGAACACACCCTTCCCCTGGGACAGGGCATCTTTAGTCCCCCTGTGACAGCTCCAGTGCTCAGAACACCAAGGGAGGCTTTATCTGATCTTTCTCTGCCTCTTCTTTGTCACCAGGCAGGTGAAGACAAAGCACTTCTTGTGGCAGCACGTGAGATGCAAATAAAATGAAGATCAGAACTAGCAAGACAGCTGAAAGGAACAACTGCAGGAGCCACAGAAGGACTTGGAGATGGAGATTCTGGGGAGAATAATCCTGAGCTCAAGAGAAAAACCACTGCAGAGTGTTGGTAGCTATAAATCACCCCCAGAGCTCTTCAGCAGCATTCCAGACAGGAAAACAGAGACCTGTAGCACACCAGCAGCCCCTTGGGAATGCCAAAAATGCAGATTTCCTGCAGAAATGTGAGTCACCCTGGTGAGAAACCTCAAAAGGGCAAGGGAGGGAATCACATCTACAGGGCATCAGTGAATCCAACCTGAAAAGGGCACAGAATAAACAGGAATAAACAGGAATAAAAGGGATTGAAATGAATCTTTCCTTCTAAGCTGAGGGCTTGGAGAGAGAGAACAGTGGCAGCAGCTCCTCAGGAATAAATGTGACTCATTTCTATATAAAAATTGTACTCATTTCTATATAATAAATGTACTAATTTCTATGTAATAAATGTACTAATTTCTATATAATAAAGGTACTAATTTCTATATAATAAAGGTACTAATTTCTATATAATAAAGGTACTAATTTCTATATAATAAATGTGCGTGACACGTGGCAGGGATGGAGGTGCGGCCAAGGTTTGGCCCCAGTGCTTGGAGACCTCAGGGCACGAAAAGGAGCTGGAAAAGGGCCTGGAGCAGCTGATGCAGAGGGTGCTGATGCTCCTGGAGGAGCCTGAGCCAGGAGGGATCCGTGCTGAGGAACTTGCACGTGCTCCAGTGCCCCCTGCAAATCAGGAATCCAAAGCAATTCCATAACCAGTCCTTGAGTAACTGGGGATGCAGCCAGGCTGGGAGGGAGGAAGGCCTTTCATGCACTCTAATGAGCTGATCTGACATCTCCTTGCTCCAGCTGACACTTATTACTGGAAATCTCAGCTTGTTTCCTTGCCATCAGCCAGGCCTCCCTCTTAATTTCCTCAGATTTCTCCCTGTCAGGTCACTTTAGAATTTCTTTGAAATAAAGACAGTCTTGTAAATAAATGGAGGCCAAGATGCTTCCCAGGGAGATGAGACAAGGCCTGTCAGGAGAAGAAATGAGGATTTGGAGCACAGTCAACAAGAAGCACGTCTTTTGTTGCAATTGCTAACTAAGTGTAATTAACTTCCTGATGAGGTGCAGGATCTTAAGGACTGATTGGAGCTACAGACTAATCATTATTCATGAGAAATTAACAGACACTACTTACAGGGAGCTGAATGCTTTAAAAAAACCCTGTAAAAGCTCACTGGGGCAAACATATCCATGGTGCAAGGCTGTAGATCAGCCATTGGATGGATTCCTCCAGGCCAGGGTGGTGTGGGGAGAGGAGAGGAACGAGCTCCCCTAAACTGGAATCCCTGAGTGGGGCTCCAGAGGGAGAGGGGTTCAGCCCATCCCACTTCAGTCCATTCAGGTGTCCAACCCATCCCATTTTAGCCCCTCCAGGAGTTCAGTCCATCCCATTTCAGCCCCTCCAGAGTTTCAGTCCATCCCATTTCAGTCCATCCAGGAGTTCAGTCCATCCCATGTCAGTCCATCCAGGGGTTCAGCCCATCCCATTTCAGCCCATCCCATTTCAGCCCCTCCAGAGGTTCAGCCCATCCCATTTCAGAGCTGTCCCATTCCAGAGCAGTGGCCCCTTTCCCAGGATAGCACCAAGCCTGTGTTGTACTCCAGGGTTCTGTGGTTTCACCCCAGGCAGGAGGGAGGTCCTGGCTCAGAGCCCACAGCCAGACCCAGTGAGGCAGCAGTGCAGGAACACTCCCAAAGCTTCATTCCTCCTCCAGCACCAGCAGCTCCCCTTTCTGCCCAGAGGGAACCAGCCTGGACTGCCCCTTAGCTGGGCTACACCTCCCCTGGCACTGGCAGAGGAGTTTTTCCCTTCCATGGCATCCAGATTCTCACATCTCTGGGGCTCAAGGATTGTGGCACCGCTAGGAATTCCCCACATTTGTCCTTAATTACAGCCCCACAAATGAAAGGCTGAGCAGCAGCAGCATCCAGAGTCTCCAGAGCTCCTGTAGCAGCTCCAGGGGAACTGGAGCTGTCTGTGCTCACTCCTTGCAGGGAATGAAAGGGATTAAACTGAATCTGGCTGATTATTCCTGAGCTGCTCCGTTTGGGCAGGGTCTGACGGGAGCACTGGGGAGTGGCTGAGCTCCCTGGCAGCCTGACAGCCCCTCTGGCAGCTCCAGGTGCTCACAGCAAGTGTCAGCTGGAAAAAGAAATCATTCATTTGGAAGGGGCTGACCTGACAATGCAGGCAGGGCTCTTCTGGCCCTTGTGCCGCTCACCCAGGGAGATGAGTCAGCAGAGGAGAAGGAATTGCTTCATGTGCAAAACACCCGAGCTTGGTCCCTTGGAAACGAGCTGTTCCCGTGGATTCCCAGCCCCAGAGCTCCCTGCATCCCTGAGACTCATCCCAGCCTTATCCACAACCAGGCAGTGAGAGAGGAGGTGAGGGAATCTCTCCAAATCCCAGAGCAGCTCCCTGGGAATGGAGGGTTTGGACAGCCCTGGGATCACAGCAAGGAGGGATTGTGTCAGTCTGAAGAAACAAAACCCAATTCTGGATCTGTGGGCAGGTCTGCTGAAGTTCCACCTCTGGATGTGTCCGTTGGACACTCCCATGTTCCTGCAGAAGGGAACAGCTGAGAGGTGTGAGGAAGGAACTGTGCAAATCAGCTCCAAGGCTCTGCCCAAATACCCAGAATTGCTCTGTCGTGCTCCTGCATCACCTAAAACTCCATCCTCCTCCCATTCCCTCCTTCCCTTCTCCATCCTGCTGTGTTTGCTGTGTCCCAGATGACACCAGAGATGACTGTGCTGGGAACAAGGCACATCCCTGCCTGCCATGGCAGTGACACCTCCTGTCCCCAAGCAGGGACAGCCCCACCCCAGCACTGCACCTGCATCCCCCTCCTACCTCCCAGAGCAGGGGAAGGGGTTGAACTCCTGCCCCAGGACCCAGCAGAAAGAGCTGAATGCACCTGGGAAATGACTGAAGAGCCCTCTCATGCCCCACTTGGAAGGAGGAAGGTAAATGGAGGTGTGGTGACACTAAATATATAAAATAAATGTGCTCAGTTTTGCCAAGTGGCTTGGTAGTGAAATGGAAACACAAACAAACAGGAGATTCAATTCCAGTCCCATCATACTTTGCAGAAATGTACTGAACTGGCATTTTTATAAACTGAGAGATGCCTCTGCCACCAGAAGGTATCAGCAGCTGTGAGAGCAGGTGTAACAATGAGATTGAAATTCTGGCAATGTGAAGTTTATGAAAAAACAAAATGAAAACCCAAGGAAAGCAACGCTCAGTTCTTTCCTTCCTGAGGCATCTTTGAGGCCAGTACTGAATCCAGAATGGTTTGGGCTGGAAGGGGCCTCAAAGCCCATCCAGTGTCCAAGGACAGGGCTTGGAGCACCTGGGGCAGTGGAAGGTGTCCCTGCCATGGCAGGGGTGGCACTGGGTGATCCTTGAGTTCTCCCCCAGCCCAAACCCTCCTGAGACTCTGGATCTCTGCACCTTGACCCCTAAAGGCTGCACAGGCCAGAAATGAGCAGCAGAGTGTCACCAACACGTGGATCTGTCCCCAGTCCCGGAGTGAGCAGAGACCAGGGGATTCCCCTTGGATTCCCTTCCACTTGGCTGCCAGAAATGTTTTTTTCAATGCAGCCAGGCACATAAAAATGCAAATAAGCACCCGGTAGGGTTTTTAAAAGCACATAATCCCTGGTAATTTTGTGGGAGGGAGGTGCCTGAATACAGATAAGGATCTGAGTGCAGGTTCCAGGCATTTACAGAACCAATCCCAAGGGATGCCTCCCCACTCGCTGAGACACCTACAGAGCTTTCTCTGCCTGGAACCAGTTTAAACACCAGGCTCTGCTGCTCCTCAGAGATGCTGCTGGGTTTCCCGAGGACTCCTGGCACACAGAAATCCCAAAGTTTCTGCAGAGCAGCATTCCCTGTGATTGCTGCAAGGAACGCAGCTCTGCCAGAGGCACAGCAACAGCTGAAAGCTCTGGCTTTGGAATATTCAAATGACATACAAAATGCATGGAGAGGCACTACTCATTAATTAATCTAAATAATTGACCATTTCACAGTCGTGTCTGATCTCCTCCTGCAGCTGCCTCGTTTGCTGGGCCATTGTTCTGTGGACATCCATGGGAAGGATTTGGGGAATGCACAAAATATTGAGCATTTGACTGTGGCAGGAGTAAATATGCTTTTTATCCAAGTCCTCCAGAAGCAATTAATTAACATTATAGCCTCCAAAAAGGGAGCTCTCCATAAATCACTGTCACTAAACCAACCTGCCTGGGTCTCTGCAACAAAAATAATAGTTGTTTTATGTGCACAGAACATAGCTGAGGCTTCTATCCCTGGATGATCAAAGAGGGATTGAATAAACACATTCCTTGGGAAAAAAGAGCTTCCAGGCAGTTTACACTCCAACAAGACTTGGAGTGCATGTTTGCCATGCTAACAGAGCAAATATTTCATCCTCAGTGAGATTCTGTCTGCAGTGGGTGATTTGTGAGGGTCCCACTCTGCTTGGGAGGGAGGGAGGGAGGGAGGGAGGGCTGGCTCCAGGGCTCTGCTCCATGGGATCTGTAGGATCTGTAGGCATCTGCTGGAGGTTTGATCCTGCCAACAGCCCCGTTAAAAGGCTGTGCTGGGCTGGGGACAGCCCCCAAGGTTCATCCGGGCTGGGATGAGCAGATGGAGCAGCACCTTGTGGGTGCTGTGGGTGAGAGCTGGACCTGTGGAAATGAACCTAGCAGAATTTGTTACCTGGTGACACCAGAGCTCTCCTTGACTGCAGACAAAACCCACTCTGCTTTAAAGGCAGTGACCCCAAGGACAGCCCTTCCCAAGATCCTGGAGGGGGACAAAGTGAGGAAATGATCCCAGGTCCGGTGCAGCCCATGGTGGGAAGATGTTCCCCAACTGTGGTCCTTCAAACAACAAAAAAGGAAGAATATTGTCTTCCAAGAAATAACTCCCAGCAAAGGAAGAGACTGTGATTTCTGAAGAGCTTCCATATGTATTTTAAACTCGGCTTTGGGATCCAGCCATCTGTCCAAATATTGAAATTCCTCAGCCGTTTCAAGTGGGCGTTCATCAAGCACAAACATCCAAGGGAGCTCCCACGCCTGCTGTGTGCCTGGCCTTGGGCCACAGCCAAACACCATTGACACAATTTTCTTGCTTTTGCATCTTAACTTTTTTTTTTTTGGCTGCAAATCATCTCGGAGTGGGAGCAAAATAGCAAAATAGAGCTGTCAGTGTGGCAGGGCCACATGTCCTGTGGAGGCACCGCAGGTGAGGACAGCACTGTCCATGTGCCCATGGAATGGAGACAGAGAGAAGGAATATTCCCAGTCACACAGAGGCTCCTTGTTCCCTTCCCTGTCCCTCCAGGAAGGGCTGGAGAACCTCAGGAAGGTCTGGTCACACAGGCAAGGCCTGCTCTGCACCATTCCACTGTCTTTTCTTTCATACTTTGCCTAAAAAAAGTTCTTTTTTTGCTTTTTTCTTCCAAGTCTGGCTATCATTTCAAGGTGAAGAAAATAATTGAAGTAGGGAAGGGGGAAAAGTCAGCCCAGAGCCCTCTGTGAGAAGGCTCAGCAGTGCAGGAACAAAATGCTCTCCTGGCAGCTTCAGAAGGATCCTTCTGCTCTGGAAAGGTCACTCCCCTCCCAGCTGGAGCTGAGTTTTCAAAGCCCTGACTGTGGAAGATGCTGATTTCCACAGGTTCTGACCCAGAAACGGAGCCAGTGCTTTTCCAGACTGATCCAAAGGGCCCTGACCTGGGATTGCAGGATGTGGAGAGCCTGGAAGGAGGATGGTGGAGATGTCCTTGGCACTGCCATGGTCAGGAGGAGACTGCTGGGCCCAGGAGAAGGAGCCGCAGCTCTGGAGGGGAATCGTGGCTGCTGCACCCCCAGAAGGCAAAGGATGAGCAAGGTCCAGGCCTGGCTGGGCACTTTTGTGAGTGCTGGGATTTCAACCAGCTCCAGAACCCAGAATTTGGCTTCTCCCTCAGTCCTGTGGCCACCGGCCCTTCAGAAGCCTTCAAATGTCCCAGGGCCTGGTGTGGAAGACTTGTCAAGGAGGCTTGGGGACCTTCCTTGCTGGGCCTGGAACAGCCAGGAGAAGGTGGGCAGAACCTTGGGCAGAACCTTGGCCAGACCCTGGGGATTCACCCAAGACTTTGGGTCTCCAAGATTTGGGATTTCAAGAAATGCTTTTGGTCAAAGCCTCAGAGGGTGGTTTGGTAGAATGTAGTGGATGAGTAAGTGAGGAAAGCAAGGCTGGGACATTCAGTGCTCCTGTCCCTTGTACCAGCCTGGCTCTGAGGTACCCATGCCATCAGCTGTTAGGCTTTTCTGATATTTTTGACCAAAAAAAATGGAAAAGGCCAAAGGATTAGTGGGGAGAAGCCAAGCAGGGTGTGACAGGCCTGGGAAGGTTCCTTGGCAGAGAGTTCTAGGAAAGGAGCAGGCCAGGAGTTCCTGGTGACACAATGAGCAGGAATGTTCATCCATGCCCTGCTCCACCCAGGAGATCACTCCATTTAATCCCAGCAGTTCCCCTGGCATTGCTAAACTGGTTCCTGGAAGACATTCCCAAACTGAAGCCAGAATGGAATTCCTGTCCTTTCCCACTTTTCTCTGCCCACCAAAACTCTCTCTTCTTGCCCACCCCTCGATATTTGGCTTGGTTTGTTTTGTTCATAAACTCAAAACAAAAAGCTCTTTTTTTTTTTCTTTTTTCTTTTTTTTTTTTAATCCAAGGATTTGGGAAGTTCATAACATGTTAAATCTCTCTCTAATCTCATAAATATAAATGACAATATTGTGATGAGCCAAAGAGGTGCAGACAAAGCAGGATCATTAAATCTGAGACTTTTAATGGATAATACATTCCTTCATCTGAGACTGATGAGGAGAACTTTGCTTTCTGTATTTTCTCTCTCAAGGAGAACTGGGGATGAGAAAAATGAAACACCTCCAATGCTGCTTTTGTGCAGTTCCAAACACCCAGAACTGCTCCCTGCAGTTCCAAACCCAGAACTGCTTAGGGGACTGCATATTCCTAAATTTTGGGCAAGGCCTGACTGGGACATGCTGGAAAACCAGCAATGAGGTTTTATGGTCCCAGCTGTGAGGAACAGCTGGATCTGGCTGGAGTGGGTTTCACCCACAGCTTTAATCAGTGTTTGGGAGGCCTCTTCACACCAATATTTCTCTGTCTTCCCTCTCTTTAATAAGGAAACTCTTCCCTGAAGCAGGACACCCAGGGAAGGTGTGTGCCACTCCCTGGAAGTTTTTTTGGGTCCATGGAGGACCTGATGTGCTGTTGAAGATTGTCTGAGAGGAAGAATGGGTTGGAGACACCCTGAGATCCCTTCCATGGCATGGTGGGAACATCCCCAATCAGAAGGGGCCCACCAAGGTCACTGAGTCCAGCTCCTGCTCAGGACACCCCAACAATCCCACCCTGGGCCTCTTCCATGAGATTTCTCTCAGGACAAGCCAAGAAACCCCCAAACATCCCCTTTGCACCCCCTCTGGGCTTTTCTGGAGCAGGAGCTACAATGGATGGAGGCATCAGCCCATAATTAATTCAGCCTGGGTTCTCCCACCTCTCCAGCTTCATCCTCAGGGTGCTGTGGTTCTGGTTCTGGGGCACACCTGAGGTGGCTGCAGCCCTCCTTGACCATCCTGCCCTGGATGTGGCTCCACGAGTCCCTGGCAGGAGCTGCAGTGAGGGGGTGCCAGCCTCTTCTCCTCTCTTCAGTGACAGGATGGGAGGAAATGGCCTCAAGCTGAGCCAGGGAAGGTTTAGATTGGATATGAGGGGAAACTTCTGCATGGTGAGGGATGCCAGGCATTGGAATGGGCTGCTCAGGGCAGTGGTGGAGTCACCACCCCTGGAAGTGTTCAAAACACAACTTGAGGATGTGGCTTAGAGGTGAATGTGGTGCTGGGTGGATGGTTGGGCTTGACAGCCCTAAAGTTCCATTCCAACCTCAACAATTCCACAATTCTGTGACATCAGCAAGGTTTGTTCCATGTCCCAGGCCCATCCTGGCTCAGGTGAGGGCCTGCAGAGCTGGGGCTGCAATTCTGCTTCTGGAAAGAGTGAGGAGCCTGCAGAGCCCAGAGCTGGGTGTGGGATGCTCCTCTGGAATCAGCAGGATTCCTCTGGAATCCTTGCAGCAGCTGGAGGGTCCCGGTGCCATCCCTTCATGGAGCTCAGGCTGTGGTGGTGTAGGTCTGAGCTGCTCTTCCTTAACTTCCTTTAGAGAGAGAGGAGAAGAGGAGAAAAGGAAAAAAGAAGAGAGAAAAAGAGAAAAGGAAAAAAGGAAAAAAGGAGAAAAGGAGAAAAGGAGAGGAAGAACAATCCAAATGATTTTCCCTCTGTCTGTGGACAGTGCAACAAACACTCAGTTCTGTACTGCATCTCTCATTGCATTTTAGCAGAGAAACTGCTCTTCCCCTGCTCGTTTTAGGCACTTCTGGAGATCCAATTGCCCCACCCTGACAGGCAGGGGCACATGGAGCAGGCTCAGGATTAGGGATTCAAGGGAGAAGACCCAGAACCCACCAGGAACACCACTGTTTGGGGACTGAAATCTGGCTGAGCTGCAACTTCAGCCACAGAAACAACTTCACAGGACAATTGCAATGTGGAATAAATTGCTGGGATCCTTTCCCATCTAATTACACCCCAGCCCACGGTAGGATGCTCAGGGTAATCAGGATCAAACACAGCAAAGCTGTCTGACAGCATCAAAGACAATGTTTGATGGCCAGAAATCCATTCCTGAGCAGACATCTGTGCACTGAAGCAGCCATGAGATGAAATTCATTCCTCACAGAGTGGGCTCTGAAATCCCCCTCCTCCTCCTCCTGTACAAACACAGAATTTGCATTGATTTAGGAAGCCTTGCAGCCTTTGAAATGGTGTGGTAATTAAAAATGCTCCATTCACAGGAGAATGGGGAAGGTTTGAGCAGGACTTGTGACAGATCCTGCTGCAATTACAGCACCAGGTGCAGGGGCTGTCCCTGTGGGCACTGCCAGCCCTTTGGAGCAGCCCTGGGAAAGGCAGGGAAGTGCTGGCACAGCACTGGGACCATCCCAGACTGCCCCTGTGCTCAGCAGTGCTGCCTTTGGCGTCACAGTCATGGAATGGGCTAGGCTGGGAGGGACCTGAGAGTTAAGTGTGACTTTTCATCCCAGTTTTTAATGCTGATTCTTCCCCTTTGAAACAATAGGTCCAAAAATGACCTTTCAGAGCCCTGCCCTTCCTCCATCCCTGCTGGCATCCTTTGGGTTGGGTCAGGGGGGAATTTTCAGGGTTGTGCCCTTCCTGAGATGTTCCACTCACAGCCATTTCCACTTCCCCAGTACAAAATCATCCCAAAGCAGCTCAGTCCCTGCTCGCTGTAATTGCTGTTCCTCTCGTTCCTGCACTCTCTTTCCTAGGAAGCCTTCACCTGCTTCTTTTCTTTTCAAGGATTATAAATGAGGACATTTATTTCACATTGCAGGCAAACTTGTTTGGAGTAGCAACAATCGTAAGAATAGGCAGCAGCTGTGAAAGACATTTTATTTTTCCTTCTGAATAGCAAAAGTTTCTCATTTACCTTCCAGACACTCTGGGAACACGCTGCTCTGGAATTAAATACATGTTACTAGCAAAGAATCAGCGGGTGAAAGGAGGGATTGCTTGAAAATCCATTTCACTGCTTCCCAGCAAAATAAAGGACCTGGAAAATATTGCAGACAATTCTTCTGTTGTACCCAGATAGGAATCAGCCTCTCCAATGCCACGGAGAGTTTCTCATCAGAAGAAAACCCTGCCTCTCCTGACCTCTGTGAGCTGACTCAAACAGGACACAAGTCTGGAAGCCACCAGAGGCCACCAGGCTCCCAGCAGCAGAGTCCCTCTGCCATGGCCCAAGACATGGATGGGATGGAGGACATGGATGGGATTCTGTGCTGGTGTTCACAGGGGTCCCAGGACAAGGGAAGAGATGAGAATCTTAACTCCATGTTTCAGAAGGCTGATTTATTATTTTATGATATATATATATTATTAAAACCATACTAAAAGAATAGAAGAAAGGATTTCATCAGAAGGCTAGCAAGGAAAGCAAAAGAATGGAATGATAACAAAATCCTGTGTCTGACCAGAGAGTCTGAGCCAGCTGGGCTGTGATTGGCCATTAATTAGAAACAACCACATGAGACCAATCCCAGATGCACCTGTTGCATTCCACAGCAGCAGATAATCAATGTTTACATTTTTGTTCCTGAGGTCTCTCAGCTTCTCAGGAGAAAAATCCTAGCAAAGGGACTTTTCAGAAAATATCGTGGCTACAGGATGTGGATGGGATGCAGGCCATGGGATGCAGGACATGGATGGGATGCAGAACATGGATGGGATCCAGGATATGGATGGGATGCAGGACATGGATGGGATGCAGGACATGGATGGGATGCAGGACATGGATGGGATGCAGGATGTGGGATGTAGGACATGGATGGGATGGAGGACATGGGTGGGATGCAGGATGTGGGATGCAGGACATGGATGGGATGCAGGATATGGGATGCAGGATGTGGATGGGATGTAGGGCATGGATGGGATGCAGGACATGGGTGGGATGGAGGACATGGATGGGATGCAGGACATGGGTGGGATGCAGGACATGGGATGCAGGACATGGGTGTATGTAGGACATGGATGGAATGCAGTATGTGGGTGTGCTGTGAACTGGGCCAGTCACTGAAAATGCTTGGCCGTGGTGGAACTGGGAGCTCATGGACACCAGGACACCCTGCTGGGGTGAGGATATTTGGTTACACCTGGATGTTAAATCTACTGCATCAACCCTTTTTCCTTTGTCTTTCTGTTTCCAGGGGCCTTCAGAGAAGGAATTGTGCTGATGCTGGAAATGAGGAAGAGTTCTCTGTCTTTGTGAAGTTCTGTATTGATTGAAGGATTTAATCTTGACTTTTTAGATGTTTATTTTTGCCTGTTGTAATAAATTCTAATTAAAATCTCTTTGTGGACTTTTCATCGGGTGGCTCTGTCGTTTGGGTCTCAGGGTGCTTTGTATTTCCTGATATTTAATCACTTCTGCTCACAGGCACTTTTCCCTTTAAGCTCACCTTCACAATCGGCTGTGCTGCTCACAAAAATACAAGTTTATTAAACAAGCTGGGAGCTCAGGGGACCAAAGAAACCCTGCAGCTGCTGCGTCTCAATTTCCAAGTGTACATTACCCAGAGCAGCTCATTGGAGGTGCAGAGGGGGGAACTCATCCCTGTCTGCCCAGAGCACAGAAATGGAGCCATGAGTGCAGACAGGCCCAGCAGAACTGGAGGCTCTCGGGCCCAGGATATCTGGAATTGTCCCCTGGCTGCTGTGCTCAGCTGTGGGATCCTGTGGGATCCTGCAGGGCCCCAGCTGAGGAGCTCAGAGCTTGCACAGGGCTTGTGCTGGAGACACATCCAGAATGGAAGATTCAGAGCAGAAATGAACTTGGCAGAAGGTTTTGGTTGAGGGAGGAGATGGGGACAGAAATCAGCTCATGTCCCCTGATGTCACCCCCAGGCTGAGCTGTGCTGTGACACCAGGCAGGGCTCTCTCCATTCTCTAAGCTCAGGAACAGAATTTGGCTTTAATTGTGGCCTGGACAGCAGTTTGAGCAGTGCCCAAACACGGAGCCGCTCCAGGAGACACCCCCACAGTGGAGATGCCTGGTTCCCACACAGATCCTGCTTCCCTTGGCCCAAGCACAAGGAGATTTCCTCAGCTGGGCTTGGGGCAGCTCACAGGAACGTGGGGAAGGTTTTACAACCCAGCAGAGGGACAGGTGTGGCACAGAGGGACAGGTGTGGGACAGACAGGTGTGGCACAGAGGGACAGGTGTGGGACAGAGGGACAGGTGTGGCACAAAGGGACAGGTGTGGCACAGAGGAACAGGTGTGAGACAAAGGGACAGGTGTGGGACAAAGGGACAGGTGTGGCACAGAGGGTCAGGTGTGGGACAAAGGGACAGATGTGGCACAGAGGGTCAGGTGTGGGACAGAGGGACAGGTGTGGCACAGAGGGACAGGTGTGAGGTGTGACACAGAGGGACAGATCATCACTGCTCCCCTGTCTCAGAGCTCTGCTGATGTTCTGCACCTTCTGCTTGGTCCCAGAGCTGCTCCTGACCTTGTTTCTTTGCATTTTCCCTTCCAGCCCCGCTGCAGAGGGAACTGGGATTGTTGGGTTTATTGTCACTCCCTTTCCCACCCCCAGCTCGATTCCACGTTTGCATTTTCTCCACAGGATGAAAACCTTTTCTATTCACCAACCATCTGGGCTTTGTTAGGCTTTGTTGAGCAAAGCTTGGATCTGGAGCTGCAGACTCCTCAGCCCTTCCCCAGCACACGCAGGCAGCTCCAGCAGATCCCAGATTATTTGCCAAGGGATTATTCATCCAATATGCCCATTATTCAGGCAGTAATTTTCCCATTATTCACCACATTCTGCCTGCCCACCAGCTGCATCCCAAACCTGGCAGCTCCTGCTGCTCTGCAGTGTCCAAAAAATGATCCCATCCCCACAAATCCACCCGTGGAGAGCTCTGACCCCCTGGACACTCCCTGGGATCTCAGGTCCCAAGGGCTCTGTTGGGCCAGCCCTGCCCAAGGTGTGTGCCCAGCAGAAATCCCAGGAATTCTGTGCTGCTGAAATCCCAGGAATTCTGCTCCAGATGCTCCCACACTTTGGGTTACCCAGGCTCAGCTCGGGGTGCAGCTCTGACAGCAGAAATCTTTGCTGTGGGGACCCCCAGGGACATGGGGACAAGCTCTCCATATTTGTCAAGGAATTAAAAACTCCCATTCCAGGTGCTCCTTGTCATTCCTTCCCCACGATATCCTGGATATGAAACCTGACCTGGCTGCTGGGTTAAAATGCCTTTCTGGCAGTGGTTATTTTTTATTTTTTTACATCTTAATTCTCAGATTCATCTCTCGATTCATCCCGAAGCACAATTATCATGCAGCTAATGAAATAAGTAATATTTTCTCATTCCAAGAAATCTCGTTAAGCTAATTAGCAGGCTCCTCTGGCAGCTGAGGTTGGTTTTACACTGTTAAATGTGTGTGGGGTTTATTTCTTTGCTTGTCTGGGCCCTGTCCCCTCCCTCCATGTGGGAGGAAAGCAGGGAGCTGTGTCCTCCTTGGAGCAGGGATGGGCAGGGGCCATGTCACAGCCAGGACAGAGATTCCCCCTGTTTCATGTGCCACCCTGAAGGGACACAGTCTCGGGTAGCTGATTGATAATTGCTGCCCCGAGATGTGCAGGATGTCTCTGCTTCGGCCCGCACAACTGAAGAACGAGTCTGGACTCTTCTCTTCTTGGTCTTGAGGTTGTTTATTAATTCTTATCTATAAATTTTTCTTTCTGCCCAGCCGATATCTGCTCAGCAGGGCAGCCACAGGCACTCTGACCGCCCCCGAGGCGGTGTTGTCCTTTTATACTACAAACTACGTATATCATATTTACACTTAATTCCCAATACCTATCACCTGTGTTAGACAGTGCACTTCTACTCTAAACCAATCCCAAAGTGCCAACATCACTGCAGAAAATGGAGAACAAGAAGAAGAAGAAAGAAGGACTAGACATGGCCAAGTTCCTCCATCTTGTCCCCATCACCCCCATACCAAAAATCCTAAAATCTACATTTTCACCCTGTGATCATTTTGTTATTACACCATTCAAACCTGTGTGACTTTCACGTCCCCATACAAAGCTGGCAACTTGCTCCAGGGGTCACAATCAAACCCCCAGGTGCTCTGGGCTGTGTGCCAGGGTCTCCGAGCCCCCCGGTGGGGACCTCGGCAACTCTGGACACCCGGAGGGATGTGCTGAGTTCTGACACACAGCTCGTGTCACTTCTCCAGCTCCCTGCTGTCACCTCTCCCGAGGTTCTGCTCCTCTCCCGGGTTTTGCTCTGTGCAGTGTCACTCCTGCAGGAAGGGGCTGTTTGTGCCTGTCCTTCCTCTGTGGGTCTGCGCTCAAACCAGCAGCCAATTAGGGGAAGTTTTGTTGTTCAATTATGCAAACCCCTGTCTAGACACCCTCGTTTGTGTTTGATTATAATTCAGCTGGGATCAGTTCCTGACACACTGACATTAAATCAAACAGAAAAAAACCCCACCCGGATGCTGCTCCCTCCATCTCTGCAAATCAAAGCCAGGAAATCAATCCTGGAAATCATCACGGGGGCTCTGGCATCCTGAAATTTCATTCGGAGCTTCAAGGACCTGTTTGCAAAGGGGGGTGCAGGACCCCAAGAGTCTCAGGTCTTTTATTCCAGTAGGTTCCAGGTGCATGGAATGCATGAGGTGAGCACAGCACCAAAGGTTGATTTGGCAGCGCAAATCCAGGGGTCAAACCTGACTCTAACACACAAACCCAACACCTGATGAGCTCCTGGGTGCGCTGGGATCTTGCCCAGGTATGTGGTGTGTGTGCCACAGAGATGGTTCAGTGCTTAGAGGAGAGCTGGGTCCCATTTCCCCATCTCCAATAAAGGGAGGACGGTCCCAGAGGGCACCTGCAGGAGGCTGAGCTCTCCCCTGGTGGCTCTGAGTGCTCTGGGGCCTCCACAGGGAAGGATCAGAGCCAAGGATCCAGGCCCAGACCTGCAGAGAGCCCAGTCTGAGGGTGCTCAGGGTGCAGCACAAACGCACAGCAGCCCAAGGTTGGGTTTCTGGGTCCCAGCTGCTTTTTAGCCTCTCAATCAGAAGTAAAAGTTGCATTTTCACTGATTCCTGGGAGATTTCACCAAAGATCTTCACAAACATGCCAGGAGAAAAGATTTGAGGCTCCACACTGGGAAAGATTAGAGCCCCAATTCCCTTCCTGAGGCAGCCTGAAATTCCCTGTGTTGGTTCTCAGTGATACCCATGCCCAGGATAACCTCCTGTGAATTATGTGTCTGTAAATTATCACCTCTACACACCCTGACAATGCCAGAGCATCCTTTGCCAGATGACAATTATGCCACTCCTTGTGGAATTTGCAGGCAATCCCAACACGGGAAGAGATGAGAACCTTGACTCCATGTTTCAGAAAGCTGATTTATTATGTTATGATATATATTATATTAAAAGAAAATGATAGATTAAAACTATACTAAAAGAATAGAAGAAAGGATTTCATCAGAAGGCTTGAAAGGAAAAGGAATGATAATAAAATCTTGTGACTGACCAGAGAGTCTGAGGCAGCTGGGCTGTGATTGGCCATTAATTAGAAACATCCACATGAGACCAATCCCAGATGCACCTGTTGCATTCCACAGCAGCAGATAACCATTGTTTACATTTCATTTCTGAGGCCTCTCAGCTTCTCAGGAGAAAAGATTCTAAGGAAAGGATTTTTCATAAAATATGTCTGTGACAACTCCTAAAGCTGGAAAATGCCACCCTTGCCCATGGAAAAAATCACCCCATTGGCTTCAAGTAAATTCCTGTTCCATGGGGCTGCAAAGCTTTTCCCTTTCTCCTGAAAACCCCATCAGGATCCCCAGAGGAGGAGTAAGGGACTCAGCACAGAGCAGCTCCTGTCAGACATTGAGCAGCAGAGAAATTCTATTTGACAGGATTCGGAATTAATTTGATCCAAAGCTCTTCAGTCTGAATAAAGCAATGAAATCATCTGATATAGGTCAAATATTCCCTTGCAAGCCCAAGGGAAAATGGAGTATCTTTTCAGAGAAGTGGAAACAGGTATTGGAATCACATCATCCCCTGGAAGAGCATCTGACAGGAAATTCCTCAGCAGAAAGTGATGGATTACCTATGGTTTATCTATGGTTTATTTATGGCTTATCTGTGCTTTATTTGTGGTTTTTCTATGGGCTTTTTATGGGTTATCTGTGGTTTATCTATGGTTTATTTATGGTTCATCTCTGGTTTATCTATGGCTCTCTCTGGTTTATTTATGGTTTTATTATGATTTATCTATGGTTTATCTGTGATTTATCTGTGGTTTATCTCTGCCTCTCTATGGTTTATCTCTGGTTTATTTATGGGTTACCTGTGGTTTATCTCTCTGGTTTATCTCTGGTTTATCTATGTCTCTCTTGGTTTATTTATGGTTTTATTATGATTTACCTATGGTTTATCTCTGGTTTATTTATGGTTTATTTACGGGTTATCTGTGGTTTATGGCTCTCTATGGTTTATCTCTGGTTTATTTATGGGTTATCTCTGGTTTATTTATGGGTTATCTGTGGTTTATCTATGGTTTATTTATGTTTTTTAATGTTTTATTAAATGGTTTATCTGGTTTATCTATGGCTCTCGATGGCTTATTTATGGTTTATTATGGTTTATTTATAGTTTATCTGTGGTTTATCTGTGGCTCTCTGGTTTATATATGGTTTTATTATGGTTTATTTATCGTTTATCTGTGGTTTATCTATGGCTCTCTATGGTTTATCTCTGGTTTATTTATGGGTTATCTGTGGTTTATCTATGGTTTATTTATGTTTTTTGATGTTTTATTAAATGGTTTATCTGGTTTATCTATGGCTTATCTCTGATTATCTATGGTTTATCTATGGTTATCTATGCTTCTATGTTGGTTTGTCTATGGTTTATTTCTGGTTACCTATGGTATATCTACGGTTTATCTCTGGTTACCTACAGTGTATCTCTGGTTTATCTATGGTTTTATGCTGGTTTATCTCTGGTTTATCTATGTTTTATTCTGGTTTATCTCTGGTTTATCTCCAGTCCATCTCTGACTCCTGTGCCCTTCAGCCAAGCCCAGTTTACCATTTCTTTACCATTCTTTCTCTCTGCCTCCCTGAAACCTCCCAGACCAGTTCCTGGGGAAGCTGACCTGCCTTTCCCTTTCTCTGAGCAGACTGTCCTACCCACACTGTGGGTTTTTCCCAGACTGTCACCGAGCCCAGGCAGCTGCAGGGACACTGGCAGGGCCATTCCTGCCTGGAGGAGCCCTGGTGCCCATCCCAGAGGGTTTTCTCTCACTGGGCTGCTCCTGCCAGCCCCCTTTGGAAGGAATCCCCTGCACAGATTTCTCGTGGGAAAACCTCCCACGTGCTGCACCAGGAGGGTCCTGGGGACACACGGGGATGGCAGCGATCCCAAATGTCACAGAGCCCTGCCAGGCTGCACTCCCACAGCCCCCCCCAGCCTGGCACAGCTCTGCACACAGCTCTGACTCCTCCAGCAGCTCCACCTGTGCGTGATAACAGATAGCAGAGGCTGAGGGGAGCATTCACTGGGCCACGGTGTTTATGAGCATTATTTACAGCAGCCCCAACAGCCATGAGGAGACAGCACGTGTGACAGATGTGCAGGGCTCTGTGCTGTGCTTTGTCACCAGCAGAGCTGCTCTGGGGTGAGGATGAGCTGTTCCTGTGAGACAGCAGCCATCCCTGCTCCCCCCAGCCCCCGCTAACCCTTGGAGGCCTGTCACAGACATCTTTTGTGAAAAGCCCTTTCCTTAGGATTTTTCCTCCTGAGAAGCTGAGAGGCCTCAGGAACAAAATGTGAACAATGGTTATCTGCTGCTGTGGAATGCAACAGGTGCATCTGTGATTGGTCTCATGTGGTTGTTTCTAATTAATGGCCAATCACAGCCCAGCTGTCTCAGGCAGAGAGTCCGAGCCACAAACCTTTGTTATCATTCTTTCTTTGCTTTTCTATTCTTAGCCAGCCTTCTGATGAAACCTTTTCTTCTATTCTTTTAGTATAGTTTTAATGTAATATATATCCTAAAATAATAAATCAGCCTTCTGAAACATGGAGTCAGATCCTCGTCTCTTCTCTTAACGTAAGACCCCTCTGAACACAGCCACAGTGGCCTTGCCTGGGGTGCCCACAGGAGGCTGCCCGGGCAGCCCTGTCCTTCTCCTGCAGTGAAGATGTGGTAATTAGTGCACAGTTACCTTCCTGCCCTACTTTGGAAGTGACATTTACTCCTGGAGTTTCTCTGGCTGCTGCTGTTCATTGCTAATTAATTCAGTGCTGCTCACGAGGGCTCTGCTCCATCGCCGGGGGAGCCTTGGCCACCCGTGGAGCTCCTTCCCCTTCACTCACCGAGGCACCAGTAATTGGCCTGACTCCCTGTGCCCCTGCCCAAAGATGTTTCTTCATCTGCAGGGCTCGAAGGGATGGCAAATGTTAACGTGCAGCTGATGGAGCAGAGGATTTCCTGCGGGAAGCTGCTGATCCCTGAGCTGGCTCAGGCAGCGAGGGACACGGGGTGACACTCCCTGATCTGCCCCAGAAATGGCCCAGAATTGTCACTCATGAATGGCCCTAATTGCTGAACACATCTCAAAGCACTCAGCAAAGCAGTCCTGAGCACTTGGCACATCCCAGTGGGAAAGCTGAGGGGCTGACAGGGAAATCCCTCCTGGCACGGCACAGGCCCTTCAGAGAATCCCAGACCCTCCGAAGCCAAAGAGGGAGACTCACCCAGAGCCTTTCCAGCTCTGCAGAGCTTGGTGCCATTATCATGTCCCGATAAAGAGAGGGAAATCAGATTTCCAGGGAAGGGAAATGAGTGTTGTCCTGCACAGACACCCGAGATTTTCACACGGAGCTGATTTTCCTGCTGTGCCTGTGGCCTCTCACCAGCGTGGGTCACGCTTTAGAAATGGCACCAGTGCTGCTTTATGGCCAGGGGAAGGAATTCCCCACAAATCTGGAGTGGTGGAGGAACCAGCATGGAGTAAATCAGCAGGGAGAAGGACGAGGAGGAGGAGGAGGAAGAGGGAGCATGGAGTAAACGCTGTCACAAATCTGCAGGGCTGTCACGGAGGGGCTGTGCCTGAGTGACTGTGGGGCCGTGGTTTGTGGGGCTGGAGCTTTAAATCTCCCTGAGAAACTCTGGGATTCCAGCTCCAGGGCCTGCAGAGCCTGCCCAGGCAGCCAGGGGCAGAACCTCACACCAAGCTCTGCTGGGGGAGCCTCCTGGCAGGGCTAGGGCTGGGACTAAGGTTAGGGCTAGGATTTAGGTTAGGGTTAAGGTTAGGGTTAAGGTTAGGGGTAGGATTAAGATTAGGGTTAGGACTAAGGTTAGGGTTAGGATTAAGGTTAGGGTTAAGGTTAGGGTTAAGGTTAGGGGTAGGATTAAGGTTAGGGTTAGGACTAAGGTTAGGGTTAGGACTAAGATTAGGGTTAGGACTAAGGTTAGGCTAGGATTAAGGTTAGGAGTAGGATTAAGGTTAGGAGTAGGATTAAAGTTAGGAGTAGGATTAAGGTTAGGGTTCGCATTAAGGTTAAGGTTAGGTTTATGGTGAGAGTTGTGGTTGTTTATGTTGCATGTGCAGGTTTGTGTTCTGTTTAGGATTAAGATTAGGGTTAGGATTAATTTTAGGTTTAGGATTAATGTTAAGGTTATATTTAGGGTGGGATTTAGGGTTGGTTAGGTTGCATGTTAGTGTTAGTGTTTGAATTTGGATGAGGGAGGAATTTCTTCCCCATATCCAAGATAAATTTCTCCTCTTTCTGTCTGGACCCATTCCCCTCATCCTGCCATCCCAGGGCCTTGACTAAAGTCCCTCTCCACATCTCTTGGAGCCCCTTTAAGCCCTGAAAATGGCTCTAAATTGGCTCGGAGCCCTCCCTTCCCCAGGTGAACATCCCCAGCTCCCCATTCCCACTGCAGACCAGTTCCCTCCAGCGCTGCCAGCCCTCTCCAGCCCAGGGAGCAGCACCACCATGCCGTGCCAGGGCTGGGGCAGGGGGTGGCAGTGCCCAGATGATGCTCCCCAAGCCATGGGTTTGTCCCTGCACGTGCCCTGCAGGCAGGAGGAGAGGGGCAGCTCCTTTGTGCTGCAGAGCCAGCCTGCAGCCATTCTTTTTATTGCTGATGCTGCTTCCTATGGAAACAATTTGGTGCTAATAAGCTCCATTTATAATAGTAAGGAATGGTTCGGTGGGATAATTGTCTCTAAATACCATTCATGGCTTTGTTGCTTTTCCTGCGTGGTGCTAATTATTCTGCATCTGAAATAGCACCAGAGAAGGCACTGAATGCCACTGAATAGGGCTCTGAGCACTCCAAGAGGATGAGGCAGGCTGTGATTAGGAATATCAAGGCCCTAATCCAGCAGACAATGCCCGGCTCCCCGTGTCTGTACAAAACCACAGCCTGTGCAGGGGCTGGAGAAATGCAGTGTTCACTGAGCCCTGCAGGGATGGAGGAGAAAGCTCCTGTCACAGGGGCAGTGCTTGGAGAGCCCCAGAATCCCAGGGCAGGTTTGGAGGGAAGGGGCCTCAAAGCCCACCCAGTGCCACCCCTGCCATGGTGGGGACACCTCCCACTGTCCCAGGGACACCTCCCACTGTCCCAGGGACACCTCCCACTGTCCCAGCTGCTCCAGCCCCAGTGTCCAGCCCGGCCTTGGGCACTGCCAGGGATCCAGGGGCAGCCCCAGCTGCTCTGGGCACCTGTGCCAGGGCCTGCCCTGGGAAGGGTTTCTCCCTAATATTCCACCTGAATTTCCTCTCTTTCAGTCTGAAGCTATTCCTGCTGTCCTGTTGATGCCTCAGGTTCAGCCTTTATATTTTTCAGATTCTGTGCTGCTTTAGTGTGTAGTTCTGAGCTTCATATTTAGTGATGGTAAGTTCTTCTCACAGAGTAGGGAGACAAAGCAATTCCTGCTCCAGCTGGGCACCAAGGACAAATGATCCAAATCTCAGCCCAGGAGCACAAACACCGTGGGCTGGAGAGAGAAAAACAAGGATGGGACTGCAGGGGCTAAAGCTGGAATGGGACAATGAACTGCAAGATGCAAATGGAGCAGAACTGATCAAAGGGAGAGACCCCGTGCCCGCTCGTGCATTTTGGGGCCATTTTGGTTCATCTTGGGTGCAGCCCTTGCTGGGCTCTTGTGCTGCCCAAGGTGGATCCATGGAGGAGATGCTTTGAATAAATCCCTGCTTTATTCTGTAACTCTGCCCAGCCTCTGCTCCAGCTCAGCCTCTCAGGGCAGCCCTGTCACTCCAGTTCCTGATGAAAGGTCCCTCTCCAGCTTCCTGTAGCTCCTTCCAGGTCCTGGTGGCCAAGGCTGCAGCTCAGACACCGCTGGTGCGCCACCCCTGCTCTGCCCCTCCTGCTCTGCCCCTCCTGGGCTGCTCCTTTCAGGGACTGCACAACTACAGCAGTCCTTGAGCAGCAGGGAATGAAATCCCTGCCTGGTACATCCACCATGGCCAGAAGGGTGATCCTATCCCTCCATCACATGGTCTGAGCTGGGCTTAACTTTTAAAACTCATCCAGGCTGAAAAAAGAAACCATTTGTCAATGGCCCTCAGCAATTTCAGGGGCTGAGAAACCAGGTCCTGGCCCATCTTCAGTGGGAAAGCTGATCCCTTGGATGTTGGAGCCATGGATCACTATGGTAACATTATAATTGACATTTCTGGGGGATTATGGAGTCTGAAAGTCATAAACTTAATGAAAGTATGTTTTTATTGCACTTCAACTTCATCTCTGATTAAATCAAATTTGCATAATGGAAAGTTATTACATTTCCACGTTTCTAATTTCCCTTCCACCCCCTGCTCCCTTTTGCTCCTTTTGCCAACTGTGTCTCAGGTTTTGTCTGCAGCCAGGGCTCTGAAGGGCCCCTGAGCCACAGCTGGGGTGAGAACGCTTTAATAACTGGTGTCAGAGGAGCACGGGAAGGGAAGCCCTGATGTCAGAACCCAGGAAATTCCTCTGGCTGCCCTGGAGGACTTGAGACCCTGACAGAGGGCACGGAGTCAAAAACACCTGTGCCTTCAATTTTAGCCCATGGAAAAAACAATTACCAACCTTACATGAGGATTGACAAGCCAAAAAAGTTTAAGTAGAATGATAGTTAGTTTGTTACAAGATAGAAAAATAGAATTTTGAGTTTTTAGAATGGGGGTTCAGAAGCCAGGATGGAGGGATTTGGGTGTGCCTTGTCCTTCTTCTTTCTTCTTCTTGGCCTCCATCTTCTGCTGGGATGGTGGCACTTTTGGTTTGGTTTGGGGTAGAGACAGACTGTCTAACATAGGTGATAGGGATTGGAAAATTATTGTAAATAATGTACACGTAGATTTTAGTATATATTTATGACTGAAGGCAGTCAGTGTGCCTCAACCCGACCTGCTGGACAGACCCCAGCAGGTCAGAGAAAGAATGGAATAGATGAGAGAAAATAAACAGCCTTGGAAAGCAGAACAGAAGAGTTCTGACTCCTTTGGCTGCTGGGCTGGGAAAAGAGACTCTGTGACACATCTTGGGGTCACCCTGAGAGCTGGGGGGCTGCACAGCCTCTCCTTCCTGCCCAGCTGTGCAGGGCTCCTTGCAGGAGAGAGCTGCTGCTGCTAAAATTGATCAAGGAGAGGCCAAGCACTCAGCCTGTCCCCAGCCTCACCTGTGCACAGCGTTTTAGGCAGTGAGTGTGGCTCCATTTTCAGTGTGCCCTGATTTTCTCTACATTCCCACCTTGACTTTCTCTACATTCCCACCCCAATTTTCTCTACATTCCCACCTTGATTTTCTCTACATTCCCACCTTGACTTTCACTACATTCCCACCCCGATTTTCTCTACATTCCCACCCTGATTTTCTCTACATTCCCACTCTGATTTTCACTACATTCCCACTCTGATTTTCTCTACATTCCCACCTTGATTTTCTCTACATTCCCACCCTGATTTTCTCTACATTCCCACTCTGATTTTCACTACATTCCCACTCTGATTTTCTCTACATTCCCACCCTGATTTTCTATACATTTCCACCCTGATTTTCTCTACATTCCCACCCAAATTTCCTCCCCTCCCCACTCTCCCTTCCCCTCCCACTGCTCCCTCCTCCTTTGTCCCCTCCACAAACACTCACACACACTTTTGCTACAATCAGCCATTAGGATTTCTGCCTTTTTTCCCCCAAAATTCCTGCTCCAGGTGGTGTTTTCTCATCACAGAGGTGTGGGCTCCATTTTCAATCCCCACCCCAGTGGAGATCACAGACCTTTAGGGTCTGACAGTTCAGCTGGAATCCAGCCATTTATCCATAAAAATCATATCCTATAAATCCATCCAGTGTTTTTATATAGCTCCCTGTTCTTTTGTTATGCTCAGTAAAAAGAAAAGCTTCTTTGAGTTTTCTCTGGGTTGTTTGTTTGGGTCTTTTTCCCCTTAGAAACCTGACGGTATCTGCTAAAAAAATACAGCTGAAAATCCAATTTTTCTTTTCTTGTTGGCAAAATTTTGACAGGCCTTATGATGAAGCAATAAAAGGCACTCTCTGGGGACGAAGGGCAGCGGGGCTGGCACCAGGGATGGAAATAAAGAGGCATTTCCAGCAGCCTGGAGCTGCAGAGCTGTCCTGGGTGGAGATCCCATCCCAGAGTGCGGAGGGGAAAACTGCTCCATCATGGGCCAGGACAGGGACAGGGACAAGGGAGAGACAGGGATGGGACAGGGATGGGACAGGACAGGGATGGGACAGGGATGGGACAGGACAGGGACAGGGACAGGGATGGGACAGGAACAGGGATGGGACAGGACAGGGACAGGAACAGGGATGGGACAGGAACAGGGATTGGGACAGGGACAGAACAGGGACAGGAATGGGACAGGGACAGGGACAGGACAGGAACAGGGATGGGACAGAACAGGGACAGGGATAGGGAGAGAGACAGGGATGGGATAGGGATTGGACAGGGACAGGGATGGGACAGGAACAGGGATGGGACAGGAACAGGGACAAGGGAGAGACAGGGATGGGACAGGGATTGGACAGGGACAGGGATGGGACAGGGACAGGGATGGAACAGGACAGGGACAGGGATGAGACGGGGATTGGACAGGGACAGTGATAGGACAGGGACAGGGATGGGACAGGAACAGGGATGGGACAGGACAGGGATAGACAGAGGGACAGAGACAGGGAGAGGGACAAGGATGGGGACAAGGATAGGGATAGAACAGGGACATGGATAGGGACAGGGAGAGGGACAGGACAGGGACAGGGATATGGTAGGGACAGGGATTGGGACAGGGACAGAACAGGGACAGGAATGGGACAGGGAGAAGGATGGGGATAGGGACAGGGCAGGGATAGGGACAGGGATTGGGACAGGAAAGGGACAGAGATGGAGACAGGGATAGGGAGCCCCTGGTGTCCCTGCTGTCCCTGGTGCCCTGGAGTCCCTGGTGCCCTGGTGTCCCTGGAATCCCTGGTGTCCCTGGAGTCCCTGGTGTCCCTGGTGTCCCTGGAGCCCCTGGTGTCCCTGCTGTCCCTGCTGTCCCTGCTGTCCCTGGTGTCCCTGGAGCCCCTGGTGTCCCTGGTGTCCCTGGAGTCCCTGGCCTGTCCCCCAGCTCCTGGGGAAGGGGCAGAGCTGGGCCCCAGAGCCAAGGGCTGTAAATCCAGTGCATTTCCCAGCTCCCTCCTGCTCCATCCCTGCTCAGCCTGGTCCCAGGGCTGGCACTGCCAACCAGGGGCTCCCCCTGACTCTGTCACCTCATCCTGCCCGTCGTGTCCCTCAGGAAAGGAGCTGCAGCCAGAACTCCCCCAGCTCCCACTGCCCTCACATCATGTTTTGGTTAAAAAACCCCAAATCTGCTCTCCTCCCCACCAGGGATAGGATTCCCTCCTTCCTTCCAGGCTCCTGCACCCTGAGCAGCAGGGATCCAATTCAGGGAGCAGAAAAGAGCCACAAACTCTCCTGTTGGAGCTGGGAAATCCCCCAGGGACCATCAAATGCAGCTCCTGCATGCATGGCAGGAAGGGTGTGCTGCACCAATGCAGGGAGGAGCAGGAGGGGAACGTTCTGGGCACCCCAGAGGTGTGTGTGTTTGCCTCCAGGCAGAGAAGGTCCAGCTACACAACAGCAGCTCCTTGGAGAACACTCAGCTCAACGCTTTCCTCTCGCAGAAAAAATGAAAGAAAGAGATTTCAGCTTCCTGTGAAATTTCCAGCCCCTGCTCCAAAGCACAGAAGAGCTGGAATTATTCAAAGAATGAGTCTCCAGTGTTCCTTGTCTTATCAAAATGAGGCCTTTTGTCTCCAGCTCAGGCTCAGAAATAGCAGAGTTGTGTGGATGAGACACAGCAGAACGCTTCCGCCTCTGCCAGAACCCCGAGGTGGAAAATTTCAGCCCAAAGATCCAAGAGTGGCAGAGGAGGAGGAGGGAGCTGAGGGCAGGGCCGTGCCATGGGAAACTCTGAAATTTCCAATTTCCTGGTGTCCCTGGGAATACTGACATTTCCAGCTCAGGGCTCTGCTGGGTGGTGCAGCACCAGTGTCAGCACCAGCAGCCAAATCCCCAAGGAACAGCATGCCCAGTCTGGACTCTGGGTTATGGTGGCACTGCCAGGGGTCCAGGGGCAGCCCCAGCTGCTCTGGGCACCTGTGCCAGGGCCTGCCCACCCTGCCAGGGAACAATTCCTAATTCCCAATATCCCATCCAGCCCTGCCCTGGGTCAGTCTGAAGCCATTCCCTGGGTCCTGTCCCCATCCCCTGTCAATTCTCTCTCTCCACATTTTCTGTAGATCCTTTCAGGTCCTGCAAGGCCACCCTGAGCTCACCCCAAAGCTCCCCTAAAAGAGAGGAAATGCTGCCTCGGGGATGAAAAATGGAAGGGAAATTATGTTTGTGCACCCCTTGTGCTTTGCTAATGGGTGGAGAGAGCTCCCATTCATAACCCAGAGCTCCAGCAGAAACTGCCTGACCTGGCCCAGCCCATTCCTAATTCTCATTTCTAATTCTCCTGGCCTGGCCAAGCCCATTCCTAATTCTCATTTCTAACTCTCCTGACCTGACCCAGCCCATTCCTAATTCTCATTTCTAACTCTCCTCACCTGGCCCAGCCCATTCCTAATTCTCATTTTTAATTCTCCTGGCCTGGCCAAGCCCATTTCTAATTCTCATTTCTAACTCTGGCCTGGCCCAGCCCATTCCTCATTCTCCTGGGCACTGATTGCTGCTTCTCCCAGAGTTTTCCAAGGATGACAAAGGAGATAAAGCCTGGCCCAAAGCCCCTGGCACTGCCCCCAGCCCCAGGAGGAGCCCTGCCTGATGTGCTGAGCCTTTATCCTGAGCCCTTGGGAGACAAACACGGGCTGGAAGGAAGGCTGGGAAGGGAAAGGGGAAGGGAAAGGGGAAAGGGAAAAGGAAAAAGGAAAAAGGGAAAGGGAAAAAGGGAAAGGGAAAAAGGGAAAGGGAAAGGGTAAAAGGGAAAGGGAAAGGGAAAGGGAAAGGGAAAAGGAAAAAGGAAAGGAAAAGGAAAAAGGAAAAAGGGAAAGGGAAAAAGGGAAAGGGAAAAAGGGAAAGGGAAAGGAAAAAAAAGGAAAAGGAAAAGGAAAAAGGGAAAGGGAAAAAGGGAAAGGGAAAGGGAAAGGGAAAGGAAAAGGAAAAGGAAAAGGAAAAGGAAAAGGAAAAGGAAAAGGAAAAGGAAAAGGAAAAGGAAAAGGAAAAGGAAAAGGAAAAGGAAAAGGAAAAGGAAAAGGAAAAGGTGCTTTGGTCCAGGCAGTCCCTTCACTGCTCCCCATGAGGAGAGGGAAATGGCCCTGAGACAAGAAGAGGGAACTGTCCCTCATATGAACAGAAAGAAATGTCCCTAACATGAAAAAAGGAAATGTCCCTGACACAAAGAGAGGGAAATGTCCCTTGCAGCAAGAGAAAGAATTGTCCCTGAAACAAGGAGCAGGAAATGTCCCTCACATGAAGAGAAGAGAATGCCGCTGGCATAAAGAGAAGGAAATGTCCCTTACATGAAGAAAGGAAATGTCCCTGACACCAGGAGAAGGAAATGCACCTTGCAGGAAGAGCAGGAAATGTCCCTGACACAAAGAGAAGGAAATGTTCCTCAAATGAAGAGAAGGAAATGTCTGTCACAGAAAGAGAAGGAAATGTTCCTGACATGAAGAGAGGAAAATGTCCCTCACTGGAGGAGAAGGAAATGTCCCTGACATGAGGAGCAGGACATGTCCTTCACACGAGGAGAGGGAATGTCCCTGACATGAAGAAAGGAAATGTCCTTGGCAGGAAGAGAAGGAAATGTCCCTCATATGAATAGCAGGAAATGTCTCTGCCATGAAGAAAGGACATGTCCCTCACACAAGGAGCAGGATATGTCCCTCAAATGAGGAAAGGAGATGTCCCTCACAAGAACAGCAGGAAATGTCCCTCAAATGAAGAAAGGACATGTCCCTTACTAGAACAGCAGGAAATGTCTCTGCCATGAAGAAAGGACATGTCCCTGTCTCCCAGAGGCCAGGCAAGGCGTGCAGTGGCTGTGGCTGTGCTGGCAGTGCAGCTGCTGATGTGGAAATGCTCTGCCTGGCTGCTCGGGCAGGGATTCAGTCACCCACGAGTGACAGTGCCCAGGGCAGGCTGGCAGATGTGGCCAGCACCTGGGAGTGGTGGCTGCAGAGCTCTGAGCGTCCTCAGGGGTGACAGCAGCTTTAGGAGAGAGCACTGCACCCTGAGGAACGCAGAAGGAAAAACCCAGGAAAGCTAGAACTTAAAAAATGCTCTTTTCTTAATGGATTATTGTTAAATTGATGTTTTTAATCCCAGTGAGACACAAGCCACTGTTCTGGTGAACAGAAACAGGATCTGCTCTTCTGCGCCCTGCAGCACTGAGAATTCCTCCCCACCATGGTGCTCAGAGCCTGGAAAAGCCAGGAAAAATGGGCAAGTCTCTGGCTGGAGCCTTTGGTGAAGCCTGGACAGCCAGAGCCCAGCCAGGAACAGGTTAAAGCCTGTGCAGATGGTGGAATTCACAGAAAATCCTTTGTGCAAGCAAACAAGCTCCGGCAAATCCAGGTTCCTCCAGTGTGTTCTTAAACGATCCTTTAAGAGTTAAACAAAACAGTGACTGGTGCCTTTTAAACACCAGTGACCTTTCTCATGGCTCTTTTTCCCAGGTGAGTGTATTTTTGTGTCGTTTTAAAGTCTTTAAGGTTTGGGAAGCGAATATTTGCAATGTGGGGTTTTAAAATACCCGGTGAGCAAAACTCCAATATTGACCAGAGGCTGGATTAGCTCAGGCTGGGATTCCTTTGCTTGCTCCCAAAGCTGTGCAGGCTCCAGCAGCTCCTTGTGATGCTCTCCCAGAGCACATCCCAGGCCAGGGGCACCAGGAGGGGCCTCCCCTACAGGACATGAGCCCCCCTGAGCTGCTGCTGTGGGGCTTTCACAGAACATCGATCCCAGAATGGGTTGGGTGGGAAGGGACATTAAAGATTCTCCTTAAAGCCATGGCAGGGTCATCTTCTCCTGTCCCAGGCTGCTCCAAGCCCCAGTGGTAGCCCCAGCTGCTCTGGGCACCTGTGCCAGGGCCTGCCCACCCTGCCAGGGAACAATTCCCAGTTCCCAATATCCCATCCAGCCCTGCCCTGGGTCAGTCTGAAGCCATTCCCTGGGTCCTGTCCCATCCCTGGGTCCTGTCCCCATCCCCTGTCAATTCTCTCTCTCCATGTTTGCTGCAGCTCCTTCAGGCCCTGCAAGGCCACCCTGAGCTCACCCCAAAGCTCCTCCTGCCCAGGTGAGCAATGCCAGCTGTGCCAGCTGTGCCAGCCTCTCTGAGGCCACACTGAACTCACCCCAAAGCTCCTCCTGCCCAGGTGAGCAATGCCAGCTGTGCCAGCTGTGCCAGCCTCTCTGAGGCCACCCTGAGCTCACCCCAAAGCTCCTCCTGCCCAGGTGAGCAATGCCAGCTGTGCCAGCTGTGCCAGCCTCTCTGAGGCCACCCTGAGCTCACTCCAAAGCTCCTCCTGCCCAGGTGAGCAATGCCAGCTGTGCCAGCCTCTCCTCCCAGCAGAGCTGCTCCATCCCTGGCATCATCCTGGAGCCTCCCTGGGCTCTCTCCAGCTCCTGCCCGTGCTGGGGCAGCTCTGCAGGTGGGGTCTGTGCAGGTGGGGTCTGTGCAGGTGGGGTCTGTGCAGGTGAGGGTCTCTCTCTGCAGGTGGGGTCTGTGCAGGTGGGGTCTGTGCAGGTGGGATGGGGTCTGTGCAGATGGGGCAGAATCCCCTCTCCCCTCCCCACTGCCCACCCTTTTCCCTCAGATTGAAGTTCTTGTTTGTTGAAACCTCTGCCTCTGATTCCATGCCCTGATTTCAGTGGGAAGGGGATCCAGGTGCTGAGGGGGTCACCAGGCCTGTGTCACCTCTTCCAGTTGTGGGATGGTTGTGACAAAGCATCAGCTCTGCCTTTCTGTGTGGGACACGGGTCTGGGAGTGATGGGAGTCACGGGACAAGGTCAGCGCAGGGCTGGGAACCACTGCTGGCTCTGCTGCCATGAGAAGGAAATGTCCTTTTCCTTCTGGCTCAGCACTTGTGAGGAGGTTTAATCCAGATGGCTCAGAGAGGGTGTCCCCAGCAGGCAGAGCCTCCAGGAGGACTTTGGACCCCTCTGGCTCAGTGTCCTCATCCACCCAAGGCAGTTCTGCTCCATTTGCAGCACCCTGAGCACGGGGGTTTGGGAGGCCTTTCCTCCAGCGTGGAACACAGAGCTCCCAGCACCTGCTGCCGGGGCTGTGCCCTCCTGGGCACGTCCCACAGCCTCAGCCCAAGGACAGGACGGGAGCACACCTCATCCAGCCGGACGGGACGGGAACACACCTCATCCGGCCGGACGGGATGGGAACACAGCCTCAGCCCAAGCACAGGATGGGAACACAGCCTCAGCCCAAGGACGGGACGGGAACACACCTCATCCAGCCGGACGGGATGGGAACACAGCCTCAGCCCAAGGACGGGACGGGAACACACCTCATCCAGCCGGACGGGATGGGAACACACCTCATGCAGCCGGACGGGATGGGAGCACACCTCATCCGGCCGAGGGAAAGGGCATTCCTAGGGATACCAGCCCCCAGAAGGCTGGGGATGATTCCCTGTGCGGGGGCAGCAGCACAGGCTGGTCAGAGCTGACAAGGAGAGCCCTGCCCAGGTGGGACCCATTCCCAACCCATCCCTGCTGCCCTCCAGGCACCTGGATCAGCCTGCCAGCAGCAGATGAAAGGCACGGAGTGTGTGACGCTCCAGATAGGAGGGATGGAGAGGGAACAAACCCCGGGGAGCTTCAGCAGGAAGGGAAGCAGTAATCCCTTGGCTGCTTGTCAGGGAGCTGCCAGTTCTGCAGCGAGCCACGTCTCCAGCCTGCAGAGCTGGGTAGGACGGTCCCAAATAACCAGGTTTGCGTCAGAAATTCCCATTTCTCTGTGTTCCGGATCAACACGAGCCCAGAGTCTCCTTGTGGAGGAGGAGCTGTTGCATTGCCCGGGGAGTTGGGCTGTGGGGTGGAGCAGATGCCTCTGAAGGAATAAAGATTTCTGCATCTGCCGGTTCCTGTTGGTCAGTCCCGTTCGGTCCCGTTCGGTTCCGTTCGGTCCCGTTCGGCGCCGCGGGCAGTGCGTTACTGCCGCCTAGCGGTGCTGGCCGCGGGCCGCCGCCTCCGGGCGCTGCTCCGGGACCGCCCATCCCACCCCTGATCCCACCCAATCCCATCCCTGATCCCATCCCTGATCCCACCCATCACCCCTGATCCCATCCCTGATCCCATCCCTGATCCCACTCGTCACCCCTGATCCCACCCAATCCCATCCCTGACACCAAACATCACCCCTGATCCCAGCCATCACCATGATCCCATCCCTGGTCCCAACCCATTACCCCTCATCCCAACCCATCACCCCTGATCCCACTCGATCCCATCCCTGATCCCAACCCATCACTCCTGATCCCACCCTGTGTCACCCCAGTCCCATTCCCGATCCCTACCAATCCCCCCCAGTCCCATCCCACTCCGACCCCAACCAGTCCCATTCCCATCTCACCCAGTCCCACGCACTCCCATCCTGCTGCCACCTGCTCCCTCCCCATCCCTCCCACTGCCACACAATTTCTCCTGCTCCCATCCCACTCTCATATGTTCCACCCAATCCCACCCCATCCCCTCCTGCTCCCACCCCTCTCTCAGCCTCTCCCAGCTGCAATCTGCATTGTTTTATTTCCTCCTGCTCCCCAGGGTATGTGGAGGGGGCAGGAGATCAGATCCGTGCTGGGATTCATCCCTGGAGCAGAGCAGCTCTGCAGCTCTGGCTGTACCAAAATGTGTCCCCATCACTGTTTTTTCCCTCTCCAAAGAGAAAATTAGGGAACAGCACCATTGGCTGGCCCTGCCACTCCCAGTGACAGCCACAGGGCCACAGCCCTGCTGTGGGAACAAGGATTCCCACCCAGACAGGACTGGGAGAGGAGAAATTCCCCTGATTCGGGAAATAACAGCTGAGGCAGGTTTCCAGCAGAGCATCAGGAATTCAGAGTGCGACTTTCCTCCTCAAACCTGTCTGCTCAGAGAGACAGGAACGGGTCGGGACAAGAAGTTTCATCGAGGAACAAGTGCTTCCTGGCATGAGTGCCTTGTGCAGGGATGCTGCCAGCAGCTGGATGTGCTGCAGAGCCTGCTGAGAGCAGGAGGGACAGGAACACGGCGAGGCTGGGAGCAGCCTTCCTGCCAGGAGAGGCACTTCCAGCCACAAACCAATGGGGAATGGTAAAATGCACAGGGAAATCAGGCAGGAACCAGGAGGGGGTAGAAAATAGATCATGGAGCTCTGGAGGAACAGCTGGAGTAAATTAAGGCAGGTAATTGGAGCAGGATAAGGTGGGTGAGCAGCAAGGCTGGAAGGAGCTATTCTTAGTGCAGGCATTTACTCAGCAGCACACGGGGCTCTGGGCTGGCAGTGGCTTTGTCACTTGGCTGGGCCCACTCCTTAATCCAAGCCTGTGCTGGCACTTGGCTGGAGGTGTCTGGAGCCTGGGGTGACATCTGTCCAGAGCCTGGGGTGACACCTGCCCAGAGGTGTCCAGAACCTAGGGGGGACCCCTGTCAGAGGTGTCCTCCCATGTCCAGAGCTGGGGGAGCCACAAGCTGCAGGGTGCAGGGAGGGGGAGTGCAGCTGTCCTGGCTCAGGGGAGGGGACAGTCCCACTGGGATGCTGTGCTCAGGGGACAGTCCCACTGGGATGCTGTGCCATGGGAGGGGACATTCCCATTGGGATGCTGTGCTCAGGGAGGGGACATTCCCATTGGGATGCTGTGCCAGGGGAGGGGACAGTCCCACTGAGATGCTATGCCATGGGGACAGTCCCACTGGGATGCTGTGCCAGGGGAGGGGACAGTCCCACTGGGATGCTGTGCCATGGGGACAGTCCCACTGGGATGTTGTGCTCAGGGGACAGTCCCACTGGGATGCTGTGCCATGGGAGGGGACAGTCCCACTGGGATGCTGTGCCCTGAAGAATGTTTGGCTTTGCTTTGGAGCCCAGAGGAGCAGGGGTTGATCCTTTTTTTGCTGTGTGTGGTTCAGCTTCTGTTGGATTTCCCGGGAGCTGCCGAGGACTCCTGGACAGTGACACCTCTGGGGACATCATCACTGGGGGACAGAGACCTGGCACAGCTGCTGGGAGCCAGGGGAGGGCTGGTGTCCTCAGCTCATCCCAATCTCCCTGGGGCTCCTGGCTGCACTGAGGATTTGTTGTTTGAGCTCAAAACATCCCCGTCAGCGTCTGTGACAAAATCCATGGGTTCCATTCCTCCAAGAGGAGCCGCTGACTCACTAACAACCACTTAGGCCAGTTAAGTCTCCTCCATTTGATCTAAAATATCAATTAATACAAACGACTGGAATGAAACAACCGTGCTCCAAACCCTTCTTATCCCTCAGCTGGAGGAGAAAATCCCGGCAAACAATTTGGAGTAAATCCCTTCACTAAACGCCGAGGAGGGGCCGGGATTACAGCAGGGCTGTAAACAGGGGAACCAACAGCCCGATCTAATCTCCCTAAAGAACCAAGCAAGAGTCGAGAGAACCGGGCTGTGTGTCACTAATAAAGGGCTGATAAGTAAATAATAACAACAAGGACTAATTAATGGCTGAATATCGAGGGCTGGAACGGGGGCAGGGGATGTGGGGAGCTGCTGGAGCCTAATCCGTATTTTGTGAGGCTTTTCTTTGTAGTGTCTTTACTTGTATGCAACACAGAGTGGGAAAAGAGGGTTCATAGCCCCAGCACTGCCTCCCCTGTGCCCTTTTCCCCAGCCCAACCTGTGTGAGCAGCAGCAGCAGCGGGGATGCGCTGCCACCCTCCTGCCCCTCTCCGAGTGTCCCTGCAGCCCAGGGGGACAGCAGCTGTGGCACAGAGCTGGGGACAGGCTGCTGGCACGCCACTGCCAGCAAATGGGTTCCATAAATCAAATTCCCACCTCTGCTGCGCCCCAGAGCAGCCCTGGGAATTCCAGGCATCTCCTAAAAATGTAAGTAGGAAAATAAATGAATAGATAATAATTAAATAATGAAATCCTTATAAAATAATAAAATTTATAAAATCCAAATAAATTAATTAAATAATAAAATCCTTATAATTATATTTATTTTATTAACAATACTTATATTATCAAAATTCATTAACATAAATATTATATTTACATTTATATGTACATTTATTTTATATTTATATTTATATTTATATTTATATTTATATTTATATTTATATTTATATTTATATTTATATTTATATTTATTTATATTTATATGAATGTGAATGTTATATTAATATTTTATATTTTTATGTTATTCTTTAATATAAATAATATATTAATGTTATTATATTAATAAAGTTTCTAACATCCTAATAAATTAATTAAATAATAAAATCCTATTTATAATTAATAAATAGGAAAATAAAAGGAGGCAGGGAATTAGGTTGGGGCTGGTGGGGAAAGGGTGGAGCACAAAGAGTGTCCTGGCAGTTTAAGGGAGGACTTTAAACATCTGTGGTTTTGGTGGTTTTGCTGGAGAAAAATGAAGATCTAGAGACCATGGTTGTCCTGAGGTTAGTAAAGCCAGAAAAGACCTATTGCTTGTGCATCCTGAAAAATCCAGCTGGTTATTTTTGGGGTGGGAAGAGAGCTTCGTGCTTGCTCTTCCGAGAAGAGCAGAAACACATTGCCTGTGCTGATGGCATTTTGTCCCTGGAACTCATCCCACAGCTGATCACTCCATCATCACAGCAAAGATTTACTCCAATAGCGTTTGTGTTTTATAACATTTACCAACAGCCTCGCTGTGCTGGCTCCAGGAGCGGGCCGTGTCCCCCAGCACGGCCGCAGGGGCTCTGCTGCTCTCCCTGAAAAGGATTTGTCAGCAGAGGTCACGGCTTCATTCCTGCAGGTGACAGAGTGGGGAAAATGGTCAGGCCTGGGGTGAAGGAGCCTTTTGGCTGCTCAGCCCAGCCTGGTGGGAGCAGCCCTGGGCACTGCTGTGTCACAGACAACTTTTCATGGAAAATCCTTTCCTTAGGATTGTTCCTCCTGAGAAGCTGAGAGACCTCAGGAACAAAATGCAAACATTGATTATCTGCTACTGTGGAATGCAACAGGTGCATCTGTGATTGGTCTCATGTGGTTGTTTCTAATTAATGGCCAATCACAGCCCAGCTGCCTCAGACAGAGAGTCCGAGCCACAAACCTTTGTTATCATTCTTCTTGGCTATTCTATTCTTAGCCAGCCTTCTGATGAAATCCTTTCTTCTATTCTTTTAGTATAGTTTTAATGTAATATATATCATAAAATAATAAATCAGCCTTCTGAACATGGAGTCAGATCCTCGTCTCCTCCCTCATCCAAGAACCCCTGTGAACACGGTCACACTGCTGGGCGTCACATGGGGCTCCCCAGAGCTCCCTGGAGAATATTTTATATTTCATCCCCAAGCAATCCGCCCTCACTCTGTAATTACCCTTCTCTAGCCACATTTTCTGTTCTCTGGTAATTAAATCAAGCAGCACAAGGGCAGAAATTCCTCATGAGCTCCACGCTGGTGTTACATCAACACCTCGAAGCTGCCAACGCCTCTGTTTTCCTGCACAGTGCTCTGTCCTGGGGCGCTGGGTTTGTCAGGCCTGGAATTGCCTGGCACTGACACCTCACTGCAAAGCTGAGCTCACCTGGGCCAGGCTTTGCCCCATGGGCTCTCGTCCAGCCCCTGCTCGCCCTAAGGAACACTCCCAGCTCAGAAATGCTCCTGCAAAGGACTCAGTGCAGGTGGTGTTGGCTGCCTGAGGGTCTGGCTGTGGGTCAGTGCTGCTCAGAGAGGGATGGCAGGGCCAGCAGGGCACAGGGACTGAGCCCACAGCCACAGAATCACAGAATCACACAGAATTCAGAATCACAGAATTCACAGAATCACACAGAAACACACAGAATCACAGAATCACAGAATTACAGAATTCACAGAATCACAGAATCACACAGAATCACAGAATTCACAGGATCACAGAATTCACAGAATAACAGAATCACACAGAATCCCAGATTTACAGAATTCACAGAATCACAGAATAACAGTATCACACAGAATTCACAGATTCACAGAATCACAGACTCACAGGATCATAGAATTCACAGAATTCACAGAATTCACAGAATTCACAGAATTCACAGAATTCATAGAATTCATAGAATCACAGAATTCACAGAATCACTGGGTTGGAAGAGACCTTCAAGACCATCGAGTCCAACCCAGCCCCAACCCCTCAACTGAACCCTGGCACCCAGTGCCACATCCAGGCTTTGTTAAACACACCCAGGGATGGTGACTCCACCACCTCCCTGGGCAGCCATTCCAGAACTTTATCACCCTTTCTGTAAAAAACTTTTTCCTGATATCCAACCTGTATTTCCCTTGGTGCAGCTTGAGGCTGTGTGCTCTGGTTGTGTCAGAGCCACTGAGCTGAGCCTGGAGTGGGGCAAAAAGTCCTGGGGACCTCTGGGTGAAGATCTCCTGGGTGAAAATCTCCTGGGTGAAGATCTCCAGGGGGAAGATCTCCATCTCTCTGGGAAAAGAGGTCCCAACACAGCTCTCAGGTGGTTCCTGCCCCTTTCAAAACTCGATGTCCTTCATGTCACAAGAGGAAAGAAATCCTGCAAACCCCTGGATGTGCCTCAGCTGCCTCTGGAGCAAAAATTGCCCTGGCACTGGAGAGCCCTTGGAAATCCTGGGATTTCTACATCCTGCAGCTGCACTTCCTAGGGAAAGAGGAGGAGAGGAGAGCAGGGATCCAGAGCTCCTCACGTGCCTGAGGGCTCCAGGCAGGCTGAGCCTCAGAGATCTCCTCAGACAGGAGCTGCAGCAGTGTCTGAGAGCCCTGGGGGGGTTATTTGGGGTGGATTTGTCTGACAGCCTTTTAAACCTGTCTCTATTTCTTGTGGCAACGAGTTCCCCACCAACACAGTGTTCAATAAATGCTCCTTTTTGGAGCCTGCCACGCTCAGGTGGTTTTGTTTTCCTGCTGGCTCTGCATGGCAGAGCAAACCTCAGGACACCTCAGAAAATGTCTGTGCCAAGCACCCACTTTTCTCCTGATGGATTCCCTTGCTCCTGGGTGGTAACAGGTGGTGGGGAGAGACCTGAGCTGCTGCTGGGCAGTCAGGGCTGGTGTCTCACTCCTCACTGACAGCAGGACCTGTCCAGAACATCAGCTGGAGCCTCGCCTCATCTCATCTCATCTCATCTCATCTCATCTCATCTCATCTCATCTCATCTCATCTCATCTCATCTCATCTCATCTCATCCCATCCCATCCCATCCCATCCCATCCCATCCCATCCCATCCCCATCCCATCCCATCCCATCCCATCCCCATCCCATCCCCATCCCGTTCCTTACCATGGCAGGGACACCTCCCACTGTCCCAGGGACGCCTCCCACTGTCCCAGGTGCTCCCAGCCCCAATGTCCAACCTGGCCCTGGGATCCAGGGGCAGCCCCAGCTGCTCTGGGAATTCCGTCCCAGCTCCTCCCCACCCTCCCAGGGCACAATTCCCAATTCCAAATCTCCCATCCCTCTGGCAGTGGGAGCCATTCCCTGTGTCCTGTCCCTCCATCCTTCATCCCCAGTCCCTTTCCAGCTCTTCTGGAGCCCCTTCAGGTCCTGCAAGGTCACAGTAAAGTCACTCTGGAGCGTTCTTGTTCCACTTCCCTCTTGCTACAGGCCTGAGGAATTCAGTCAGGTTTTGTGGTCAGGTTTTGTGCCACTTTTGAGCCCTCAGGAGTGGAGCAGGAGGATGAGGAGGAGGATGAGGAGAAGCAGCTCCTCCTGCCCACCTGCAAGGACAGCAAACAGGGCTGTCCCCTACCACACCCATGGACACACAGGCCAAGGGATTTTCCAGGGCTCAGGGATTGCTCTGGCTCAAACGTTTCCTTTCTGCCTTTTCTGTAATTGTATCAACGTGGGGAAAAAAATGTAAATAGGAATTTTAATAAAAGTGTAGCAGTAAGCAGATCTAATCTCTAACCTTTTGAAATATGAAGAAGCTGCTTTATCTGCTAGGAAGCACAATCTCTCCCCAGCAGAGATGGGAATTTGTGGGAGTTAAATTAACCAAGGCAGTGCTCCCCTCTTGCTCGTTGAATGTAAACGAAGCATATTGAGGATTATTGCAAAGGGAGAATTAATAAAAACGGAATGGGAAAGTCTCAGATCCAGGCACGTTTGCTAATGGTTTCCCAGGCACGGGGGAGAGCAGCCTGGGGTCCCAGCACCTCCTTCCCTGCTGCCAGGAGAAGCAGCAGAAATCCTGTGGAAGGCCTTGCAGAGGGAACCAGGGAGCTGCTGGAGACAGGAGTGCTGCACTTCCATCTGCACCAGCCCTGCAAAGAAAGCCCTTCACACTCTGGGGGTGCTGGGCCTCCAGCTCTCACTTTGTGGTGTCACTTGGTGTCCCCCCTTTACCTGCTGTGGACTGCTTGTGGGGTGGGTTTAATGTTCCTTCCAACCCAAACCATCCCGTGGCTTTATGATAATTTATGATCATTTCTCCTGTGATTTCCCCATTTTCTGAAGAAGTTTGGAGTGCACAGGGCCAGGAGCCCTGGCAGAAGCTGCTCCTTGCCCAGCTGGGTGTCACTGGTGTCACTTGGTGTCCCCCCCTTTACCCACTGTGTGCTGCTCATGGGATGTGCCTCTGGATGGGTTTAATGTCCCTTCCAATCCAAACCACCCCATGGCTTTATGATAATTTATGATGATTTCTGCTGTAATTGCCCCATTTTCTGAAGAACTTTGGAGTGCACAGGGCCAGGAGCCCTGGCAGAAGCTGCTCCTTGCCCAGCTGGGTGTCACTGGGTGTCACTGGTGTCAAAAAATGGGAAAATTAAGTTGGGTATTGGTGTCACTTGGTGTCCCCCCATTTACCCACTGTGTGCTGCTCATGGATGGACTTTAATGTCCCTTCCAACCCAAAGCATCCCATGGTTTTATGATAATTTCTGTTGTAATTTCCCCATTTTCTGAAGAATTTGGAGTGCACAGGGCCTGGAGCCCTGGCAGCAGCTGCTCCTTGCCCATCTGGGATGCTCCTTCCTCCTCTGCTGGGCCGCTGTGCTGGCTGCAGGCAGCAGCAATTGGGCTCCTGAAGTTCTCCTTTGTCTGCTCAGAGGAGTGAATTGGCAGCAGCACAAAGACCTAAGGAAAATAATTCCCATTAAGCCAGGGACACCCTGCCTGAGCAGAGCCTGCCTCAGCCCCAGAGCTGTTCCTCCCACTGCCCCCTGCTCGGCTTGTGTGATTGTTCGTGCCCCTGGCAGGGACTGCCCTGGCCTGCCGCGCACGCCGTGCTCCATCCCACACTCTTTTCTCAATCGTGCAAGCCTGGGGTTCTGCTTTCTTTGCTCTTCCTCTCAGCCTTGAAAAATATCCTGATTTCAGAGAGCTCTCAGCTCTATTCAAAGGAGTTCTGAATCCTCCCATTTTCCAGTCATTCACCTGGCCCGTGAGCTGCTGGGAAGAGCTAGTTCGTCCCTGTGGCTTTAGAAAAGGTTTAAAATTCACCTGTAAAGAGAAACAGAGGGACTCAGGGAGCCTGGGAGGGGATGTGCCACTCTCTGAAATCCCTGTCATGCCTGAGGGACTCATTTGCTTTCTGGCCAAATCTGCCTGCCTGGCACGGGGGCTGAGGGAGGGAGGGGCTGGCACCGGGCAGGAAAACTCCTGTGTGTTTATCAGGCTGTGGTGTGAGCCCTGTGCTTGGAACCCAGGAGTCCCCTGAGCTGGGAGGGCCCCACAAGGATCATGAGTTCAGCCCCTGGCCCTGCCCAGACCCCCAGCAATCCCACCCTGGGCATCCCCACAGGCTCCTGGAGCTCTGTGCCCGTGCCCATTCCCTGGGGAGTCTGGGCAGTGCCAGCACCCCCTGGGGGAAAAACCTTTCTCTGAAATCCATCCCAACCCCCCTGGCCCAGCTCCAGGTGTTCCCTGGCTCCTGTCCCTGTCCCAGGGTGCTGCAGTCCCAGGGAGCACTGATGTCCCCAGGCTGTGATGGCATTGCTGTCCCCAGGCTGTGATGGCATTGCTGTCCCCCAGGCTGTGATGGCACTGGTGTCCCCAGGCTGTGATGGCACTGGTGTCCCTCAGGCTGTGATGGCACTGATGTCCCTCAGGCTGTGATGGCATTGGTGTCCCCAGGCTGTGATGGCATTGCTGTCCCCCAGGCTGTGATGGCATTGCTGTCCCTCAGGCTGTGATGGCACTGATGTCCCTCAGGCTGTGATGGCATTGGTGTCCCTCAGGCTGTGATGGCATTGCTGTCCCCCAGGCTGTGATGGCACTGATGTCCCTCAGGCTGTGATGGCATTGGTGTCCCTCAGGTTGTGATGGCATTGCTGTCCCCCAGGCTGTGATGGCACTGATGTCCCTCAGGCTGTGATGGCATTGCTGTCCCCCAGGCTGTGATGGCACTGATGTCCCTCAGGCTGTGATGGCATTGCTGTCCCCCAGGCTGTGATGGCACTGATGTCCCTCAGGCTGTGATGGCATTGCTGTCCCCCAGGCTGTGATGGCATTGCTGTCCCTCAGGCTGTGATGGCATTGGTGACCCCAGGCTGTGATGGCATTGCTGTCCCTCAGGCTGTGATGACATTGCTGTCCCTCAGGCTGTGATGGCATTGGTGACCCCAGGCTGTGATGGCATTGCTGTCCCTCAGGCTGTGATGGCATTGGTGTCCCGAGGCTGTGATGGCATTGCTGTCCCTCAGGCTGTGATGGCATTGGTGACCCCAGGCTCTGATGGCCTCCATATCCCCCAATCTGCCCAGCCAGGTGTGGGGACAGCCCTGGGTGAGGTGACACAAGATGAAATCTGGGGTCACACATCTTCCAGGCCCTGGCAGGCTGCAAACGCACTCCTGAGTGGCCAAACGCACTCCTGAATGGCCAAACACACTCCTGAGTGGCCAAATGCACTCCTGTGTGACCAAATGCACTCCTGAGTGGCCAAACGCACTCCTGAGTGACCAAACACACTCCTGTGTGGCCTTGGGTTTGTGCTGTGAATTGAAACATTCAGAACAGAGTCAGAGCCAAAGATGGGATGTGTGCAGGAGAGGAACAGGCCCATCCATGTCACCTCAAGGCTGTGCTGAGCTGTCCCCGTGGCCTGGCTGAGCTGGGATGGACGCAGGGATGGATGAGCTGCCTGGGAGCCCTCTGAGTGTCACATTGTGGGCTTGGATAAATTGGGCAGCATCAAATCAGTGCTAATTGCTCTCATCTCTCTGCTGTTATCACCTGACTCCAGCCCTGGCTGCTAATGACTGTGCAAGGTGGGGATGTTCAGCCTGGCTCCTTCCATCTGCTCCTCTGCTGGCTCCTCCTGCCTCAGGCTGAGCTGCAGGGCAACCGGATGGATGGATGGATGGATGATGGATGGATGGATGGATGGATGGATGGATGGATGGATGGATGGATGGATGATGGATGGATGGATGGATACATGATGGATGGATGGATGGATGGATGGAGGGATGGATGATGGATGGATGGATGGATGGATGATGGATGGATGGATGGATGGATGGATGATGGATGATGGATGGATGATGGATGGATGATGGATGGATGATGGATGATGGAGGATGATGGATGGATGATGGATGGATATGGATGGATGGATGGATGGATGGATGGATGGATGGATGGATGAATGATGGATGGATGATGGATGGATGATGGATGGATGATGGATGGATGGATGGATGGATGGATGGATGGATGGATGGATGGATGGATGGATGGATGGATGGATGGAGGATGGATGGGGATGATGATGAGGATGATGGATGGATGATGGATGGATGATGGATGGATGGATGGATGATGGATGATGCATGGATGGATGGATGTGGATGATGATGGATGGATGTGGATGGATGGATGGATGGATGGATGGATGGATGGATGGATGGATGATGATGGATGATGATGGAGATGGATGGATGGATGGATGGATGGATGGATGGATGGATGGATGGATGGATGGTGATGATGGATGGATGATGGATGGATGATGGATGGATGATGGATGGATGATGGATGGATGGATGGATGGATGGATGGATGCATGGATGGATGGATGATGGATGATGGATGGATGATGGATGGATGGATGGATGGAGGGATGGATGATGGATGGATGGATGGATGATGGATGGATGGATGGATGATGGATGGATGATGGATGGATGGATGAGGATGGATGGATGGATGATGGATGGATGATGGATGGATGGATGATGGGATGGATGGATGGATGGAGGGATGGATGATGGATGGATGGATGGATGGATGGATGGATGGATGGATGATGGATGGATGGATGGATGGATGGATGGATGGATGGATGGATGGATGAGGGATGGATGGATGGATGGATGGATGATGGATGGATGGATGGATGGAGGGATGGATGATGGATGGATGGATGGATGGATGGATGGATGGATGGATGGATGGATGGGATGATGGATGGATGGATGGATGGATGGATGGATGGATGGATGGAGGATGGAGGGATGGATGATGGATGGATGGATGGTGGATGGATGGATGGATGGATGGATGGATGGATGGATGGATGGATGGATGGATGGATGGATGGATGGATGATGATGGATGGATGGATGGATGGATGGATGATGGATGGATGGATGGATGGATGGATGGATGGATGGATGGATGGATGGATGGATGGATGGATGGATGGATGGATGGATGGATGGATGGATGGATGGATGATGATGATGATGAGGATGGATGGATGGATGGATGGATGGATGGATGATGGATGATGGATGGATGGCTGATGGATGGATGGATGGATGGATGATGATGGATGGATGGATGGATGGATGGATGGATGGATGGATGATGGATGATGGATGGATGGATGGATGGATGGATGGATGGATGATGATGGATGGATGGATGGAGGATGGATGGATGATGGATGGATGGATGGATGGAGGATGGATGGATGGATGATGATGGATGGATGGATGGATGATGGATGGATGAATGATGGATGGATGATGGATGATGGATGGATGATGGATGGATGGATGGATGGATGGATGGATGGATGGATGGATGGATGGATGATGGATGGATGGATGGTGGATGATGGATGGAGGATGGATGGATGGATGATGGATGATGGATGGATGGATGGGATGGATGGATGGATGGATGGATGGATGGATGGATGGATGGATGGATGATGGATGGATGGATGGATGGATGATGGATGGATGATGGTGGATGGATGGATGGATGATGGATGGATGGATGAGGGATGGATGGATGGATGGATGAGGGATGGATGGATGGATGGATGGATGGATGGATGATGATGGATGGATGGATGGATGGATGGATGGATGGATGGATGGATGGATGATGGATGGATGATGGATGAATGATGGATGAATGATGGATGGATGGATGGATGATGGATGGATGGATGGATGGATGGATGGATGGATGGATGGATGGATGATGGATGGATGGATGGATGGATGGATGGTGGATGGATGGATGGATGATGATGGATGGATGGATGATGGATGGATGGATGGATGGATGGATGGATGATGGATGGATGATGGATGAATGATGGATGAATGATGGATGGATGGATGGATGATGGATGGATGGATGGAGGAGGATGGATGGATGGATGGATGGATGGATGGATGATGGGATGGATGGATGATGGATGGATGGATGGATGGATGATGGATGGATGATGGATGGATGGATGGATGGATGGATGATGGATGGATGGATGATGGATGATGGATGGATGATGGATTGATGGATGGATGATGGATGGATGATGGATGGATGGATGGATGGATGGATGGATGGATGGATGGATGGATGATGGATGGATGGATGGATGATGGATGGATGGAGGAGTGGCTGTTGGCTGTGCCAGATCCCAGCAAAAGCAGCTCTGTGGGCACTGATGGAGCTGGGAGAGGAGCCTGCTCTGGTGGCAGGGCCAGGCTGTGCCATGCTGCTGATGGAAGTAACAACAGGGACCCTAACGACACGGAAAATAAAAGCTCCCACTGCTCTCCCTTCTGTGCAAAAGCAGGCAGGTAAAGGAAATTAACCCCTGACAGCCCAGCTGGGCACAGCCAGGTGTGCCCTCAGGTGTGTGCTGCTGAGGAACCCCGGAGAAGCCCCAAACTTGCAGTGGCAAAGGAGGAAGCAAAGCAGATCAAAGGATCTTTTCCAGGCTGGCAGGGCTGGAGGAGCCATCACACAGGAGAGCAGTGAAAGAGAAAGGTCTCTCCAGTCCTGAGGTCTCTCCAATCCCCTCTTTCTCCCTGCACCCCCAGAGGTGCCACAGTTTGCAGAGAATGTTTGGAGGGTTTTCCTCGTGCTGGATTTTCTGTTAATAGCAGGAAGGAGCCAGCAAGAAAAATGGAGAGGTGATTTATAAGGCTGGACTGAGAGGACAAGGAGGAATGGCTTCAAACCAAAAAAGGGGAAATTTAGGTTGGGTATTAGGAAAATATGGGGTTTTGCAGAATTGCAGTGGTACAAGCACTTTCTAAAGGCTTCTCCATGAGCAGAGCTGGATAAATAAGGAGGAATTTCTCATTTGCTGTAGAAGTTTCTTTGTCTTCTGCTGCAGATGGCCCCATTTGAAGGGAGTGCATTGCTGCCATGCCTGTCCCCAGTGCTGGGGACACCTCAGGGAAGTCCCTGCAGCTCTCGCAGGTGGGCTGGTGGCACTTTTCCTGCCCAGGTGGGCACAGCCTGGCAGCCTCCTGCCCCTGGGCGAGACAGAACAGGAGCCAGGGGCAGGTGGCAGCTGCAGGACAGAGCTGGGACAGCCACTGCACTGGGCTGGGCCATGGGAACAGCGAGAAAGAAATGAGAGGTTCCCATGGGGAAGGAGAATCCCAGCTCCTCCAATTGTACAAAACCACACAAACCACAGAATCCTCTTGGGCAGCAGAGAGGATAAACCAACCATGAAAAGCTGGTGAGACGTCCCTGTTTCTTGTCCTGTTCCTTGAGGCAGCTGCTCAGGAGCTGCAGGAGAGGCTGAGCACGTCTGGCCCTGCCTGTGTGAGGCTCTGCCACCCCTGTGCCTGCTTGTCCCCCTGGCATTTCTCTGCTTGCTGCTCAGCCTGTTTGGCACCTGGAGCAAGCAGCCTCCTCCAGCCTGCGACAAACCCAGGATCCACCCACCCCTACCCAGGCAAGAAGGAACCCAGCTCCACAGAAATAACCCCCCAAACTCCTATCGGGAGCTTTTTGTAGCTACATTAATTTTAGCAGAAAAATTAGGTCCGAAGTGCTGGGCTCATTTTAATGAAGATTCACGGTCACAGCCGAATCCCCTGGCGAGCAGGAATCAGCTTTTGAGCACATCAGAGTCATCAGAAACTCCTCTCAAAGTCATCCGAGGCCGACGAGGGGCAGGACGAGGGGCTGAGGGAGGGATGCTGGGGAGGAATCGGATTTCGGGACTTTGTGGACCTGCACTTCCCTTCCCTGCCTGCAGCCGCGGCTGCTCCGGCTCGGAGATGGAAGCACCCGGCAAAGGAGATAAACACGAAAACAGCTGTGGAACAGCCACGCTGCCAAAAACAACGCGGGGAGGATGGGGCGGGAGGCGAAAGAGAAAGTGCTGGAGGTTTTGGAGAGACTTGCAGGTGGGGATGGAGCTGTCACAGAGCCGCTGTCACACAGCTTGGGGGGAGTGCAGCTCAGGCATCTCCCCCACAAGCATCTCAGCTCTGTCCTTCCCTCCCACAGCCAGAAACGCGGCTCCAAACCCCAGGAAAGTCCCAGAAATCCAGCGCTGCTCCTTAGGGGCTCTTTCCTTCCTTTCACATTTGCTTCAGCTTCTTCTCTCTGGTATTTTGGCCCCAGGCAAGGCAGTGGGATTATACCGGGCATCCCGGGAAGCTCTGTCCTTCTTTAGCTTGCTCTGGCGTTGATAAATTGAGCAGCAGGAGGAGGCAGAGGCATCGGGGTGGGGTTTCATCGTCCCCTCGGTGTGATAAAGCTGTGCTGGCACCAGGGGAGCACCACCAAGGCTCGGCTGGTTCAGGCACAGAGGAAAAGCCAATCTCAGCCCCCAAATACCCTGTGGGGCAGAAAACCTGACCCTCAGCGTTTCACCAGGCACTCTCTGTGCCCTTGTAATGGCCGGTGTAAGGACGGAGCTCTGCCAGGTGTTTCTGTCTCAAACCATTGGATCTTTCCCCCAGGGGTTGCCTGCAGCAGGACACTGGGGTTTTGAGTGGCAGCTCCTCTCCCCTGAGCAGAGCCACTGCAGAGACCCCATTCCTGTGTGCAGGGGTCACAGGTGAGGGAAGGACCTGCATCGCTCCATCTGGGTGCCTCCCACACTCTGCAAAGCCTTGCAGAATCACAGACAGAGTTTCAAGGCAACCCAGGGCTGAGGATGTTTCTGTGGTGAATTTGATGAGGACACGTGGCAGGACCACAGTTTGGAGATGGTCTCCCTACATCAGTCAAATCTGCTTTGCAGCCTTTGGTGTCAGGGTTTGGCAGCCACTCATACCAGAGGAACTGGGCTCAGGGTACTGGGTTCAGAGGGGTGCATGAATTAATTAAACCAGCTCAGACTCAGCCTGGGTGGCCATGCTGGCCTCAGGCTGCCTCAGGTTTGAGCCTGGGTTTAGGCACTGCCCATGGTGTGGATTCACCTGGGCACCTCCCTTACCTGCAGTCCTCAGCAGCCATGGAAGGGTAGCAGCCCTTCCTTCCCTGAGCAATGAAGGGATTTCCCATTTCCCCAGGTGCTCCCTGGCAGCAGAGCAGCTTCAGATGGCACAGCCAAAGCTTTCCTTGCCAGCCTCACAGCCTGTGGGCTCTCCTAAGGGAGTTACCAATGAGCTGTGGGCACTCACACCTCGGTAGCTTGAGGAGGTGATTCCCACAGGGTGCAAGAAGGGATTTTTAGGGGTGGTTCTCTCTTCCTCCCACACTGCTCTCCTGAAAACTGCCTGTTTGCAGCTGCAGGGATCGGGTCCCCCTCAGCTCCCACCTCCGAGTGCTGCTCCTTGCTGGGATTCCTCACTGTCCTCTGTGTGTCCTTACAGCTGGCAGCACCTTGGCTCCTTCAGGAAATGTTTGTGGAGGCTTTAGTCGGGTTTGCAGGGGGACACGGAGGAAACACCAGGGCTTTGAGGGAATTCTGCCTGGGTGGACGTGGCTCACAGCAGTGAAAGCTGCTGTGCCTGAAGGGATCTTGCTCAGAACAAACCTGTGGTGGCCGTGCCTGGGTCACTGGGCAGCCCAGGGCAGTGCCAGCCCTCTCCTGCTGCACCCCAGAGCTCTCCTGGAGCGGGAATAGTTGGAAGGAGTGAGTGTATCGGGAACAGCTGGAAGGAGTGGGGAGTGTATGGGGCTGGGGTGGGAGTGCTGCTCTCTCTCCACACCAAGCACATCAGGGAGCAGGAGCTGGCACTCAGCTGGGCTCAGTGCACCTTCCCAGGGAGGTGCAAAAGCTCCAGGCTGGAGCAGCACTCCTGGGAAGCCTGGGAGAGGCTTGTCCTGTGCAGGGCTGGCAGGGAGAGGGGACAGCACGGCCTGGGGGCAGCACGGCCGGACAGCCCTGGGGACAAGGTGTGCCCAGCCCCAGGCTCTGCTGTGGGCACTGCCCTGGCACCGGTACAGGGTCACACGCACCTACAGGGACCACATTTCTGCAGGGACCACAGGGACCACAGCCCCGGGGACGGCTAGGGGGGTCTACACCTCACACACAGCTTTAGGGACCGCATCCCTGCCAGGACCACAGCGCCGGGGACAGCCAAGGGGTTCACACCTCACACACAGCTTTAGGGACCACATCCCTGCCCATCCCTACTAGGACCACCTCAGACCAGGAACAGATCCAGTGTCGCTCACCACATCCCTGCCAGGACCACATCCCGGGGGACAGGTCCAGTGTCACTCACCGCATCCCTGCCAGGACCACATGCCAGGGGACACGCACCAGCTCTCACACCCGTGCCCGTACCCCGGCGCCGAGCCCATCCCCGCGCCCTGCGGATCGCCCCTCTCTCGGGCGCTGCCCCGGGCGGGCGCTGCGGGCTGCGGGCGCTGCCGTGCGGGCGGAGCGGTGCCGGGGTGCGAACGGAGCGGTACCGGGGTGCGGGCGGAGCGGTGCCGGGGTGCGGGCGGAGCGGGGCCGGGGTGCGGGCGGAGCGGTACCGGGGTGCGGGCGGAGCGGGGCCGGGGTGCGGGCGGAGCGGGGCCGGGGTGCCGGCGGAGCGCGGCGCGGTCCCGGTGATGTCAGGAGCGGCCCGGCAGCGGTGGGCGGTCCTTCCCCGGCTCCCGGCTCGGCTCGGCTCGGCTCCGCTCCGCCCCCGGCTGGGCTGGGAGCGCGGGCAGCCCCGCGGCCCCGCTGCAGTCCCGCTCGCTCCGGCATGGTAAGGCCGTGGGCACGGGGCGGGCGGGCGGGGGCGGGCCGGGCTGCCCGGGGCGCGCCGAGCTCTCACCCTCTCCCCGTCTCTCGCAGCCCCTCTCCGGAGCAGCGCCGGGACCCCGCCGCCTCCAGCCGCGCTCCGCCGGGCTCCGCCGCTCGCCGGCATGAGCGTGAAGCGCCCGGCGCCGGGCGGCCGCCGCTGAGGAGCCGAGAGCGGGACCCCCGGCCGCGCCCCCCGCGCCCGCCCCGCTCCATGGGGCAGCGCCGCTGAGCCCCCCGCCCGCCCCCTGAGCCCCCCGCGCCTCGCCCCTCGCCATGGGGCCGCGGCACCTGCTGCTGCTGCCGCTGCTCCTGCTCTCCCTGCAGCTCCTGGCCCTGCTGCCGCTGCTGCCGCTGCCCGCGCAGGCGGCCGGGCCCCCCCGCGCCAAGGGCAACCGGACCCAGGGGGCGGCGGCGGCGCGGCGGACCCCCAAGCCGGGCAGGGAGCTCCTGAACCAGACGCTGGCGGGCCCGGGGGCCGCCGCCCCCACGGCGCTGCCCGGGCGCGGCAAGGGCGCGGGGGGCGGCAAGGCGGCCCCCGGAGGCGGGGGCTCGGCCCCGGCCCACGAGACGTGCTGGGGGTACTACGACGTGAGCGGGCAGTGGGACAAGGAGTTCGAGTGCAACAACAGCCTGACGGGCTTCCGCTACTGCTGCGGCACCTGCTTCTACCGCTTCTGCTGCAACAAGCGCGCCGAGAAGCTCAACCAGAGCCTGTGCCGCAACTACAAGAGCCCCGAGTGGGCCCACCCCACCACGGCCAGCGGCGCCCTGCCCGCCGACGGCGGCGACGGCGGCGACGGGGACGCCAACAAGTACGACCCGGACAAGGACAGCACCAACGCCACCGTGTACATCTCGTGCGGGGCCATCGCCTTCGTGCTCATCGCCGGCGTCTTTGCCAAGGTGGCCTACGACAAGGCGCGGCGCCCGCCCCGGGAGATGAACATTCACAGGTACTTTCATGAGCATTCGCTCCTTCCCCTGATTCCCCTCACCCCTTGGCAGAGTCTGCCCAGGGTTTCTCTAGTGAGAAATTGCGGCCACTCGCCCTGGAAGACAGCGTGGTGTCAAGCTAGAAACCCCGCAGCTGCCCAGCCGAGGGCTCTGTTTGAGTTCCCAGCTGCGCAGCCTGCCTGAGAGTTTCCCGTGGCACGGCTCCTCCAGGGATTCCCCCTCTGGACTTGCTGGCCAAGGGCTCAGTTTTTACACTGCTGTCCAGGGATTCTTCCCCCGTGCTCTCTGCCTGAGGAGTCTCCCTGTGAAGCACCCACTCGGGGCTCTACGCTTTGCTCTGGCTCTCCATGAGTTTCCCCTGCCAACCCTTCCGAGGACTTCCCCCGTGCCATGGCTCTCCGGCGGCTGTGCCACCTGGCCAAACGATTTCCCTTTGTGCTGCCGCTTCGAGGGGTCCCCCCTTGAGTCATCTATCCAAGGGTTTCCCCCTTTGCGAGGGCTGTCCAAGGTTTCCTTGGACAAAGGGTTTTCCCTTTCCCTCCTCTGCCCAGGAGTTCCTCCTCCCCACGGTCCGACCAGGGCCACCCGCACCCCTCTGGCCATCCCCCTGCCCACCCCGGGGCCCGTCCTGGTGCTCCGTGGCTCTTCTCCCGCGGCCGCGATTGTGCTCTCCGGCCGCGCCTTCAGCACCGGCTCCGGGACAGCTCCGGGACAGCTCCCGGTTAATTCGCGACACCTCCGGGACAGCTCCTGGTTAATTCATTCCCGGACAGCTCCCGGATAATTCCCGGGCTGTTCCCGGACAGCTCCCGGATAATTCCCGGAGTGTTCCCGGACAGCTCCGCGCTGCCCTGCTCTGCCCAGAGTCGGTCCCGGAGCTCCACGCGTAGCCGACCCCGGCACCCCCTCCTACCCCTGGCATTCTCCTCCTGCCCCTGGCACCCCCTCCTGCCCCGGGCACCCCCTCCTGCCCCCGGCATTCCCCTCCTGCCCCTGGCACCCCCCTCCTGCCCCCGGCATTCCCCTCCTGCCCCCGGCACCCCTCTCCTGCCCCCCAGAGCCTCCCTCTGCACCCCGGCACCCCCTTTTGCCCCTCGGAGTCCCCTCCTGTTCTCCGGCACCCCGATACCCCCATCCTGCCCCCCGGAGTGTCCTCCAGCGTCCCGGCTTGGCTCCCCTGCACTCTGCACCCCTCCTCCTTTCCCCGGGACCCCTCCACATCCTCCTGCCCCCAGGCATGCCCCTCCTGCCTCTGGGACCTCCGCACATCCCTCCTGCCCCTGGCACATCCCCTCCTGCCCCTGGCACTCCCTCCCTGCACCCGGGGATCCCCAGACCCCCCCATCTCCCCTCCAAGCCTCCCCAGAGCTCCCCCAGAACAGCAGAGCTGCTCGGACCCCGCGGATCCTGTCCTGCCCTGTCCTGTCCTGTCCTGCCCTGTCCTGTCCTGTCCTGCCCTGTCCTGCCCTGTCCTGCCCTGTCCTGTCCTGCCTTGTCCTGCCCGGCCAGGGGGGAGTTTGGGATGTGCAGAGGGGATGGATTGGAACCCCTGGGAGAAGTTTGGGAAGTGCAGAGGGGATGGGGATGGATCAGAGCCCCCGGGGGAAGTTTGGGATGTGCAGAGGGGATGGGGATGGATCGGAGCCCCCGGGGGAAGTTTGGGATGTGCGGAGGGGATGGATTGGAACTGCCGGGGGAAGTTTGGGATGTGCAGAGGGGATGGATCAGAACCCCCTGGTGGTGCTTTCCCCGCGGGGCCGCTGGGGCTGTGCGGGGACGCCCTGGTGGTGGCAGAGCTCTGCCCTTTCCCTTTTCCCCTCGCTCCCTGTGGGATCCCGAGCAGCCCATCCCTGCCTGTCCCTGCGGGCTCGCTGCCCCCTCGTTGCTGTAAGGACAGGAGCTCTCTGTGGCACACACAGTCCTGCTGCACAGCAAAAGCTCGGGCGGCTGTAGCAATCCTCCTCCTGGGCAAATGCGCGTTCTCTCTCGGTTCATATTTATTTTATGATGAAAAAGTCCCTCCAAATGATGAGTGCTGCTTGCGTGCCGCGAATGCGAGAGCTGCCTGTGTCTGAACATAAAAACTGGTGAGAGGCTTCTGTAGAAGAGCAGTGCTGGCATCAGGGGGAAAGTCCTCAACTCTAGCAGATAATGCCTCCTAAAAATGATTGTAGTGAAGATTTTTAATCAGAACTCCTGAAATCATTGACCATATTTTAAAGGCTGAACTTCAGCTGCAACCAACAGAGATTCGGGGGAAAAATATTAGTTTTTTAAGAGGAAAAAGAGATGAGTGACGCAGTTTTTATTTATTTGGGGTGATGTTTTTTTATTTAGACTCCTCCCTGCAGTGAGGACACACTGTGAGGGTGAGGTTTACATTTGCTGAGGGTCTGGCCCACATATTCCACTCCAAATTCCACCTGCCCCTGGTCCCTGCAAGAATTTAACTCCACAATGTCAAAAACTACACACAGCTGTGTAGAGGCAAGGGTCCTGCAAGTGGCTTAGCCAAAAAATCGTGTTTTGTTAGTGAAGGGATGGTTCCCCAGCTGCCCAGCTCTTCTGGCTTCAAGGCAACTTTGCCTGGGCCTTATCTTCACACTAAATTTGGAAATCTGGGTTGGATGTCCATATGTTACTTCTGCTCCAGCTCCAGCCTGCTGCAGGGTTGGATCCTTCACCCTTGGAAATCAGAGCCAGTGTTGCCAGACTTGTCTGGATTCTTCCTGATGTTTTCATTTCTTTGATGCTTGCTTTGCTTTATTTAGATAAGTTCTGCTGAAATGATTCACCTGTGTGTAGAAGTATGAATGGCAGATTGAGTGCTCGGGAAGCTTGACTTCCAGAGCATTTTAAGGAGTTGATTGACTTCTATAATATGGTAGCTGGTAAAAGATTATACCTTTCAGAGCTGTGTTACCTGAACTTGATCAACATCACACGAGGGTTTAAATATTTTGAAGTGCATCTCCTGCACTGGGCTGAATTCTCTGGGTGCTTTAAGCAGAATGTAAATACCAGGAGAGGAATGGTTTGTCTTTGTCTCTGACAGCTGCTGGGGAGGAACAGGGAAGGAGGAAAGCAGGTTGGGGTCAGATATTTCTGTCTGTTTGAGGTCGTGTCGGCTGGAGTGGAGTGTGACATCCAGAACAATTCTCTGTAGTGGTGGTGAGTGCACCAAACCTCAGTGTGCATCCTCTGGGAGGAGCAGAGCAGCAGCACGAGCACAACTTGCTACAGGGGCTGGAAAAAGCCGCTTGGGCTCGTATCCCACAGGCAGGGAAGATCAAACAGAACTTCCCTGCACCTCCCCACGAGCAGGAGCACACTGTCAATTTTATTTCCTTGTAAATGCTCACAGAGCAGTGCGGTGTGTGGATGTCATCCCTCTGCCCATTTCTCACCCAGCTTTTACAGAAATCCTCATGAACTCACTTAGAGAGAACCTTGTGAGGGAGGCAGGGCTCCTACAATGTCTGTTGGTGGAAGGAGGGTTTACAGATCCCCAGGAGAGCTGTCAGTGAAGGGCTGGCTGTGCATGTGCAGCTCCGAGCTGGAACCAGCTCCAGTTTCCAGGCACTGCCACGTCCCTTTAAAGCAAGGCACTGCTGTGATTCTGGGCTCACAAGCACTGATTCAGGCCTTTCTAACAGCAGTTAAGTGGAAGTGCTTTGAAAACCAGGAGCTGAAATATTCCTATTGTGCAGAAACGCTTGTAATGCTCTCAATGGAACTGATTTTTTAAAATTTCTTTGGCAGTATAGGATCTCTGAGCCTGGCTGTACAGAACTGCCTCTTGCTTTGGGGGTTACACAGCCAGAACTTTGCTGGGCTCCAGGTAGAAGCTGGGTCTGGTTTCTGAGAATTACACCCAGCAGTACGGTGTGTGCTGATGCTCTCTCGTGCATTGGTGAGCATGGTTTGGTTTTGTCTCATTGCCAGGGTTGTTTTCTTCTCTCAAGCATTTCTTAAGTGAAATTTAAGAGGTATTTGCTTTGCTTTCAGTCTGGGGGTGAGTTAGGGAATCTCTGAGCAGGGAATATCAGCTGGTTCTTCCAAAGCTGGGTGAGTTTTTCTGCAGCACGAAGGGGTGACACAGAATGTTCTCATTCTGTGGCCGTGACCCTGCATCCCCACGCTACAGAACACAAACAATTCACAGATGTAGCCCTGCTCCACGACCCCTGCTTAGCCTCAGCAGCAGCCACTGAGCTGGGAATGCAGAGCTTGGAACTGGACTGAAATATCCCCAGTGCATCCCACTGGTCAGCTGGGGCCAGAGGACGCGGGGGCAGAGCTGGCCCTGGGGCACTGGTGGGAGCCCAGCTGCTCTCCTGGGAAGCTGCACAGGGATTTTCCCCAGCAAAGCAGCTCTGTGTGCTGCTGAAAGGCCTTGTCTGGCCCTGCACGGAGCGTGGCCGAGGGGTGGGAAGGGGAGAAGGGAAACAGGCGCTGTGCTGTGCTTCACTTCACCCTCCTCCCACAGCATCTGTGCTGCTGCAAAGAGGGAAGAGCTCTGTGCTGCTCTTCCCTTCAGCCCCTGCCTCTCCTGCTCTGGGAGTGACAACTGCCAGCTTTTAGAAATGAACATCCTTTGCCCATGTAGAGACCTGAGTTTAATTGATCCACTCCTGCTTGTTTCTGCTCCGTGGCTCTGAGTTCCAGCAGGAACCAGAGGCAATGGATCTGTCTGCTCCCAGACCCAAGGAGCTGCTGCTCTGTGTGAGAAATACAGCTTGAAATACAGCAGGGTTTGTGTTCCTCAGGCTGCATCCCCCACAGCCCAGGGCCCTGTGCTGGCTGAGGGGCTGCTGGAGGGAGCTGCTTTCAGCTGTGAAGGTTATGAGCAGTGTCTCTCTCCAGCCCTGGTGTTTGAGGCAGGGATCACAGGCAGCTCCTTCAGCTCTGCTCTCTGCTGCTGGAGCCAAAGGATCAAACCCCACGGTCCCCAGGGCAGGGAGGGAGTGCTGTGAACACTCCTGGCCGCAGGGACTCTGCAGGAGCTTTTCTTTCTTGGATGCTGTTCCTGCTTCCAGTCTCTTTCCACTGATGTGTTTTTGTGCTCTGCCTTTTTTCACTCTGCTCGGACTCACTCGGGTGCCTTTCAGCTGCTCTTTGCCCTGCTCTGGGTTGTTTAATCCTGATGGTTTCTGAGGCTCTCCTCTGAAGTGCCCTGTCCCTCTCACAGGCACAGATACAGGTCAGACTGAGCTAAGAAAAACCAAAAAAAGGTGCAGCCATAAAATCCCAGAATCACAGAATGGATGGGGTTTGAAGGAGCCTTAAAGATCCTCTCGTTCCACCCCCTGCCATGGGCAAGGACACCTTCACTTGCGACCTCAGAGAAGTTCCTCAGGACTGGTTGTTTCACACCAACCGTGCGCCTGGCTGGGCTTGGGGTTATTCCTGAGCAGGGAGAATACCTGGATCTTGTCCTTTTGCAGGTGAATGGTCCAGATGCAGACCCAAGACCAGGCCAGGTGGTGTCTGGGTGCCTGTACCTGTACAAAACATTTTTCCTTTTGTTTCACTTCTATGCACTGGGAGAGCTCCAGTCTGGAGCCCTGGTTGTGGTTTGCAGTTTGATAATTGGGTTTTTGCTGTGTTTTCCTCTCTGAGCCTATTTTATGAAGAGATTGACTCTGTGGGAGCGCAGAGGCTGCCTGGCCACTGACATCCTCTGGATGCTTCTGGGCTCCTCCTTTCCCTTTGAACTTCTCCCACTACGAGAGGCCAGGCTCAGGAACCGTGCTGCCTCCACCAAATCAGCTCAGTGTCTCTAATTCCCATTTATTTGGCATTTTCCTGCTTGCTAATTAACTTTTTCTGTTAGTCCAACTCCATCATGAGGTGTCCAGGGAATCCAGTGTAGCTCTGAACTTCCATTCCTTTCAGTTTTGTAATCTCTTATGTCCTTAAGTAGCAGTTGATCTCTGTGCCTTTGGAGATCAGATGCCTTTTAAAATTTCTGTTTCACAGAAGATCTGAACTTTTTGGGGCAGATGAGATCAGGGCACATGCTGCTTGCCTTTGCCCCCACTCACATGGGCTGGCTGTGCCTCCTCAGATCTGTGTGTGCCCTGCTTGGAGGGCTCAGATATCTCCTTCCCCGGGTGAATAAACGCAGAATCCTGCCACAATAAATGCTGGGCTGTGCTCTCACCACAACCTCCTTTGTTGTGAGGGCTCTTCAGAGCAAGCTCAGCTTTCCTCAGTGAGCTCAAAGCCCCTGGGCTGTGCTCAGAGCAGAGGATTTGGTGTGGAACCAGAGCCCCCTCCCCAGGTGCACTGTGCGAGCCCTGGGTGCTGTCTCTGTGTTTGTGCCTGGGGATGCACAGCACAAACAGAGCAGGACAGAGCTGGGCCAGCACAGCATCATCCCCACAGCCCTGCACACCCAGGAAATCCTGCTGGTTTTATTTTCTCTCCTTCCTATGTGCTCTGTCCCTGTCCTGCACAGCTCCCTGCTCTCCCCTGGTGCCTCTCCTGGTGCATCTCCTTCCAGGGAGCCTCCCCATTGTCCTGGGAAGAGCAGGGGCTGGAGCTGGGTGGGTGCAGGTGGGAGCTGGGGGTCCCAGAGCACCTGGGGGTACCAATCTTCTCCTGCCACTCACTGTGCCCAGCAGCCTGGCCATGTCCTGTGCCTGCTGAGGACACTTTGTGCTCAGGGTGACATCTCTCTGCAGAGAAACACCCCTTGGAAAAGTTCCTTTTAATTAGCAAACCTTTACGTGACAGTTTTGTTCCCTTTGGGCCCGCTGTGTTCAGAGGAACTGGTGTCACCCATTTGGTGTCACCCATTTGGTGTCACCCATTTTGGGCTCAGTCACTGCTGGCAATGCCTTGCCCACATCACAGCAACAGCCAGAGATTATCCAGTTTGGACACTGGTGCCATGTGTGTGAAGTGTCTTTGGAGCTGGATTAAATTCCAGGAGCATCCCAAGTTGTGTGTGGCATTAAGAGTTCTCAGGAGACATCTGATTTTTCCTGTGTGTCCTGGGCATGCAGGACCTGTCTGGAAACACCTGGAGTGTGGGATTGTTCCAGGACCTGGCTGGCAGCCCCTGGAATGGGGGAATGCCTCAGGAATGTGGGAATGCTCCAGGACTGGACAGCCCTGGGCACACAGGACCCGGCTGGCAGCCCCTGGAATGTGGGAACCTGTTGGGAAGATGGTGCAGGCACAACCAACACCAAGGAAAGCTTCATGCATCTGCAGCCCTTTATTGTTCTACAGTCCAACCTTTCACATTGTTCATCCCACACGCACTGCCCCGTGCGCCCTGTGTTCCCTCTGTGGTTGCTCAGCACACCTGGGCACTCCAGGTCTCATTACTCTCAGCACTGCTCACCTGCCCTGCCCAGGTTTAGCCATTTAGGGACTCCCAATTACCCCAAACTGTGTGCCTAGAGCAGGAACCTCCCAGGACTGGCTGGTCCTGGGCACACAGGATCCAGCTGGCAACATCTGGAATGTGGGAATGCCCCTGGAATGTGGGAATGTCCCAGGAGAGGCCAGCCCTGAGCACACAGGATCCAGCTGGCAACATCTGGAATGTGGGAATGCCCCTGGAATGTGGGAATGCCCCAGGACTGGCCAGCCCTGGGCACACGGGATCCAGCTGGCAACACCTGGAATGTCCCTGGAATGTGGGAATGTCCCAGGACCTGACTGGCAGCACTTGGAATGTGGGAATGTCCCAGGATTGGCCAGCCCTGGGCATGCAGGACCCATCTGGAAGGGTCTGGAATGTGGGAATGCCCCAGGACTGGCCAGCCCTGGGCACACGGGATCCAGCTGGCAGCACCTGGAATGTGGGAATGCCCTGGGCACGAATGTCCCAGGACCTGACTGGCAGCACTTGGAATGTGGGAATGCCCCAGGAGAGGCCAGCCCCAGGTGTGCCCAGCATCTGGAGCTGCCCAGGGCGCTGAGCAGGTGTGGGGACAGCAGCCAGGCCGTGAATAATGCACAGCTGCTCTCTGCGACAGTGGCTGTGACCCAAGTGCTGTCCCTCAGAGAGAGCTGTCCCTTCCAGGTGAGCTGGCTCCAGGCTGGATAAATCCATCTCCTGCAATAACTGCCTCTTCCTCTCCCAGTTACTAACAGAGCATAGGGGAGTCTTTAACCTGGCTTTCTTTGTAGTGAAATCCTGGCTGTGCTGGAGTGATTGGAGTTCTGCCACCAGCTCCATCCCTGCTCTGCTTTTAGCAGCTGCAGCTCAGCCAGGCACTGCTCCCTTCACTGCTCTGCCAGACCCATTTGGTCACTCTCCTTCCACTCCTCCCCAAATTCACGGGAACTTGGAGCAGGAAATTCTGTTTTCTAGCACCCCCTTGTTAAGGTCTGCATGAGAGGGGATTTTTAGAGGTGAATCAGTGAAGTTTTGAGGTGCACCCCTGCGTTGCTGGGAACAGGCAGCTCTTCCCATACAGCACCCCCAGAGCCCTCAGTCCAACCTCATTTCCCTCCCAGCCTGCTGGAGCTGCCACCAGAGCTGCCCTGGTGACAGCAGAAGGGACACCCGTGTCCCTGAACACTCCCCAATTAACACTCACACTGTTAATTGGTGTTGGCAATCTGGGTATGGGGGAAGTGGGACAATACAGCCAAAAGGGCTCTGGGGAGGACAGCAGGACATTCAGGGAGCAGATTGAGGTTCTGGGCTGGGTTAGAGGGGCAGGGTGAGCTGGTCCCTCCCAGCCCTGCAGCTTCACCTTCTCCCTGACTACAAAGCCACATTTGGGGTCAGAGTCTGTCACTTCCCCTTCCAGCACCAGCCCCAGCTGATTGCCAGCCTTGCTGCCCCACTGCTTCCATCCACCCCCTCCATTCCTTTGGATTTACACCAAATCCTTTTGATTTTTCCTTCTGAAAGCTGATGAACCCCAGTGTTCATCCCACTGGGTTTTTCCCCAAATTTGTGCAGAGTGCCACAAGAGCCACCCCAGGGAGCAGGGCCTGGCCTGGGCTGTCCATCTGTGATGGGGTTCACAGGGGTCTGAGGATGAGGGAAGAGATGAGGATCTGACTCCATGTTTCAGAAGGCTGATTTATTATTTTATAATATATATTATAGTAAAACTATACTAAAAGAATAGAAGAAAGGATTTCATCAGAAGGCTGGCTAAGAATAGAAAAAGAAGGATGATAACAAAGGTTTGTGGCTCGGACAGAGTCCGAGCCAGCTGGGCTGTGATTGGCCATTAATTAGAAACAACCACATGAGACCAATCACAGATGCACCTGTTGCATTCCACAGCAGCAGATAATCAATGTTTACATTTTGCTCCTGAGGCCTCTCAGCTTCTCAGGAGGAAAAAAATCCTAAGGAAAGGATTTTTCATGAAAAGATGTCTGTGACACCCACCCATAGATTTCCTTTCCCAGGGCAGTGCAGCCCCCTGGAGCAGCCTCCCAGCTGGCCCTGGCTGCCCTGAGGGTGGCACAGAGCCCCTGCTGGGGCTGGCATGGCCATGACGTGAGGAAAGGTGTCACAAACCCTTATCAGTGCCACTCTCCAGCTTTGTGCTCCTCAGATAAGAGATGTGGCGTCACAGGAAGGTTCCTGGAGTGTCTCATATCCTTGTGCAGGTGATTAGGGGCTGCTGACATCAGTGGCACTAATTGTACCCAAATGGCTGCACACGTGGGACACAGATATTCCAGTGAGTCTGTTCTGCTGGAGCTGTGCAGTGGGCACTGAGCCAGCTGGAGCCAGGGGACTGTCACCAACAAATCTGCCTCTCTTAGGTGGGACTGACCTTCCACCACCCCAGGGCTTTATGGAAATACACTGGAACCACACAGCACTGTGATGGAATTGGCACAGAATGAACCAGCTCCATCCCAGCAGGGCTTGCTGCTTTATTCTGTCCCATTTCCACTGCCCCAGCTCCTCCAGCTCCCCCTGTGTGCCCCAGCTCCCCCTGTGTGCCCAGCTCCCCCTGTGTGCCCCAGCTCCCCCTGTGTGCCCACTCTGTGTGCCCAGCTCCCCCTGTGTGCCCAGCCCACCCTGCCCTCTCTGAGTCCCTCCCTTGGAACCCCTGGAATGAAGTTCTGCAGTTCTCCTGTTTCCTCGCATCAAAAACAATAACCAACTGTCATCATCACTCCACAACCACCCCCAAACAAACACAGAATTAAGCCCAGAACTACCCCCCCCCCAAAAAAAAAAAAACCCAGACAAAAATACAAACCATGATGACAAATCATCAACCAATCACTCACCAAATTTTACATTCTTGTAGCTTATAAAAAGCATGACACTGAAGATGTCAAGCCTGCTTTGTTGTTTTCCCCTGCTCTCTGAGTGATTGCACTCTGGACATTCAGAGAGACTTGGACAAGTGTTCAAACGAGCCCAGGCCACCGTGGGCCAGTAAATAATGCAATGGGTGGGACTGGAAAATGGCCCTCAGTGTCCCTGTGCTGCGGATGCCATTAAATGGTCGCCTGGTGCTGGACACACCTTGGAGATTCCTGCTGAGGGCTCGGGTCTGCCAGCCTGCTGTCCCTGGCAAATGGGACGGCTCCAATGGGTGTGGGGTGGTGCCAAACAGGCAGAGCCTGCTGAGCTCCCCATCCTCCCGGGCATGGGTGGGGTGCAGGGGGGAGCTCCTGGCCTGGAGAAGCCACCAGGATTCCTGGGGTGAATGAGCCCCCTCCTCCTGTGCTGTGCCACAGGGCAGGAGCCCCAGGAGCAGCCCCAAGGCCTCGTTCTGCCACTCTTGTTCTCCATGGCCTTGGGCAAGGAGACAAAGGGCCAGAAGTGCCCTGGGGGTTGGGGACCAGTTAGGGACACCTCAGGCATGGCCGGGCATGGTGGGGAGCTCTGTGTCAGTCAGCGGGGAGGAATCCAGGAGCTTTGGGGCCACATCAAACACCAGCTCTTCACCAAACACCAATTTCTAACAAAAAACCAGTTCCCACTCACCAAACACCAGTTCCTCAACACCAGGTCCTCCCCAAACACCAGTTCCTCATCAAACATCAGTTCCTCAACACCAGGTCCTCCCCAAACACCAGTTCCTCATCAAACATCAGTTCCTCAATACCAGCTCTTCACCAAACACCAGTTTCTAACAAAAAAACAATTCCCACTCAGCAAACACCAGTTCCTCAACACCAGTTCCTCCCCAAACATCATTTTCTCATCAAACATCAGTTCCTCAACACCAGTTCCTCCCCAAACACCAGTTCCTCGCCCAACACCAGTTCCTCCTTTCCCCAGGGGCAGACAGAAGGACTCCTGGCCTGCCCAAGGCTCAGCACCTCTGTTTTGTGGCTGCCACCCTCACCTCTCTCTGGGCCTGGCCCAATCTGTCCCTGCAAAGAGCAATCCCTTCACCCCAGGAGGATCAGCACACACAGATATCCCCTGGCTGGTTATAGCCTCCAGGTCTGCTCTTTCTACAACCAAGGAATAATAATAATTAAAAAAAAAGGGTAAAAATATCCTTATTCTGTACAGGCTGGTGCTGAACTAATGTGGTCCTGCTCAGGAGATCCTCCAAGAGTTCCTTCTGTGGAGCACATTAGTATTGCATCCATTATGCACAGGGACAGGAGTCTGGAGAGGAAATGATTTGGAAAATGGAACGGACCCAGGGCCCAAACTATTTCTCATGTGAAAGCCCAGAGCTGTGGCATTTAAGGGATGCCAGTGGAAATGAGCAATGCCAGCATCCCTCTCTTTAATGTGCAGTGAGGGGATGTCTCCTCCTGACACCTTCCCTGGGACCTGAGGTGACTCCAGACATGTTCCTCCTGCCAGGAGAAAAGAGATTTTCCAACTGCATCAGCTTTCAAGTGCCACTGTCCCTTACAGCCCACAGAGGCCACCCCTTTCCTGCTTTTCCTGAGCCCAGCAGAAAACCTGGGCTGCCCTAGGAAAATTGGGGCATTTCATGTGTCCGTGATATTCACAGAGGGAATAAAACCTTGGAGCATCCAAGGGGAAGCCATTGGCTGCAGCTGAACTGGGTGCCATTGCTTTTCCCTGGGAATGGCAGGGAGAGCTCAGCCATGAAAGCAATCCCTGCTGAGCACAGAGCCCAAGGTAGGCTCAGAGCCGTGCTGACATCAAGCCCTGCAAGCTGGTTAATCCATTTTTCTGCCTCGTGGTTCTCCTTTAAAAACCACTGCTCGCCCTGCTGGGGTTTGAGCTTTGTTTGAGCAGGGATTTCAGGATGTGGGGATCCTGATCTCAGTCAGTTTTAAGGGAGTTTGGCTTGGGCAGGGGGGTTTTGGTGTCACTTTTGGGAGGTGCCAGGGCTGGGGCCAGCAGGGGCTCCTGATGGAGGCTCTGTGTGCGAGGAGCAGTTTGTGATGATGGAGAGGCACCATAACCCAGGGCTGGAGTGAATTAGAGAGAGCAGATGAGATACCAAACAATGGCCAGGCAAGCCTGGAAATCCTTGCAGCAGGTACACAGAAAGAAACAGACCTTTTAGGCCACATTTTGATATTTTATTATTACTGCTATCATTGCTTCTTTTCCCTCTGTTTATGGTATGAACCCAGCTGCTTTGGATTCACAAGTACAAACACTGAATTCTATTGTATTCTATTCTGAAATACTGAATTCTAGCTGTGTTAAAATACATCTTCCCCCCTTTTTTCCTGTCTCCCCAGGGCTCTGGCCGACATCCTAAGGCAGCAGGGACCAATCCCAATCGGACACTGTGAAAGAGAGACAATCTCGGCCATAGATACCTCCCCCAAAGAGAACACGCCAGTCAGGACCTCCTCCAAAAACCAGTACACCCCAGTACGCACCTCCAAGAGCAACCCAGGTAAGTGCTGTTCCCTCTGTCACATTTCCTGAAAAATCCCTTCGCCAGGAGTTTTTTTCCTGGGAAGCTGAGAACCCTCAGAGAAAAACAAAACCAATAATTATCCGATTGCTTCTCCTGTGTTTTGCTGCTTTGGAATGTGGTTTGGAGATTGTTTATCCCACATGTGAATTGTTTTTACTTAATGACCAATCATGGTCCAGCTGCGTCAAGGCTCAGGACAGTCACAGGTTTTTCATTAGTATCTTGTTAAGCCTTCTGTAAGATCCTTTCTCTGTTCTTTAGTATAGTTTTAGTATAGCATAATATAATATAATATAATATAATATAATATAATATAATATAATATAATATAATATAATATAATATAATATAATATAATATAATATAATATAATATAATATAATATAATATAATATAATATAATATAATATAATAGCTTTCTAAGAACATGGAGTCAGATTCTCAATTCCTCCTTCATCCAGGGAGGAAGCAAATACCACACTTGGGGTCATGCCAGGAGCCAGGAAAACAATATTATCTCCTTTTCTTCTCCTGTGTTTCCTGCTTTGGAATGTGCTTTGGAGATTGTTTATCCAACTGGTCATTGTTTGATTGGTTTTATGTGAATTGTTTTAACTTAATGACCAATCACAGTCCGGCTGTGTCAGGGCTCTGGAGAGTCACAGGTTTTTCATTAGCATCTTGTTAAGCCTTCTGTAAGATCCTTTCTCTATTCTTTAGTATAGTTTTTAGTATAGCATTCTTTAATATAATAGAATACAATAAAATAATAAATTAGCCTTCTAATTAGCCTTCTATCTCCTCTCCTCTCCTCTCCTCTCCTCTCCTCTCCTCTCCTCTCCTCTCCTCTCCTCTCCTCTCCTCTCCTCTCCTCTCCTCTCCTCTCCTCTCCTCTCCTCTCCTCCCAATGAAATTCACAGGGTTTTTGGAGAATTGGTGTGATTTCTCATATGTAAGTTAAATTTATGAGAGGAAGAAACTATTACAGGATATAAACTATGGAGGGAATGGATTTGTCTACTCAAAGCTATCTGGTTTCACTATAAATTGCCTCAATGGACAGGAAGGAGCTGTTACACAGCACCTTTGGAATGATTTTTCCCCCTTTTGCTTTGGGACTTGTGTAAGTCACAAAACACATCTGTTGTCGTTTTCAGCTTCTTTTCATAAAAAAAAAAAAGGAATTATTTTTGCCTGATTTCCCCAGTGGCCCAGGGGTTGCAGCCTCTTGGCTGCAGACATTGTTGTGGTTTATTTAATGCTCCATGGATGGAGGATGGGCTGGTCAGTGGGGTGTGGCAGCTTCTCCATCACTCCTGGGCTGGATGTGGGGCTTTCCCCCACAGAGATGTGCCCTCCTCCACTCAGGAGCTGCTCTGGTGGCATTTCCTGCCCTGTGGCACCTGGGTTTGCTCCTGTCCCTGCTTGGGGTGTTCTGCTGTGGGCTCAGCTGGGAGGGGAAGGGCCCTTGGCTGCTTTGTGCCTGTTTGAAGGGCTTTGGTGCAAGGTCCTCCCCCTGTGGGGACAGGTGACAGCATCCCCTGAAGTTGACATTGTCCCTGCTGTCCCCTTTCCCTGAGAGCTGAGCAGATTCCCTTGCTTTCCCGTGCTCTTCCCCAAACCAGGGAGCCCTGAGATTTTCTGTGTCAATTTGGATCTGTGAGATAAAGCCTTGGGCTGGAGAACAGCCTTGAGGTGAATTGTGTGGAAGAGGGAATTGCTTCTGCTTATCTGAGGCTTGGAGCTGCCTCTGGAGAGGATTTGTGCTCCTGAAACACGAGGAGTGAGCGATTGTGGCCAGTGAGCAGGGACAGGCACCATCAGGGGACAGCTGGGACATCACCCTCGGGGTGACAGAGGACCAGAGAATGAGTCCTGAGGGCTGAGGGAGCTGGAAAGGGGCTCAGCCTGGAGAAAAGGGGGATCAGGGGGAAATTCTGGCTCTGCACAGCTCCTGCCAGGAGGGGACAGCCCCAGGCTGGGCTCTGCTCCAGGGAACAGGGACAGGAGCAGAGGGAACGGCCTCAGGCTGGGCCAGGGCAGCTCAGGGTGGGCACAGCAGGAATTTCCCCATGCAAAGGGGGCTCAGGCCTTGGAACTGCCCAGGGAGGGTTGGAGTGCCCATCCCTGGAGGTGCCCAGGAGTTCCTGGAGGTGGCACTGAGAGCTCTGGGCTGGGGACAGGGTGGGGATGGGGCACAGGGTGCATTCAATCCTCCTGGATGCCTTTTCCATCCTCAGTAATGCTGGGATTCTGGGCCATTGACACCTTCTGGAATAATGCTGGGATTGTGTCATTAGCACCTTCTGGAATAACGCTGGGGTTCTGTGCCATTATAGCACATTCTGGAATAACGCTGGGGTTCTGTGTCATTATAGCACATTCTGGAATAATGCTGGGGTTCTGTGTCATTAACTCCTTCTGGAATAATGCTGGGATTGTGTCATTAACTCCTTCTGGAATAATGCTGGGGTTCTGTGCCATTGGCACCTTCTGGAATAATGCTGGGGTTCTGTGGCATTATAGCACATTCTGGAATAATGCTGGGGTTCTGTGCCATTGACACTTTCTAGAATAATGCTGGGATTGTGCATTTAACTCCTTCTGGAATAATGCTGGGATTGTGCCATTAACTCCTTCTGGAATAATGCTGGGATTGTGTCATTAACTCCTTCCGGAATAATGCTGGGATTGTGCCATTAACTCCTTCTGGAATAATGCTGGAATTGTGTCATTAACTCCTTCTGGAATAATGCTGGGGTTCTGTGCCATTAACTCCTTCTGGAATAATGCTGGGATTTTGTGCCATTAGCGCCTTCTGATGGCTCTGTGTCTCTTCCCCGGCTCCTGCTGCTCAGGGCACACCGATCCAGAAGGAAGGGGCAGCAGGAATTCTTGGCTGGCAGCTGGAGGCCCCAGCTGGGTGCTGCAGGTCTGACTTGGGGGCTGTGCTCAGGCAGACCTGAGAGGAGATAAATGGGAAGGTTTGGGGGGAAATGCTGATTGCAGGACCCCTGCCTGTTGTCTGAGGATCCCAAGGGGGTTTTGAGACTTCCTGGGGCAGAAGTGAGGCAGGGAAGGGCCAGAGCACAGAGCTGTGAGCAGATCACACCTTGTGATGGAGCCGGACTAACAGAAGAAGTTAATGAGCATGCAGGAAAATGCCAAATAAATGGGAATTAGAGACCTTGCAGAGTGACAGCACCCCGGGCAGGAGCTGCTGGTCCTGCCTGAGGATGGGGACAGGAGGTCAAGAAGGGACAGGCAGGATGTGAGTGGCACCCAGCCCCTGCTTGGGTGATGTTTGCCAGGCTGGGTGAGGGGGAAAAGCCATCACAGCGCAGTCCAGGAAAAGGAGAGATCCCCAAAGGCACACAGGAGGGCACTCCCAGCGCAGCTCCCAGCACAGCTCAGCTGGACCGAGCCCTCAGCAGCCCCTGGCACAGCTGGGAGGGCAGAACTTGCCCAAAAGAACTCGCTCCTGGCTCAGCTGGGGCCACCATCAGCTCACAGATCACTCACAGACATCACAGCTCCTAAAACAGCTTCACAGCTAATGTTTGCTTGTAATGTTTTATGGCCAGAGTAGGGCAATGTCTGTGGTGTCTGTGCTCAGTTACCAGCCAAATTTCAGATTATTGCTGGGATTAGGAAATTGTACGAGTGGATTATAAAAACTTTCAGTTGGGAAGAAGCAAAACTTGGGAAACAAGGACGTGTTCTAGCTTAAATAGAATAAAGCTGGTCAGCCCTGGTGTGGAGTAGAAAATCAGCAATGCTTGGTTTTTGGGAACAAGGGGAAGAAAAGGAAAAAGAAAATTACAAAAAAAAAATAGAAAAGAAGGAAATAAGGAGAGCTGGAGGAAAAAGAGGAAAACAAGTATGGGAAACAAGGACGTGTTCCAGCTTAAATAGAATAAAGCTGGTCAGCACTGGAGTGGAGTAGAAAATCAGCAATGCTTGGTTTTTGGGGACAAGAGGAAGAAAATGAAAAAGAAAAATCAAAAAAAAAAAAGAAGGAAATAGGGAGAGCTGGAGGAAAAAGAGGAAAATGAGTATGGGAAACAAGGATGTGTTCCAGCTTAAATAGAATGAAGCTGGTCAGGCCCGGTGTGGAGTAGAAAATCAGCAATGCTTGTTTTGGGGGGACAATGGGAAGAAAAGGAAAAAGAAAAAAAAGAGAAGGAAATAGAGCTGGAGGAAAAAGAGGAAAACAAGTATGGGAAACAAGGATGTGTTCTATCTTAAATAGAACAAAACTGGTCAGCCCTGGTGTAGAGTAGAAAGTCAGCAATGCTTGGTTTTTAGGGACGAGGGGAAAAAATAAAATTAAAAAAAGAAGAAAAAGAGAAGGAAATAGGGAGAGCTGGAGGGAAAAGAGGCAGTAATATGGAATAGCAGGATCCAGGCAAGGCACTGCTCACTGGGGCAGCAAATTGGCTCAAGGAGCCCACAGCTGTAGGGTTGGAGAGCAGCAGGTCTGGTGGCTGTGGCTCACTGAGGAGCCCAGAGGAGGAGAGGAGAAGCAGCCAGAAGGGATTGGTCTCATTGCACAGGGGCTGATTGAGTTTGGTGCTTGTTTGACTTGGAGCTTTTGTTTCCCAACTTATAATTGGAAGGGTGCCCCTAAGTGCTGCTAAACAAACCTTGGCTTCATTTTCTGTGAGGCTGGCTTGGTGTCAGTGGGCAGGATGGCTGTGGGTGACAGGGACAAATGGAGGTGGCTGTGCCTGAGCTGCAGGGCCCAGCAGAGCAGCCTGGGCACGTCCTGCTGGGGGCAGAGGAGAGGAGAGTCCATATCCCACTGCTGCTCCAAAGGAATTCCAGACTGGTTTTGGCTGGGAGGGATCTTACAAAGCTCCTGTCCCGCCCCTGCCATGGCAGGGACACCTCCCACTGTCCCAGGTGCTCCCAGCGCTGCCCAGCCTGGCCCTGGGCACTGCCAGGGATCCAGGGGCAGAGGATGACAGGGAGTGTGGCAGGTGCCATCCCTGGGGCTGCAGGGTGTCCCCAGCTCAGTGCCACGGTCACTGCCAGCTCCAGGAGGGGCAGGGACAAGGGACACAGGTGCTGTCCCTGCAGGGCACCCAGGGGGGCTCATCTGCACCCACAGGTGAAAATCCACTGATGAGCACCTCAGGGAGAATCAGAGGGGTTTGGGGTGGAAGGGACCTCAAAGCCCACCCAGTGCCACCCCTGCCATGGCAGGGACACCTCCCACTGTCCCAGGGACACCTCCCACTGTCCCAGGTGCTCCAGCCCCAGTGTCCAGCCTGGCCTTGGGCACTGCCAGGGATCCAGGGGCAGCCCCAGCTGCTCTGGGCACCTGTGCCAGGGTGTCCCTGTGGGCACAGAGTTTAGGGTCACTGGGATGGGGCTGTGTGTGGCACACAGTTTGAGGTCACCGACATATTTTATGAAAATCCTTTCGCCAGGATTTTTCTCCTGGGGAGCTGAGAAGCCTCAGAAAAGAAGTGTAAACAAGAATTATCTGATTGCTTGGAATGTGGTTTGGAGGTTGCTCACCAACAGGTGCATCTTTGATTGGTTCCATGTGAATTGTGTTGACTTAATGACCAATCCCTGTCCAGCTGTGTCAGGACTCTGGTCAGTCACAGGTTTTTCATTATCATTTCTTTTCTAGCTTTCTGATGTCTCCTTTCTCTTTCTTTAGTATAGTAATATAATATAATATAATATAATATAATATAATATAATATAATATAATATAATATAATATAATATAATATAAATAATATAATATAATATAATATAATATAATATAATATAATATAATATAATATAATATCAGCCTTCTGAAACATGGAGTCAAGATTCTCATCTCTTCCCTCGTCCTGGGGACCCTCAAATACCAGCACAAGACTCTGGCCTAGATTTATATTCTGTATATTCTGTTGGCCTCTTCATGCTCAGAATCTCCAGCTGGCACTCCCAGGGGATGCACTGGCCTGGATCCTGCCCCAGAGGTGCCAGGGGAGGGCTGAGCACAGGGACACCTTCCCCAGGGTTAAAATCTGCTCCTCACCTGTGCTGGGACCTGCAGGTGTGGAGAAGAGCCTGTGGTCAGGATCAGCACTTGGAATGCAGCAAACAGCACAGGCCAGGGCTCTGATTAGCCTGATCTATCTGGGGAAGGCTTTTAATGAGCAGCTTGAGTCAGGATGTTCCAGAGATGGATGCATTCAAAGTGCTGCTTTCAGCAGCGCCTCGCACCCAGAGGCACATTCTGAGCTCCTTCTGGATGTGAACAAACGCAGGGCAGGCCTTAAATCTTCATGGAAATTGTGGCAAACATCTGCAGCCGAGCCCAGAGCAGCGTGGGGAGCACTTCCAGCCTGAGCAGCACATGGGGACGGGGCTCTGTGCCCCTGGCTCTGCTCCCCACGGGCTCAGCAGGGCTCTGCCCTTTCCTAAAGCCCAGGGGATCCAGGTTCCCTCTGATTTATCAGAACCTTCCCCCCAAACCCAGGGGATCCAGGTTATCAGTGCCTTCCCCTATAGCCCAGGGGATCCAGGTTATCAGTGTCTTGCCCTAAAGCCCAGGGGATCCAGGTTCATTCTAGGTTATCAATGCCTTTCCTAAAGCCCAGGGGATCCAGGTTCCCTCTGGTTTAGTAATGTCATCCCCCAAAGCCCAGGTGATCCAGGTTCTCCCCAGGTTTTCAGAACCTTCTCCCAAAGCCCAGGGGATCCAGGGTCCCCCCAGATTTTCAGAACCTTCTCCCAAAGCCCAGGGCATCCAGGTTATCAGAACCTTCCCCCAAAGCCCAGGGAATTCCAAATTCCCCCCAAGTTTTCAGTGCCTTCTCTCAAGGCCCAGGGGATCCAGGTTCCCTCTGGTTTATCAGAGCCTCCCCCCAGAGCCCTGGGGATCCAGGTCCCCCCAGGTTTTCAGTGCCTTCCCCTCATCCCTCCTTCCCTTTGCCCCTCTCTCCCTTCCCCCAGATCAGCTGGGCTCTGCTCCAAATCTCCTCCTCTCCTCCTTGCCAGAATTAGCCGGATCTCCCCCAGATCCCCAGCACTGCTGGAATGAATTTGCCGAGGATCTGTGCAGGGAATGTGAGGAAGGCTCCCAGCCCCTGCTGCTCGCAGTTTGTGCTGCCGTTTGCAGCTGCTCAGGGCAGTACAAAGCAGGTGGAAAACGATCCCCGGCCGTTCTCCAGCCCCTGCGCTTGGCTGTGAGAAGCTGCTCAAGGTGCAGGTGGGTGAGGAATGAGGGGAAGCACCTGGAAAACGCCCGGAGTGTTCCAGGAACGGGGCTCTGCTGTCTCCATGCTCCTCTTGCCGTTCCCTGGCATTTGACAGGAGAGGAACAGCAGCAGCTTTGGAACTGGAGGGTTTGTAGGAGGTGGGGTGAGGCAGAGCTGCTCCATCTGTGCTCCTGCCAGCACATCCCTGGCATGGGGAGCCCAGGGCTTCCCTCCCAGTACCCCCAAAGGGTTAATAATGCCTGCTCGGAGCCGCCCCAAAATGTCAGAGCTTCTTCCTCAGAATATTCCCAGGGCAAGAAATGCTCGGTGCCCTGAAATGTCATTGCCAAGGGGAGGATCCCAGCTGGATGGGGGAGCTGAGAGTACAAAACTGCTCTGCTCTGAGGGATTTAGGATCCTCACCCTGGACACCAGCTGCCTCTGTGGGGTGAGGGATTTAGGATCCTCGGTTTGTGGAGGATTTAGGATCCTCACTTTGGACACCAGCTGCTGTTTTCTGTGGGGTGAAGGATTTGGGATCCTCACCCTGGACACCAGCTGCCTCTCTGGGGTGAGGGATTTGGGATCCTCTCTTTGGCCATGGCAGAACAGAGATGCTCCTCCAGTCCTGTGTCCTCAGGCAGAGCTTCCAGCTCCCCTGGGAATTTGGGGCCGTTGTCCCTGGGAATTTGGGGCCGTTGTCCCTGGGAATTTGGGGCTGTTGTCCCTGGGAAGTTTGGGCTGTTGTCTCTGGGAATTTGGGGCCGCTGTCCCCGAGAATTTGGGGCTGTTGTCCCTGGGAATTTGGGGCCGTTGTCCCTGGGAATTTGGGGATGTTGTCCCTAGGAAGTTTGGGCTGTTGTCCCTGGGAATTTGGGGTTGTTGTCCCTGGGAAGTTGGGGCTGTTGTCCCTGGGAAGTTTGGGCTGTTGTCCCTGGGAATTTGGGGTTGTTGTCCCTGGGAATTTGGGGCTGTTGTCCCTGGGAAGTTTGGGCTGTTGTCCCTGGGAATTTGGGGCTGCTGTCCCTGGGAATTTGGAGCCGCTGTCCCTGGGAATTTGGGCTGTTGTCCCTAAGAATTTGGGGCTGTTGTCCCTGGGAAGTTTGGGCTGTTGTCCCTGGGAAGTTTGGGCTGTTGTCCCTGGGAATTTGGGGATGTTGTCCCAAGCAGCTCTAGACCCCAGGAACTCAGGAGAAGGGTTTGGAAAGGCAGGAGAAGGAGCTGGAGTGCCAACACCTCACCTGCCCTGGCTCCAGATGGATCTGTGTAACTGCTACAGATATTTCTGTGCTTATCTTTTCCTAACTTTGCTGCTTTGGGCACCCATCCTCCCCTTGCAGGGCTGCCAGTGGCTGGGGATGTTCGCCTGGGGGAGGTTTGGCTGCCCAGGGACACAGCCTGGGCTCCCAGAGCCTCCTGCCTCCCTCAGCCTCACCAGCTGCTGCCTCTGGATATTGGTTTGTTCTGCTCTCCTGAGCCTTCCCCTGAGCTGGGGAGTTTTAGGGTAATCTGTGTAAAAGAACCTCTGGGAAAGCTCTGCCCCACTAACGAGGCACAGGAGACAACAAAACATCCCCAGTGCAGATTTATCTGCCACTGAGCTTGGTGGGGGCTGCAGAGCAGCAACATTTGCAGCAATTTCTGGTGTCTCACACCCAAATATCCCCCGTGATGGATGGCAGGGGCTCGTGTGCTAAAGCAGCTAACCAGTGACAAATGTGAAAAAAAAAGATTGAAGAAATAGCTCAGAAAGTCTGGCTGTTGTGGGGAAACAGAGGAGGAGGTGGAGGGTGTGAGTGCGCACACACAGAGAGGAAAATGACACCAGCAGGAGCCACACAGCAGCAGCATCCAGAGCCTCAGGACAAGCACCAGGTGCCTGCTTCAAGAGTTTGGGTGGATTTAACCTTCCTAGGGCCCAGAGCAGGCCCAGAGCCACGAGGCCAGCAGGGTGTTTATCAGCCAGGTGATATCTGGAAACTGGGGGTTACTGTGTGAACAGCTTTATTTTATTATTTTTTTTTAAACCCAGTGGATCCAGGTTCCCTACAGGTTATCAGTGCTTTCCCCAAAAGCCCAGGGGATCCAGGTTCATTCCAGGTCATCAGTGCCTTTCCTAAAGCCCAAGCAAATTCTAGATTCCCTCTGGTTTATCAGTGCCTTCTCCTAAAGCCCAGGGGATCCAGATTCCCTCCAGGTTATCAATGCCTTACCCTAAAGCCCAGGGAATTCCAGATTCCCTCTGGTTTGTCTGTGCCTTCCCCAAAGCCCAAGGGATCCAGATCCCTTCAGGTTATCAAAATGTTCCCCCAAAGCCCAGGGGATCCAGATTAATTCCAGGTTATCAGAACCTTCCCCCAAAGCCCAAGGGATTCAGGATCATTCCAGGTTATTAATGCCTTTCCTAAAGCCCAAGGGATCCAGGTTATCAATACCTTTCCAAAGTCCAGGGAATTCCAGATTCCCTCCAGGTTATCAATGCCTTCCCCAAAGCCCAGGGGATCCAGGCTCATACCAGGTTATCAATGCCTTTCCCAAAGCCCAGGGAATTCCAGATTCCCTCTGGTTTATCAACACCTTTCCCAAAGCCCAGGGAATTCCAGATTCCCTCTGGTTTATCAACACCTTTCCCAAAGCCCAGGGAATTCCAGATTCCCTCCAGGTTCTCAATGCCTTCCCCCAAAGTCAAACTCCTCTGCCTGCAGTTAAGGAACTTTAGTTAAAGCTGCTGAGAGTTTCCTCAGGGAGCAAAGCCAAGCAAGCCCACTGTCTAAGCAGCTGTGCCATTCTGTAGCTGTGGACAGGTAAAATCATTTCTGTAGCAGGTCTGAGTCTCCCTGTTTGCCTCCCCGTGTCCTGCCAGATCAATTGTTGTTTGTTACCTCCATTAGATCTTCAGGAGAAAGGCAGAAACACAATCTTTTTCTTCCATTAATCAGGGCAGTTTACAGAAAACATCAATTTAAAATGTTAAGGCCAATTTGCAACTGGTATTGACAACAATTAAATTGGCCTCCAGAAAGTTGCTTTTTGACACAGTGAAGAATGAAATCTTTATAAGCACATTGTGTGCGTTGGGCCTCTCCTGGCTCCTGATTGCTGATCCTATCACACTCCATGGAAGTGGAAACAGAGGTGAGGAGCTGGAAGCAGAGCTCCATTAGAGCTTGCCAGAATCAGTAAACTCCCCTCCCCTCTTGCTGGACCCCTGCCCAGATATTGTAACTCAATCTATGCTCTGCCTCCATCACTATCAGCTTCCTTTAGTTCTCAGCTGGGTTATTTTCACTTTAAACTGCACAAAAGTGTCCTGGAACAAAGGCTGGCTGCTTTAGCCTTGGCATTGCCACCTGGAGCAGTGAACTGCAGAGGGGCACAGGGGCCACAGCGCCCAGCAGAGCAGAGACCACGGGCTCTGGGGACCCTTGGCATGGAGAACCAGATCAGCTTGCAGAGGTGACTGTGGCATTCACGTTCTCTGAACAGAGAGATAATTCTTTCACAGGTTTTCTCCTGGAGAAGCACAGAGAGAAGAAAACAATTCTTATCTGTATTCACTGCCCCTGTTGTTTTTGCACGTGTGGAATGTGTTATGGGGATTGTTCACCTGAAGGGATTTGGTTAATTGGATTCTGCTGAGGATTGCTTGGATTCCTTGGCCCATCACTCAAAGCTGTGTCCTGGCTGTCTCCAGACAGTCATGGGTTTTTCTTTAGTATTCTTTGTAGTATAGTATTCTTCAATATAGTATAGTATAATGTAATATAATACAGTATAATTTCAGCATTCTGAGTCAATGGAGTCAGATGCCAATCCTTTCCTTTGGTGGGGGTCACAGTGTTTTACTACAGGTGCCAATGCAGGGGGTACCACAGCCCTCACCAGAGCAGTGGCCAGGGGCTCTGGGAGCTCTCAGGGACCCTTGGCATGAACCAGCTCAGCTTGCAGAGGGTGACTGTGGCATTCACATTCTCTGAACAGAGAGATAATTCTCTCTCACGGGTTTTTTCCTGGAGAAGAACAGAGAAGAAAACAATTCTTATCTGTATTCACTGCCCCTGTTGTTTTTGCATGTGTGGAATGTGTTATGGGGATTGTTTTCCTGAAGTGATTTGGTTAATTGGATTCTGCTGAGGATTGCTTTCATTCTTTGGCCAATCACTCAAAGCTGTGTCCTGGCTGTCTCCAGACAGTCATGGGTTTTTCTTTAGTATTCTTTAATAGTAGTACAGTATTCTTCAATATAGTATAGCATAATGTAATATAGTTCATTAAAGCAATTGTTCAGCATTCTGAGTCAATGCAGTCAGGTGCCAATAATTTCCTTTGGTGGGGGTCACAGTGTTTTACTTGGGAATTGAGTGGTTCTTGCCTCACTTGCCCTTCCCTGAAGCTTTGATACCCTCAGCCCCTCTGACCTGAAAGGCTCCCCAGGGTTATTTATTGGAGCAGCCCTGAGAGGGAGCAATGCCCTCCTCCAGGAAAGGACACATCAGCTCGTGCTGTTTGATTTAAAATATTTGAGGAGGAAGGGAAAGGGAGTACATCTGTCACAATCTCACTTACAATCAGTGAAGTTAATGGAAAGATTCCTTCTGACTCTCCTGGGCTTTGGACAAGGCTCTGTGCTGCAACATTAGCAAATAATGAAGTTCACATCTCATCAAATCCTCCTCAGGAAAATAACTCTGAAATATGTGGCTGGCCTTTTGCAGCTCTCTCCCCAAATCTGTCCCTGGGTCGTCAGCTGTGCCAGCACCTCTATCCCTGCTGGTAAATCACTTCTGTGGATAAGAGCTGCTCTCTAAAAGACCCCCCCCCCCCAGACGTTCCACCACTGTCAGTCCCAGGTGCTGCCCCAGGGCTCAGAGATGCTCCTCCCAAAAGCACTGGGGTAAATATTGAATATCCAGAACATGGCTTTCAGTGTCTGCCAACTGCAGGAATGCATGGAACCTGAGAATCTCCTGAGCTGGAGCCTCAAGGATTGTGAGCCCAACCCCTGTCTCTGCCCAGACCCCCAAAATCCCACCCTGGGCATCCCCAAAGGCTCCGGGAGCTCTGGCAGCCTCAGGGCTGTGCCCATTCCCTGGGGAGCCTGGGCAGTGCCAGCACCCTCTGGGGGAAGGACCTTTCCCTAAATCCATCCCAAACTCCCAACAACCCCACCCTGGGCATCCCTGGATGTCCAAAGGCTCCTGGAGCTCTGGCAGCCTTTGTAGAATCATAGAATTACAGAATCACGGAGCCATAGAATCATGGAATTGTAGAATCATGGAGTTGTAGAATCATGGAGTTGTAGAATTCCATGGGCTGTGCCCATTCCCTGGGCAGCCTGGGCAGTGCCAGCACCTCTGGGGAAGAACCTTTCCCTAAATCCATCCCAAACTCCCAACAACCCCACCCTGGGCATCCCTGACAGCCTCGGGGCTGTGCCCATTCCCTGGGCAGCCTGGGCAGTGCCAGCACCTCTGGGGAAGAACCTTTCCCTAAATCCATCCCAAACTCCCCATGCCCAGCCCCAGCCATCCCCTGGGTGCTGTCCCTGTCCCAGAGCAGAGTCCCCTGTCCCCAGAGCCCTGGGGAGCTCTGTCCTCTCTGCACCCCCCTGGCAGCCCCACAGCACAGAGCCAGAGCAGTGCCCTCCCTCTGAGGCTGCTCTCTGCGTGTTTCTCCTCCCTGGTGCCCATCCCAGAGGTACAGGGGTGGCCCTGCAGGGCTCCAGGTGTGGCACAGCTGGAGCAGCTGTCCTGTCCCACCTGCACTGCCAGTCTTGAAGGCACAGAATGCAATATCCAGCATAAACAGAACACACAAATGGGGATACAAGCATCACAACGTCCCCCTAGGACAGCAGCCCACCCTGGAGGAGCTGCCAGCCCTGGTCACTCCTTGGGGACCCTCTCTGGTGGCACAGGAGCTCCCAGCCCTGTGTTCAGTGGCAGGTGACACCTGTGAACATCACTACAACATAATTGCCAGAGCGATCCTTGGTGCAGCTGATGAAATATTCACCTTGCAGCAGCTGCCAGGCCGTGAATATTTCACTGGCTCCTGAATTGTTGATGAGCTTTAATTGCACTGCCCTCTGCCATCAGGGCTCTGCTGGGGCACCTGCAGTTAGCCACAGCTCGTGTGCCCTGCTCCTGAGGGCACCCCTGGGCGCAGGGCAGGGGGTGGCACAGCACTGACCCCCAGCAGGGCCCCCATCCCTGCCCTCAGCGTGGCCTGGGGTCCCCAGAGCCACCGTGCTGTGCGACAGGCTCGGGTGGCACTGCTGTGCCCCAGCTCACGCCCTGGGGACTCTGCAGCCAGTGTGGGCACCGCAGCAGCACTCAGAGGGTGGCTCCTCCTGGGCACCTCCCTGAGGGACGCTGAGACACGGGACAGCCCCTCGGGGGATGTGAATTGGCGCTGGCAGGGGGCTACTTACAGCCCACGAACGGGATGGGGCTGCAGGGAACGTGCCTTGAGCTGGTTTGTTTTCCACCATCAGTCTCATTCCATGGCTATGACAATGGGAAGACGCTAGTAGCTTACATTTAAGGCAGCAGACACAGAACTCAATGTCACAACTCACTTTATGAGTTTTTTGACCAATCACACAAAGCAAAAGCACATTGACAGCAGTTCCATCCAAGCACTATAAGCACAGGCGCCTTTGGTTAAACAATGCTTGCTTATTTCAAATACAACACCTGCTTGTGAGCCTTAAAACACAATGCACAGAGCTCCATTATTAAGCTTTAACCTTCCTAACATCTCACTAGATAAACTTTTCTGCAGCTGAGGGAGTTATTCTAGACAAGTGTTAATACACAGACCATTGTTCTATTTGTCCTTGCCTTTCTACTATTTAAATAATTTTTCTGCTGACCAATCTCATGGCTGCTGCTTAGCTCCAATCACAGTTCTGCTGTCTCTGAGGCCTTTTGCAGCTTTCCCAAAACCCTCTGATTTTGTGGATTCCCACAGTGAATCCTGCCCAGGACAGGCCACCCCTGCCCTGCAGACAGCCCTGGTCCCTGCAGCCACCAGCTCTGCAGCTGCTCAGGGAAGCAGCTCCTGCTCCTAAGGCACACTGCTCTCCTTGACCTATTTGCTCATTACCTCCACGAATGTGATTTTGATTGAGGAATTTTCCTAAGTAATTATTCTGGCATTAGCAATCCAGCCAAACAGAAAATAGTCCAAAAGGAAAGGTGGCCTGGTGGCTGCCCTGAAGGCTCTTCTCAGGGAAGGGAGCAAAAAACCAGCCCTGCAGGACAGCTGGACACAGCTCTGTTCAGTGAACAGCAGCCCAAGGGGCAGCTGGACACAGCTTTGCCCTGCCCATGCCGACACAGGTCCTGCAGCTCGTGTCCCAGCTCTGTGTGTGGTTTGTGCTGCTCATCACAGCTGGGGAGAACTTCCCACAGAGCTGCAGGCTCAGGGGTTAAAAACTGAAATTAAAAGGTGCTGAGCTCTTGTTTGGAGCAGCAGGAGAGCAGCAATTCCAGCCCTGCTCCCAGGGAACAGGCTGAGCACAAGGAGCTGCTCAGGGTGACAAGGGCCAGGCTCACACCTGCCACATCCCTGCCAGGACACCCAGTTAGGAAGGAATTCCTCCCTGGCAGGGTGGGCAGGCCCTGGCACAGGGTGCCCAGAGCAGCTGTGGCTGCCCCTGGATCCCTGGCAGTGCCCAAGGCCAGGCTGGACATTGGGGCTGGGGCAGCCTGGGACAGTGGGAGGTGTCCCTGGGACAGTGGGAGGTGTCCCTGCCATGGCAGGGGTGGAATGGGATGGGCTTTAAATTCCCTTCCAGCCCAAACCATTCCATGATTCTATGACTCTGTGATTTTATGATTCCATGAATCTATGATTCCATATTTCTATGTCTCTGCAATTCCATGATTCTATGACTCTGTGATTCTACAATTCCAGAAGTCTATTATTCTTTAATTCTACAATTCCACGTTTCTATGATTCCATGTTTCTGTGATTCTACAAGTCCGTGATTCTATGATTCTATGATTCCATGATCCTGTAATTCTATGATTCCCCATGGGAATGTCGCATTTTATTTTATTTTATTTTTATTTTTATTTTATTTTATTTTTATTTTATTTTATTTTATTTTATTTTATTTTATTTTATTTTATTTTATTTTATTTTATTTTATTTTATTTTATTTTATTTATTATTTTTTTGACCATGTGTGGCAGAGGCTACCTGGAGCAGTCACTGCTGGGCTGGCTGGGTGTGACCAGAGGGACAAACTGTGACAGTAGGAGCTGCAGGGCATGGCCAGCTCTGGGCTCCATGGGACAGGCATCCAGGAAAGGGTCATGGAATCCTGGAAGGGTTGGCTTGGAAGGGAATTTAGTCCCATTTCAGCTGCCTTGCCATCACCCCACATTGGGAATGGGAACTTTTATCTGGCTGCTGAGCTGGGAACCAGGGCAGGGACAAAAGGACAAGGCCATGGACAGCTGCTGCTCAGGGCAAAGAGGGCAGGAAGATGCACAAAAACAACCAGGAGCATTCCCAGCAGGTCCCCAAAACCCCCCACAGGTACCACAGGGAATGAGTGGGTAAGATCCCAAAAGATTCTGAGTCTCTGAGCATGATGTCCCCTCTCAAAATGATTTCAGAAAGGATCTGGACACTTCAGCACTTCATAAACTCCTACAGGCACCATCCCCAGGCACAGGAAGTTCTGCCAAGAGCTTTTCCCTGCCTTTTACTGACCTCAGGAGGATTTGCCCCTGAAGTCCTGGCTTTTCTTTCCTGATTGCAGCTCCCTTTGAGATGGCAGGTTTTGGGGCTGTGCTTCCCAAATCCTTTGCTACCAGAGGAGAGCAGGAACCATGAATGATTCCTTGGAGGGTGTGAAACAGAACAACTCACATCCTTGGACTGTGAATTCCACACACCCATTTATTTACTCACAATTATAAACACAGCACTTCATAAATATTCATAAGGAGGCTCCCAAGGCCCAGCTGAGAAAATCAGTGTTATCACCATTTCCCAGTTCTCAGGCTGAGGCACAGGCACTGCTGCAATTGTGCAGTTTGACAGAATTCCTGAGAAATTTAGCCCAAGATCCCCCCAGCTCCTGGATCCCACTCATGTTTAGCAAGGAATTGTGCAATTTTACAGAATTCCTGTGAAGTTTGGCACATTAGCCCCCAGTTCCTGAATCCCCCTCGTGTTTAGTAGGGAAATTTTGTGCAGTTTTACAGAACTCCTGTGAAGTTCACCCTAAGATCTTCCAATTCCTGGATCCCACTCATGTTTAGCGGGGAAATTTTGTGCAGTTTTACAGAATTCCTATAAAGTTTACCCCAAGATCCCCCAATTCCTGCATCCCCCTCATGTTTAGCAGGGAATTGTGCAGTTTTACACTATTTCTATAAAGTTTACCTTAAGATCCCCCAGTTCCTGAATCCTCATGTTTAGCAGGGAATTGTGCAGTTTTACAGAATTCCTGGTAAAGTCTGACCCAAGATCCCCCAATTCCTGGACTCCCCACCATGTTTAGCAGGGAAATTTTGTGCTGTTTTATGGAATTCCTGCGAAGCTTGCCCCAAAGTCCCCCAGTTCCTGAGTCCTTCTCATGTTTAGCAGGGAATTATGCAGTTTTACAGAACTCCTGTGAAGTTTGCCCCAAGACCCCCCAATTCCTGGATCCCCCCATGTTTAGCAGGGCATTGTGCTGTTTTACAGAATTCCCGTTGAAGTCTGACCCAAGATCCCTCAATTCCAGAATCCCACTCATATTTAGCAGGGAATTGTGCAATTTTACAGAATTCCTGTAAGGTTTAGCCCAAGACCCCTCAAATTCCTGCATCCCCCCATGTTTAGCAGCATGGCTGGCTCAGCTGTCCCACTGGGCTGGGATTTGTGGTCCCAGGGGCTTGGAGCAGCCCCTGCTGGAGCCACTCCTGGGATCCATCCCAAAGCAGGGCACGGGGAGCTGCTGCTGGAATCTCATGCGGAGAGGTGCAGGGGGATAGAATATAAGAAAATAAAGATGGTGTAGCAAGTAATCTTACCCCTAAGGAGCTGCAGCTGGGCCAATTATCAAAGATCAGGAGCAGGCCTGGCTTTAACAGGGCACATCTGTAAGCAGTGAGAAGAAGAGTGCTGCAAAAGAGTGGGGTGGTGGTGAGAAGGGAATTGGGGTCAGTTGGGTGCTTTGTGAAGGAGAAAGAGTCCATGCTCTGAGAGCTGCCCAGGAGAAACACCAAGGAGGTTTGGAACTTTTGTGATAGGAGACAACAGCGTGGAACCCCTGCAATAAGGTGGCAACAGAGAGGGCTCATTTAATGTCAATAAAGGAGAGGCTGGGCCAGCAGATTCCTCCAGTGTGCTCTGGGCATGGCTCCCTGTCCTATCCCTGCCAATCTGACCCCAATAAAAGTGGGTGTTGCTGGGGTATTGAGTGTTCCAGGGGTGCAGCAGCCACAGCTGCTCTGGGCACCCAGTGTGACGCAGACATCTTTTATGAAAAATCATTTCCTTAGGATTTTTCCTCCTGAGAAGCTGAGAGGCCTCAGGAACAAAATGTAAACAATGATTATCTGCTGCTGTGGAATGCAACAGGTGCATCTGGGATTGGTCTCATGTGGTTGTTTCTAATTAATGGCCAATCCCAGCCCAGCTGGCTCGGACAGAGAGTCTGAGACACAAACCTTTGTTATCATTCTTTTCTATTCTATTCTTAGCCAGCCTTCTGATGAAACCTTTTCTTCTATTCTTTTAGTATAGTTTTAATATAATATATATCCTAAAATAATAAATCAGCCTTCTGAAACATGGAGTCAGATCCTCGTCTCCTCCCTCATCCAAGAACCCCTGTGAACACGGTCACACCTGTGCAGGCCCCCAAGCTGGGGTCTCTGTACAGATCACAAACAGGACAGGACTGCTGGGAACAGGCCTTGAGCTGTTCTATTTTCCAGCATCAGCCTCATTCCATGGCTGTGACAATGGGAAGATGCCATCAGCTCACATCCCAGGCAGCAGACACAGAACTCAATGTTACAACTCACTTTAAAAGCTTTTTGCCCAATCACACAAGGCGGGTTTGGGTCTGGAGCTGAGCCTCCCTCGCATTCCAAGGTGCCCCAGTGGGAGCAGCAGGGCAGGGGATGGTGCAGAGCACTCTGCAAACACCTCCCAGCCCTTGTGGCAGCTCCTGCCCTTGGGCTCGGGCTGTTCTCTGGGTAAAACAGCCCCAAAAGGATCACTCCAACTCTGTTATGTGTAAAAGAGCCCGGAAAGAATCACTCCAGCTCTGTTATGTGTAAAACAGCCCCAAAAGGATCAGTCCAGCTCTGTTATGTGTAAAACAGCTCTAAAAGGATCACTGCAGATCTGTTATGTGGGGAACAGCCCCAAAAGGATCAGTCCAGCTCTGTTATGTGGGGAACAGCCCCAAAAGGATCAGTCCAGCTCTGTTATGTGTAAAACAGCCCCAAAAGGATCACTCCCAGCCCCAAAAGGATCACTGCAGCTCTGTTATGTGTAAAACAGCCCCAAACAGATCACTCCAGCTCTGTTATGTGTAAAACAGCCCCAAAAGGATCACTGCAGCTCTGTTATGTGGGGAACAGCCCCAAAAGGATCACTCCAGCTCTGTTATGTGTAAAACAGCCCCAAAAGGATCAGTCCAGCTCTGTTATGTGTAAAACAGCTCTAAAAGGATCACTCCCAGCCCCAAACAGATCACTCCAGCTCTGTTATGTGTAAAACAGCCCCAGAGAATCCCTCCAGCAGGAATGAGCAGCACCGGAAGCTGTGGATCCTCCAAAAATTAATATCTATTTTTCCTTTTCCTGCAGAGATCTGTCTGACAATGTCTGTGCTGAGGATGTGAGGGCTCCTCCCTGGGTGCAGGGCTCTTTTCCCCAGGGCAGTTTGTGGCCAGGCTGAGGTCACATCTCTGTGCATCTTGCAAAAGTCTGTCCACGCCAGCCCCTGTCTGCCCTTCTCGGGGTGATGTAATCTGGGCTCAGTAATAACATTTCCAAGAGGTGGATAACAGCATTTTAGTTCAGCTCTAATAATTCTGTTAAAGCAGAGCTGGGGTTGTAATTGCAGTTTGTGGCCGAGGTTGTTCCATATGTGACTTCTGTAGGATGCCTTTGTAATGAAATGTTCCCTCTGAGCTCCGTGCCCTGAAGAATTTGCCTTTTTTGTGTGTGGCAGGCAGAGCACTCTGCTCTCTTGTAACCAGAGGAGAGGGGGAAAAGAAAGTATTTTGTAAAAAATGAGCCAGGACTCTATTTTTCTTCATGCAGGAAAAGCCAAATCCTTATTGTGTAGATCATATTTTCTATTATTATTATTATTATTATTATTATTATTATTATTATTATTATTATTATTATTATTATTATTATTAATTGTGTCAGATCTTATTGGTTGACAATACATTCCCACTCAGTTCGTTGGTCAGTCCATGGTATTTTGCATATCTATCAAACTTCTGTGGTTTTAGTTAGTTTACAAATTTTTTTCTACTAATTCTCATGGGACAGATCTTATTGTTTATCCAGGTGCACTTGTTTTTCACCCTAGGAATAGATTTTTGTGTTAATGAACTTTATTTCTCAAGCTGTTTTCGTATGAGAACTTGCAAACTGCCCTTAGGAGAAGTGACAGGCTGGATATTCATTTAACAGAGCAGGCCTGATTTTAGGAGGCCTTTCTTTGGTAATTTCTCTCCCTGTTTGCAGCACAAGTGAAATTCCACCCTGTTTCAGTCTCTGCTGGGGATCTGGAGCTGTGTTGATCTTCCTGGGACAGTGGGAGGTGTCCCTGCCATGGCAGGGGTGGCGCTGGAAGAGCCCAAACCATTCTGTGATTCAATGAAAAACCCCTGAAATCTGAAATAAAATGAAAATCACTCAATCTATCCTGATTTTTCAAGACATTTTTCAAGGCATCTCACCAGGGCAACACTGAGGCTCAGGCTGGTCTGGGGGAACATCTGGGATGAGTTCCAGGAGCTCCTTCCCAGCCCAGGGCTCAGGCAGCTCCAGCAGCTCGTGGCTGAGCCCCCCTGGCAGCCCTGCAAGGACCCCCAGCACCTCGGGGAGAGCACGGCTGGAGGCAGAAAGGAGGAAAACCTCCCCTCATTTCCTTCCTCCCCCAGGAAATGGGGAATTTCCCTGTCTGCGCTCCCACTGGGCACCTGCATTTGGGATTGCTCCAAGGGACCCTTCACTTCCAGGTGAAACGCCCTGCTCAGGATGGGATTGTGGCAAATAAATGGAATAACAACACCTGGATTTGCCCCCCCCAGCAGCCCCCAGTTCCCTCTGAAAGGAAAAATCACTCCCAGGATTCTCCCAGAATTTTCCAAGGCCAAAAGAAATGATCACAAGTGAGCAGGAATTAAAAAAAACCAAACCAAGAAGCAAACGTAGCATGCTGTAATATATCCATGGAAAGGGAAAATCATGCTGCTTGAAGTCTGCAAATCTGAGTTTCTCCTGGGAAACCGTAACTCCTGTTCAAATGCTAATGGCTCGTTATCACAGGGATGTTTTAATTGAACTACAATGTTCCATAAGCAGGGGCAGAGCAAGGTTCAGAGAGCAAATGGCTGATGAAGAATCCTCAATCTGCCAGTAAATGTTTGCTTTTTTATAAACTTCCCCTCCTTGATCTGTTTTAAGCAGGTTCTCCGAAGGGAATTGTGCGAGGCAGCTGACTTCAGCTGGAGGTAGCAGCAATATTTGTGTGGCTCTGGGGACAGTGAGTGGCTGCGAGGGAAACAGGGAAGGTTCCAAAGCCCCTCTCATTCCCAAGGTGTTGCCAGAGAGCCTGGAATGGGGTGGGAACAAACAGCTTCTGGGTTTTTTTTGCTTTTGGAAAGCAGAGAAGGGCTGTGGAACAGCGTGGGCCAGGCAGGACAGAGCCCCAGCTGCTCCCACCTGGATCCTGGGTGCCCTCCTGGTCCTGCCCAGCACCTTCTGCCACCACAGCTCGGGCAGGACATCAGAGAAAATGGAATTTCCCTGGGATTCAGCTGCATCCCTACAGCCCCCAGGCCGCCCCCCTTCCCTCCCCCTGCACCTTTCTTATCTCTGCCTCTTCCTGAAATAATAGGGGCAGAAAAATTAACAACATGAAAAAGGGAGGAGATGATAAAGAGTATCTGAAAAATCATCTGTGTCCTCATTTCAGAGCTTTGCATGGTAACAGGCAGGCAGGGCGCTTTGCTTTTTTCCTTTATTAATGTATTAAAATATTAAAGAGCTGGGTGTCTCTTGAACCTGCAGCGTTGTCAGGGACTGGGAAAGCTCTGAGGAGTCTTTTGAGGAGGTGCTCGAGGAGCTGTCCCAAAACCCAATTTTGCGGTGCTGCTGTTATGGGGGACCAGCCTGGACAGGGGGACATTGGCACCTGGGGACAGAACCCTTGGTGCAGGGGGACACTGGCACCTGGGGACAGAACCCTGCGCCAGGAGGGACATTGGCACCTGGGGACAGAACCCTTGGTACAGGAGGGACATTGGCACCTGGGGACAGAACCCCTGCTACAGGAGGGACATTGGCACCTGGGGACAGAACCCTTGGTACAGGAGGGACATTGGCACCTGGGGACAGAACCCTTGGTACAGGGGGACATTGGCACCTGGGGACAGAACCCTTGGTACAGGGGGACATTGGCACCTGGGGACAGAACCCTTGGTACAGGGGGACATTGGCACCTGGGGACAGAACCCTGCTACAGGAGGGACATTGGCACCTGGGACAGAACTCTTGGTACAGGAGGGACATTGGCACTGGGGACAGAACCCTGGTACAGGAGGGACATTGGCACCTGGGGACAGAACGCTTGGTACAGGGGGACATTGGCACCTGGGGACAGAACCCTTGGTACAGGGGGACATTGGCACCTGGGGACAGAACCCTTGGTACAGGGGGACATTGGCACCTGGGGACAGAACCCTTGGTACAGGAGGGACATTGGCACCTGGGGACAGAACTCTTGGTACAGGAGGGACATTGGCACCTGGGGACAGAACCCTTGGTACAGGAGGGACATTGGCACCTGGGGACAGAACCCTTGGTACAGGAGGGACATTGCACCTGGGGACAGAACGCTTGGTACAGGGGGACATTGGCACCTGGGGACAGAACCCTGCCACAGGAGGGACATTGGCACCTGGGGACAGAACCCTTGGTGCAGGGTGACATTGGCACCTGGGGACAGAACCCTGCCACAGGAGGGACATTGGCACCTGGGGACAGAACCCTTGGTACAGGGGGACATTGGCACCTGGGGACAGAACCCTGCACCAGGAGGGACATTGGCACCTGGGGACAAGCCCCTGCCACAGGGGGACATTGGCACCTGGGGACAGAACCCTTGGTGCAGGGTGACATTGGCACCTGGGGACAGAACCCTGCCACAGGAGGGACATTGGCACCTGGGGACAGAACCCTTGGTACAGGGGGACATTGGCACCTGGGGACAGAACCCTTGGTACATTAGGGACATTGGCACTTGGGGACAGAACCCTTGGTACAGGAGGGACATTGGCACCTGGGGACAGAACCCTGCACCAGGAGGGACATTGGCACCTGGGGACAGAACCCTTGGTACAGGGGGGACATTGGCACCTGGGGACAGAACCCTTGGTACAGGGGAGACATTGGCACCTGGGGACAGAACCCTTGGTACAGGAGGGACATTGGCACCTGGGGACAAACCCTGCCACCAGGGTGCCCTCAGGGGCTGAGGATCTCCTCTGATTCCCGTTGGGACCTCAGGAGAGCAAAGGTGGATCTGAGCCTGGATGAGCCAATTTCCTGCAGATTGGGCTCTTGGATTTGGCACTTTGGGGCTTCCCCTCCCAGATTCTGCTCACAATTTCCAACATGTGCTGTTGTTCTTCTTCAAAAATCTTCGCCAGGAAAGAATTCAGGCTTTGATGTTGCTGCAGGTGTCATTTTCTGGGCCACTCTCAGGGTGCCTTTAATTGTGCAATGTGTGTGAGGGTTACACAAAGGCTGTGAAGTGCATATATAAATATAGGAACAAACAAAAATAAAATATAAAATTAAATATAACTATAAATATAAACAACACAAATATAAATATAAATATATAAATCTGTTTAATAAACATATACACATGTAAAAATATATTTCTATAACTATCATATTAATGCTATTCTATTATTATTATAATTATTCTATTAATATTATTATATATTATATACATAAATATATATAGTTATGTTGTTATATATAATATATCGTTATAGTTATTAACATACAAAATATTATTATTATATTATTATATATTATATATGTATAATATATATAATATATTATTATATTATATATATTATATATGTATATTATTATATACATAAATATATAAATATATACTCATGTATAAAATATGTGTGCATATATAGATACATATGGAAATGTATAAATATATTGTATATTATAAATATAAATCTATAAATATATATAAAACATATAAGTATATATAAATATATATCATATATAAAAATATATATTATATATAAATATACATTCTATAAAAATATATATTTATATATTTTATATATAAAATATATATTTATATATTTTATATATAAAAATATATATTTTATATATATAAAATATATATAAATATATATATATATATATATATATAAAAATAATATCTACATATATATATATTTGAACAGAGACGGAATGGCTGAAGGTGTCTGTGTTTCCTTTTCCCTGCAGGTCACTATGGGAAGGATATTTATCGCAGTGGAGGGCCAGATCTCCATAATTTCATCTCCTCCGGCTTTGTCACGTTAGGAAGAGGACACACGAAGGGTACAGTGGAAACCATTTTTTGCTAAATCCAATGCAATGAAACGATTGTTTGCAATCCGAACTCGGAGCCGGGCGCCCGCAGCTGGAGCGGGGCCGGCCCTGGAGATGCGGGGCAGGCTCGGGCTGGGCTGGGCAGGACCTGCGGGTCCTGGCAGGGCGGTACAGGCTCCCCGGCTGGGCAGTGGCTGCTGCAGCTCTGGGTTCTCCTGGCTGCTCCCACAGGGAGGGCAGCAATGTCCATCTGTCCCAGGGCAGGCAGTGACCACTTCCAGACTGTGGGGCTGGAGCTCCTTTCTTTGACTTCTGGGCTTTTCTTTTAGTTATTTATTTATTTAGATGGTGGGGCAGGGGGGTTATGATGAATATTTTATAAAATTATTTTTTTAGCTCCTATATTTTCTGTGTTCCTATAATCTGTGATATAATGTACAAACAGGAAACCACAAAAATCGACATGTGCTGCTGTGTGTATGTTCTGTGTACATGTACTGTATATAAATATCTGTGGAGAGACAGCTTTAACACAAATAACCGAACATCCAGGGGGTCCTGGTGCCACCAGAGCCGTGTCCTGGCGCCACCACAACCCCAGGCAATGTTCACTGATGATGCTTTTGGTGAGTTTTTCTGGTGTACAGTGAGACGTGCTCGGAGTGTCCTCCTGTCCCCAGGGCCACCGGTGGCCTGGCTGTGACACCGGGGGTGCATGTGCCATTCCTGTCCCCTTCTGTGTCCCCAAGACTGCTGTACCCCCTGCAGACACGATGTATGTGGAGATTCCTCTCTCACCAATGTACTGTGTCCTCGTGCTCGCCTGGTTGAACACTCCTGTGTTGTTTCTGTGGATGACCGTGACTCACAAATGATTAAAAGACCTTGATATTTTAATTTTTTAATTTATTTTTTTTTTTTTCTACATTTTCTGAACTTTTTCCAGTTCTCCACGAGTGTCATCCAAAGTAGTGTCGGTCCTGTAGAACTGTCAGAGAAGAAACAAATATATGTATATTGTCTGTGTATGTCTGTGTGTGCTTAAATAAAGTTTACTGAGGCTGAGGCAGCACCCGTGGGACTTGTAATCCAATACCCTGTAATCCAATACCCTGTAATCCCAGATTTGTGATCCAAAACCCTGAAATCCAATACCCTGTAATCCCATATCCTGTAATCCAATACCCTGCAATCCCAGATTTGTGATCCAAAACCCTGAAATTCCAGATTTGTGATCCAATACCCCAAAATCCCAGTCCTGTAATCCCATATCCTGTAATCCAATACCCTGTAATCCAATACCCTGAAATTCCAGATTTGTGATCCACTACCCCTGGAAATCCCACTCCTGTAATCCAGTACCCTGTAATCCAATACCCTGCAGTTCCAGTCTTGTGACACAACACCCTGAAATTTCAGCTATGTAATCCAATATCCTACAATCCTAAATTTGTAATCCAGTCTCTACAATTCCAGTTTTGTAGTCCAATCCCTACAATCCCAGATCTGTTATCCCATCCCTACAATCTTAGATTTGTTATCCCATCCCTGCCATCCCAGACTTGTTATCCAACCCCCTGCAATCCCAGATTTGTTCTCCAATCCCTGCAATCCCACATTTGTAACCCAATCCCAGGTTTATAACCCCATCCCTGCAGTCCCAGTCCAGCTCTGCACCCAGGGAGGGGAAGCAGAGGAACCTCAGGTGGGCTGGAGCTGCACTGGTTCCAGGAAGGAGCCAGGGGTGACATTTCACACAAGGTGTCCCCATCCCAAGGGGGTTTTATGGTCATGTCCTGCCACATCAGGAGCGTTTTTAGGGTCAGGTAGCAAAGGTGCCCCATCAGTGGGGTGTCCTGATGGGCTCCACCAAGCCCTGGAGATCCCTGAGCAGGGCTGTAAACCCAGCCCTCCGTCTCAGGCAGGTGAGTTATCCTCACCTCATGCCCCTGAGGCACCTCCCAGCAGTTTGCTGGACAAAAAGGCTGCTCCCAGTTCCTTCCAGGTGAGAACAAAACCTCCTCTCCTCCTTCAGCTGCAAAGGCTCTGCTCTCCTGTAGGGGTCCAGGGGTTTCCACACCTTTTCCAGAGCACATTTCCTGTCCCTGGCAAGGGGGGACAGTGGGCACTGGGAATGCAGCCTGGTCATCCACCACAGCCCTCAGACAGGGAGGGGGCTTCCAAACAGAACAAAAGGCTTTGTTCTCTCAATAAATGAATATTGTGGCTTTTTATAGACATCAGAATGGAGTAGCCTTAGAATTCACCTTTCAGCTGCCTGTAAATCCACCTGGGTTTTGAACAGCGCTGTAGTGTTCATTTCCAGTTTCTTAATGGCAAATTCCCCCACTGCTGGGTGGTGAGAGTGATGACACCTCACAGCTGCTGCAGGACCTGCTTGTGCTCATGTGTGGCTTTGTCTGTGTCTGTGACATGACCTGACTGTCTGTCTGTGCTGTGACAGGAGGCATGGGGGCTGTCACAAAGGCCTGAGGGGTTCTGCCATTGGGATTGTGCCTGAAATGGCTGGATTTGGGGGAATATTGTATGACAGATTTCCTGAGTTCAGCTTGAAGTCACCACCCATTACCTGTAAGAGAGCTTCAGCCAGGGGTCTAGATGAGTGGGTTCTATACTATTGTGTCCTGTTCCTATTTACATGAGTGGGTTCTGTGCTCTTTTCTCTTATTCCTATTTAGGTGAGCAGGCTCTGTGCTCTTTTCTCCTATTCCCATTGAAATGAACCGGTTCTGTGCTCTTTTGTACTATTCTTGTTTATCTGAGCAGGTTCTGTGCTCTTTTGTACTGTTCCTATTTAGATGAGTGGGTTCTGTCCTGTTTTATTCCTATTACTATTTAGGTGAGCAGGTTCTGTGCTCTTTGTCCTATTCCTGTTTAGATGAGCAGGTTCTGTGCTCTTTTCTCCTATTCCCATTGAAATGAGCAGGTTCTGTCCTGTTTTCTCCTATTCCCATTGAAATGAGCAGGTTCTGTGCTCTTTTCTCCTATTCCCATTGAAATGAGCAGGTTCTGTCCTGTTTTCTCCCGTTCCCATTGAGATGAGCAGGTTCTGTGCTCTTTTCTCCTATTCCCATTGAAATGAGCAGGTTCTGTCCTGTTTTCTCCCATTCGCATTGAGTTGAGCAGGTTCTGTCCTGTTTTCTCCTGTTCCCATTGAGATGAGTGGGTTCTGTGCTCTTTGTCCTATTTCTATTGAGTGGGTTCTGTGCTCTTTTCTCCTATTCCCCCTGAGGTGAGCAGGTTCTGTCCTTTCCCAGTTCCAGCCCTTGTGTTCCACCCTCTACTCCAGCCAGACAACCTCACCTTGCCCTGTGCAGAGGGTCCTGCCCTGCACTGCACGAAGCCAGTGAAGTTTCTCTCAATATTTCCCTGCGCTGGGACACACATTTTTGGTGTTTTCTCAACTGTGCTGTGGCAGAACTCCAAGTGCTGAGTAATATTTAAGAGCTCATCTATTTTGGGCAGAAGACAAAGACGTGAGCCATGCCAAAGCACCATGGATACCAAAGCAGCAGATCCACGTGTGTGCCATGCCCAGGCTGGGCAGGATGGGCACTCATGGCTCTTCCATGGCATTCCCCTGGGCCATGCATCACTGAGGGCTCTGGAGCCGTTCCAGTGTGTGTTCCCCAAGCCATGGGCAGTTCCTCTGCTGTCAGGAGGGTCCAGGGGTGAATCCTGGCTCCTCAGGCTGTGGTGAGGCACAAGGCAGGGCTGATCTCATCCCAGGTTAGGTAGGAGGAGGTTGGATGGTTGGTTCTGAGGTAGCAGCTTTCAATTCTGTGTGGAATCAACCACCAGCAGCTCTGAGGGGTTCACTGGGAGGGCACAGGGCACTGAGCCCCCAGAGAGGGAGGATGGATCCCACATTCCTGCGTGGGAGCAGCTCCTGCTGCTGCTGGCGCCGTGGGAGGGTTCAGAGCTCCGGGGACACACGTGGGAGACAGGAGCCAGCTCCCCCCTCTGTGATTTACATCCCAGCTCCCTCAGCCTGTTCTGAGCATCCTGGCACTGCCTGTGTCCCACCCTGGCCTAGGCTGTGCCCTCAGGGCTCCCCAGAGCTCTGGCACCCACCCAGCCTGGAGGGGATTTACAGACACAGACTTGGGATGAACACCCTGGAGAGGGAGTACATCCACTCCACACTGCCTGCTCCACATCATATCGCTGTGTTTTGGGGTAAAAACGTGATTTTTATTTTGTTTTTAGGTGTTTTTTTACTCCCAGTCTCAGACCTTGCCTATAGTTTCCCAGTGGGATGGAGCTCCCTGGGTTTCAGCAGTCTGGGCCAGCAGCAGGAGCTCTGGAGGGATGATAACTCAGATGAAAACCTCTGGTCAGCACTCAACAGCTTCGTTTTTCTGGTGGCTCTGCAAGAGTGTGAAAAGCAGGGAGGTTATTTCCTGTTCCTGGTGAGGACGCTGCAAAGTGAGGATGCTGGAAAGTGAGGATGCTGGAAAGTGAGGATGCTGGAAAGTGAGGACGCTGGAAAGTGAGGACACTGCAAAAGTGAGGATTCTGGAAAGTGAGGATGCTGGAAAGTGAGGATGCTGGAAAGTGAGGACGCTGGAAAGTGAGGATTCTGGAAAGTGAGGACGCTGTTTTTCCCCAGATCCTGGCACAGCCCAGTCTCCTGTCCCAATGGGTGTAGCAAATGCAGATGAGGAGCAGGACCATGTCACCAGATTTGGATCCCGTAGTACCTCAGGTTTTTCCCTGAAGGCCACATGAAGGGTGCTGGAATCTACTTTTTTCCATCTGAAAAGGAAAAAAAAAATATCAGATGATAACCTCTGGTCAGCACTCAACAGCTTCTTAGTTTTCCTGGTAGCTCTGCAAGAGTGTGAAAACAGTGAGGTTATTTTCTGGGAAAAGCAGAATTTCCGAGTTGAGCTGAGTGCAAGGGCAGGGGAGTGAGGCAGGAGGAACAGGGGGTTCAGGGGGGTTCAGACTCTTCTGCAGGCTCATTTCACAGGGGAAAACAGAACTGTTCCTACAACCTGCTCCTTCCCTGTGAGCTCCTGGCAGATCCTGGAGGAGCTGCAGAGGCAGGAAACCTCAGGAGGAGTCGGATGTGCCCCGAGCTGCCCAAGAACCTTCCAGAAATGGAACCTCTCCCTCTTGGTCCGAGGCTGTGCCTAGGTTCCCTGGCAGGTGTGCTCTGAGCCAGGGCATCTCCAGGAGTATTTTTATTTTTTAAAATATTTTTTCTTGCTCAACCTTGCTGTGAGGATGTTCTACAGTGCCAGCAGGCAGGAAAGAGAGGAAGGGCTGAGCCAGCAGTGCCATTGTCTCATCCCTCCTCCTCTGGAAGATCCAGAGTTTTCCCAGCCCTGCTGCTCCCTCTGGAGCGATTCCTTCCCTGTTGTAGAGACAGGAGCACAGAGTCAGTGCCCCAGGGCTCAGGGCTCAGGCTGTGCCTGTGTGACCCTCAGAGCAGCTCTTTGGCAGCAGCCAGAACTCCACCAAAACTAATCAGAATGGTACAAAATCATTCACACACGCATTTTAAATCAAATCTTTCAGAATTGCTGTTAAAATCAGTCAGAGGTTCTGTTAACGTCTCTCATTTGTGCCCCCATCTCATCCTTGCATTTACAGGCCCCCACGAGGTTGGTGCTCCACACTCATTTCCACCTGCCAGCCAGGTGCCAGTTTTTGCTGCTGTTTATTTGTGCCCTGTGGTGGTGTTCACAGGGGTTTCAGGACAAGGGAAAAGATGAGAATCTTGACTCCATGTTTCAGAAGGCTGATTTATTATTTTATGATATATATTATATTAAAAGAAAATTATGTACTAAAACTACACTAAAGAATAGAAGAAAGGATTTCATCAGAAGGCTAGCAAGGAAAGGAAAAGGAATGATAATAAAATCTCATGACTGACCAGAGATCTGAGACAGCTGGACTGCGATTGGCCATTAATTAAAAACAACCACATGAGACCAATCACAGATGCACCTGTTGCATTCTACAGCAGCAGATAATCATTGTTTACATTTCGTTTCTGAGGCTTCTCAACTTCTCAAGAAAAAAGATCTTAACAAAAAAAAAAATCATAAAATATGTCTGTGACAGTGCCCAAACCTGTCTTCCCCACTGTCCCTTAAATCCAGAAAACTCTGCATCACTGACTGACAGCAGGGCTGGGGACATCCTGTGCAGCACCAGAGCAGGTCATTTCCCCCTGGGATGTTTTGATCTCCCATCCATGGTGTTCCCTCACTGCCCATCCTTGGCTGCTTTTCCTGCAGGCTGAGCTGTCTCTGACAGGTTCTGTATTTCAGCACTGACAGGTCTGGGTGCAAACCAATCTCAGTGCAGACACCTCAGCTGAAGGAGAGCATGGAGCTGCTGCAGGCTGGGACACTGGGCTGGCCCCACTGCCCCTCTGGCACACCCTGCTGCCTTGGGACACCCCAACCTGAGCCCCTTTTACAACCATCACCTCAGGAGTTGGGGGTTGATGCTCCATTGGCTGTAAATATGATTCAGAGATGAGTGGGAGAGAAGAGATTTATTAATTTGCTCCTCATTAGCAGTTTGAGAGTTCTGATTCCCCCCTCCAACACTGCCCTGGTTCCCTGCTGCCGTGGCTGGTTCCCCATTGCTTGGCTTGTAGCTCTGTGTTCCAGTTCCTTTCCCAAAGCGCTGCTTTGTACCCGTAATTTGTTATTTTGGGGTCTTATATTACACTTGTCACAACTTCCTGGGCCCAGCACAGCTACAAAACACGCAGTGAATCAGCTCCAAGCTGGAATTTACTGCCTGCCCCCATCATTAGTAATCCCCACTCGCAGCAGACTCATTATTACAGGCGAAGGCAGGACTTGGAGGTTCATTTTTTTCACACCTGCACCTGTAACTTGCCGTGAATAGATTTGCAAAAATTGAGGGTTAGATGTGCTGGGTCCTTAAACACTTGTTAGAAATCCTATCAATGGAGAGCTGTGGAGCCTGAGCCCGCTGCATGCCAATGAATCACTTTCTGTTTATCCTGGATCATTTAGGATGATTTCCATGCCGCCGTGGTTCAGATCACCCACACTCCTGATTCCAGATGAATCCCAAGCCTTGCATATTCTGACACCTAATTGTATTGCCTGGGAAATAGGATCATTGGGATGTGGAGGGGGGCCTGGGAGCTGTGCAGGAACATTCCATGACGCAATAGGACATTTCAAGCCTCTCTGAATTATTTAACCTCCCTCAGACATGGCCCAGCCATTTCTCAGCAGAGTCTGGACAGCTCTGGTTTTTATAGCCCTGGGATCAGCCAGGTGGGAGGAGAGGGGGAGGCCGTGGGAGACATCGCAGGGGCTGCAGGGCTGTGGGAAGGTGTGACGGTGTTCACCTTCCTGTGACCCCTGGGAGGGGTCTCAGGTTGAGGGAGGAGACGAGGATCTGACTCCATGTTTCAGAAGGCTGATTTATTATTTTATGATATATATTACATTTAAACTACACTAAAAGAATAGAAGAAAAGGTTTCACCAGAATGCTAGCTAAGCTAAGGATAGAAAGGAATGATAACAAAGGCAGCTGTCTTGGACTCTCTGTCCGAGCCAGCTGGGCTGTGATTGGCCATTCATTATAAACATCCAAGATGGGCCAATCAAAGACCCACCTGCTGCATTCCACAGCAGCAGATAATCAATGTTTACATTTTGTTCCTGAGGCCTCTCAGCCTCTCAGAAGGAAAAATCCTAAGGAAAGGATTTTTCATGAAAAGATGTCTGTGACAGGAAGGGATGGAGGGACAGCAGCAAAACCCCCTCAGTCCCTGGTGTCCCCTTCTGCAAGGAGCAGTGAGACAGCAGAGCTGAGAGGCTCCTGTCCTGCTGCCCCAGGAACCTGCAAAGAGCCTTCTGGGATGGGCTCTCCAAACCTGGTGGGATCTGAAATGCAGGGAGCTCTCAGAACTTCGGGCCTGCAAGCCAAAGATGAGAATTAAAGCCAGGATTTTATCAGAGACCTTGGGAAAGGCTCCCAAACTCAGGTGGTGGAAACAAGAATGTGGATTTGGAGTTTAAAGCAGAGACAGGTAAAGCTAAGTGGAGGAAAGTTCAGAGTTTTTAGAGTTTAAGATGTAGAAAAATATAGTTACAAAGGTAACAAGAAGTTTTAGAGTGTACTGCTGTAGGTTTGTGTGCCATAACATCATTGCCTAAGAAAGCTCACACTGTAGCATGAGTCCATAAGAAAAAATATTTAAGGATTGGGTCAAAAGCATAAATATCCTTATTAGCAGTGTTTTATTTGGCAATAAATGTGGAATTCACATTCCCTGAACATGATTCCTTCGCCCAGGTTTTTCTCCTGGGAGCTGAGAAGCCTCAGAGAAAAGGGAAACAATTCTTATCTCATTTGCTTCTCCTGTGTTGTGCTCATGTGGAATGTGTTTGGAGATTGTTTACCCACAGGTGATTGTTCCATTGGATTCTGCTGTGAGTTGTTTTCACTCTTTGGCCAATCAGGGCCAAGCTGTGTTGGGGCTCTGGAAAGAGTCAGGAGTTTTCATTATTATCTTTTTAGCATTCTGTAAGTATCCTTTCTGTATTCTTTAGTATAGTTTAGTGTAGTATTCTTTAATATAATATAGTATCATAAAATAATAAATTAGCCTTCTGAGAACATGGAGTCAGATTCATCATTCTCTCCCCTCGTTGGGGTTCCCTGCATTTACAATAAATAAATCTTTAAAAGGCCTTGTAACTGAGGGTCTTGTGACCTTCTGAGCCATGTGGTGAAGATGTGGGCAGGATTCACCCTTCCTGCCTGTATAGAAGATAAGAAAAATAAATTGCACCATCTAAAGCAGCTCAGAGATCCCATCTCTAACTCATTCCAAATTCCCACACCAGCCACCATGTCCCAAATTGTTGGCAAGGAGCAGGAGGGCTGGCAGCTGCTCTTAGAGTTTTATTGGTCAATAACTCCTTAAAGGTCTTGTGACTAGAGGTCTTGAGACCTCTTGAGCCATGTGGTGAAGATGTGAGCTGCACTCACCCTTCCTGCCTATGTAGAAGGTAAGGAAAACAAATCACAGCATCTAAAGCAGCTCAGAGGTCCCATCTCTAACTCATCCAAAATTCCCACACCAGCCAGCATGTCCCACACTGTCAGCAATGAGCACAAAGGCTGGCAGGCACTCTGAGAGCCTCCCTGGAGCTTTCTGTTCCTTGGGGCTGCAGGGAGATGGCCACAAGCTGGGCATGGAGCACCAGGAGATCCAGGAAACCCCTGGGGCTGCTCCAGAGCCAGCTGTCAGATGGAAAGGGAGCCTTTTGTCTCCTGGAGATCCCATTCCTCACCCATCTACTGATTTTGGCATTTTCGACTTGGCATGATCAAAGGGGACAAGGACAGGACTGGGGTTGTCTCTTCTTTCTCTCCTAGAGACAGTGGAAGCCAACATCTTGTGTTTGAGGCAGGGAAAGGCCACCAGGGCCTTCCTGGGTGTGCACACCCAGGATTAGCCGGGTGTTTTGGCTTCTAGGAGGTCACAGGGCTTCCCTGGCTTTGTGTGTGACAGACCCAGAGCCTGGGACTCGCCTTCCCCACTGCCGAGGGTTCCACTGGAAGGTTTCCTCCGGTTCCCATGCCAAGGTAAATTCCCCAAGTTTTCACTCCCCTGATTCCCATCTGCTGCACCCAGCCCTCTGCTGAGCTCCATGGATGGGTTTCAATCATCACCTGGAGCTCCAGAATGGATCCCCCCTCTTTCTGTGTGCAATAACAGGGTGACAACATGAGTGACAGTGGCTGAGAGGAGAAGAAAGGAGCCCTGCCTGTTCCTGGCTGCCCTTTCACGGGGAGTCTGTCAGCTCTCGGGGATGTTTTGGCAGATACCTTTGAAAGCTGAGCTGAAAGCTGGGGAAGAGCTGGCAGGTACAGCCCAGCTGTCTGTGAAACTGGAGCTGCAGCTGCCTGCCACCAGCTCCTCTTTGAAGAACGTGTTTTTCTCTATTTATGATCAAGAACCGTTTGCATAAAGAGCCCTTCTGATTTCTTGTGTGGTGTCGCTGAGGATCTCATGCTGCTTCTCTCCCCAAACAGGGAATTTCACCTCGATGCAGGCTCACCCTGGAGCTGGATTATGTGCCTTTGGCAGGGCTGCATTCCCTCTTAACCCTGCTTGCCAATTGCAAATAAGAAATTCAAATATTGTGAGAATAACTGGAGACTCCTGGCAGCAGAGAGGGGGCTTTGCAGAGAGATCTGTAATTCTGAACCATCTGTGATCTCTCCACAACAACATGGTCAGAGTCTGGCAGATGGAGAGCTTGAGCACTCCCAAAAATCCCAAAAATCTACTGCTCCAGCAAAGCCAGTGTGTTGAGCACAGTTATCTGCCAAAGTTCCTTGGGAGGGACTCGTGATCTGTTGTGAATGCAGGTTCAGTGATGAGGGGAGAGAATGATGAATCTGACTCCATGTTCTCAGAAGGCTAATTTATTATTTTATGATATTATATTAAAGAATACTATACTAAGCTATACTAAAAAATACAGAAAGCATACTTACAGAATGCTAAAAAGATAATAATGAAAACTCGTGACTCTTTCCAGAGTCCCAACACAGCTTGGCCCTGATTGGCCAAAGAGTGAAAACAACTCACAGCAGAACCCAATGGAACAATCACCTGTGGGTAAGCAATCTCCAAATACATTCCACATGAGCACAACACAGGAGAAGCAATTGAGATAAGAATTGTTTTCCCTTTTCTCTGAGGCCTCTCTCGCTGTCTTTCAGCTTCCAGGAGGAAAACCCTGGGTGAAGGAATTTTTTCAGAGGATGTGAATTCCACAGTCATCAGAAAAGAGATTTTGGAGCCACAGGGCTCAGGTTTGCCTTCTCAAGGCATCACCTTGGTGTTCCCATGGAGCAGAGCTGCCAGAACCAGACCTGGGGCTGGGTTAAACCTGGGATTTTCTACCTGGCAGGTGAAAACCAGGAGCAGCTCTATCCTCTCCTCCATGAGTGGCTGCAGGGCAGGGAGCAGCATTCCAGCCCTGGAGAGGGATCCATGGAGCTGGGGGTCCTTGGCCAGGGACAGATCTTCTCATGGCACCTCTTGTGCCTCCTGGAGAGTCCTGCCAGCCAGCGAATGAGCAGAGAGCTGGGGCTGCCAGTGACTCCTGTGGTGCCACAGAGCCCTGGAGCACAGCCCAGAGCCACAGAGCTGAGTCCAAGCCCATTTCCTGCCAACGCTGGGAGTTTGTGATGGATTTCAGTGGCACTGCCTTGGACCTGCTGCAGAAAATCAACTGGTGTGAGCAATGCAGAGCAGCCCACAGGGCTGCTGCTCACCTGCCCCTGCTGGAAAGGGGGCCTGCAGTTCCCCCCTGAACCTGGAATGGACTCAAGATGTGTTAGAACCTTCTTCTCTTCTCTTCTCTTCTCTTCTCTTCTCTTCTCTTCTCTTCTCTTCTCTTCTCTTCTCTTCTCTTCTCTTCTCTTCTCTTCTCTTCTCTTCTCTTCTCTTCTCTTCTCTTCTCTTCTCTTCTCTTCTCTTCTCTTCTCTTCTCTTCTCTTCCCATGCCCAGTTTCTGTCCCCAGAAGGAATCCAGCCTGGGAACTGCTCCCTGACTCCAGGATTTGCTGCTGGGAGTTTGTTCAAGCCCTGGGATCAGCACAGGACCAGGCTGAGCTCAGGGATCACCTTTCAGCTATGATAAGGAAAATATTTGTATTTTATATTTATATAAAATATTTGTGCAGGCAGGGAGCTGCAGGTCTGCTGAGCCCAGCTGTGCTTCAAGCCCCATTTCTGAGCAGGGCTGGGCTCTGTGTGTGGCCAGGTCTGTGCTGACAGTTCCTGGATTGCTCTTTGGAAACACAGCCCTTCAGCATTCCCTTCAGCAGCTCCACTGCTATCTCTGCCTGTCCTGTCAGCACAGGGCCCCCGTTGTTTCAGACTCAGATAAAACACCAGGGTTTATTCCAGTACCACTAACTGGGGTTCAGGGTGGTATTTTCTGGGGTGCCCAGTGGCAGGAATGATGAATCTGACTCCATGTTCTTAAAAGGATTATATCATATCATCATATCATATTTACAGAAGGCTACAAAGAATGATAATGAAACTCATGACTCTCTCCAGAGTCCAACACAGCCTGACCCTGATTGATCATTAAGTTAAAACAATTCACATGAAACCAATCAAATAATCACCTGTTGGATAAACAATCTCCAACCACATTCCAAAGCAGCAAAACACAGGAGAAGCAAATGAGATAATTATTGTTTTACTTTTTATCTGAGGTGTCTCAGCTTCCCAGGAGAAGAATCCTGGGCAAAGAGGATTTTTCAGAAAATATGAATTTGACAGTTGAGTTCAGATCTGCTCAGATAGCAGGAGTGCTCAGTCTATAAAAGGCACCTCCTCATCTTCATCTTAAAGCAGGAACCTAAAAATAGAGCCAGTTCAAAGATAGGTGATGAGAGCAACCTGAGGTTTGGATTAGGGAGCAGAATGGGAATTAGGAGTTTGAAAGTGCCTGTGTGGAGGGAACTGCGGATAAAAGTTTGTGAGATAGATTTGGGCCAGAGGAGGCAGCTTGGGGAGCTCTGCTCCTCCTCCCTGTGTGGAAGGCATGGATGGAAGTGCTGGGTTCAGAAGGGAGAGCAGGCAGTGCTGTTGTCCCAGGGTCACCCCGGGTGTCACTGTCACAGCCTTCTGAGGGGTCACAGGGTGCAGGACACAGGACACAGCCCTGGGCTTGTGTGGGGAGGAGAAGGCACAGCCAGAGGGACAGAGGGGCGTCCTGGAATGCTCAGGAAGAGCATGGAGACCTTCAGGCTCTTGGGGCTGCAGGAACCTCCCTGAGCTCCTGCTGTCCCTCAGCCCCCAGGGCAGGGCTTGTGCACCCACGGGCTGCCAGAAATACCCTCAGCTCGGCCCAGTTTGTGCTGGGAGCTGAGGGAAACTGGGACACCCTGAGTGAGGGCAGCAGGAGCTGCTCAGGGACACTTGGAGCTGCTGGGTCACCCTTGGAGCTCCCTGAGCCTGGGGTGGGGACAGAGGTGACATCCCCACAGCCCTGTGGCTCTGCTGAGGGGACACAGCTCTGATGCTGAGCTCATTGGCTCCTCACCTTTTCCTTCTCAGGGCTTCCTGACCTTTCTGCAGCTCCAGGGGCTGCAGCTTCAGGTGATGCCTTCAGTTTTATCTTTCCTATTTCCCAGACTCTGCACTGCATTGGTAAATAACTCTGAGCTCCACAGAAAGTGCCAGCAAGGTCTCCTCACAGCTCAGGCACACAGAACAATCCTTTTCCAGCCCCAGAACCAAGGGCACCGCTGCAGCTTCAGCCCCAAAAAGTGCAAACAACAGGGAATGGAGGAGAGCAACCTGGGAGGGTGGGACTGCATCACCTGGAGCTGGGATTGGACACTGAACCCCAGCGTGGAAATGGACCAGAACTCATAAAAGGGTGAGAACTCCTGACTCTGAGTCCATCCTGGGTCCATCCTGGGTGCAGCCCTGGCTGGGCTCTTGCACTGCCCCAGGTGGATCCTTTGAGGCCTTTTAATAAATCCCCACTTTATTCCTTTAGCTCTGCCCAGCCTCTCCAAACATCACAGGTGCAGATCCAGCTTGTCCTGTGCCCACCCAAGGGCAGAGCTTTGGCTGCTGAGAGCTCCCAGCCCAGCACAGGGGGCTGCTCAGAGGGAAGGGCAGCCCCAGCAGAGAGTGAGGAGCTGTGCCATGGATGGGTTTTGGGAGGGAGCTGGGAATGTCTCCAGCAGGGTTCCATCAGGGCAGGAGCTGTGCAGCAAGGACTGGCCATTCCCCCAGAACAGCTCTGCAGGATGCAGCCCTCCTCCTCCTCCTCCTCCTCCTCCCCTGGCACTCCCTGAGCTGCTCTGGAGCCCAGCAGGGACAATGCTTCTGTCACAAACCTGCTCCAGCCACCCCCCGTGCCTGCCAGGGAGCAGGAGAAAGGACAATTTCCCAGAGAAGCTGGATTTATTTGTGCCTTTGTGGCTCTGCTCTGAAAGCACAAATAATATCCCTGAAGAAGTGGCACGGAGTCCATCAGCTTCCAGCTGCTCAGAGCCTCCCTGAGCTGGGTCTGTTCTCATCCTCCTCCTGCAGGAATTGATTGAATCTGAGATAAACACATCAGGCCATTGCTGCTGTCTGCTCTAAACCCTCTGAAAAACAGGTCCTGTGCCTCAAACCAGAGCTCCAGAGAGGGGGAGAAGGTCCTGGCAGGGACAGCCTACAGCTGGAACTGCTCCCTGCCCCACAGCTGGAACTGCTCCCTGCCCCACAGCCTCCCCTTGCTGCAGCTCCAGGGATGGAGTTTGGGTTTGGGTCAGGGATTGGGATTGGGTTTGGGTCTGGGTCAGGTTTTGGGTTTGGGTTTGGGTCAGGGATTGGGATTGGGTTTGGGTCTGGGGTAGGGTCAGGGTCAGGGTTTGGGTCAGGGTTTGGGTCAGGGTTTGGGCCAGGGTTTGGATCAGGGTTTGGGTCAGGGTTTGGGTTAGGGTCAGGGTCAGGTTTAGGGTTGGGATTTGTGTTAGGGTTTGTGTTAGGGTTTGTGTTAGGGTTTGGGTTAGGGTTTGGATTTGGGTTAGGGTCAGGTTCAGTGTTTGGGTTTGGGTCAGGTTCAGGTTCAGGGTTTGGGTTAGGGTTTAGGTTTGAGTTTGGGTCAGGATTTAGGTTTAGGTTTGGATCAGGGTTAGGGTTTGGGTTCAGGTTAGGGGTAGGGTTTGGGTGCCTTTTTAGGGAAAAAGGGCTTAGAGGAACATAACAGAATTCCAGGATGGTCTGGATTGGAAGGGAAGCTAAAACTCACCCAGTGCCACCCCTGCCATGGCAGGGACACCTCCCACTGTCCCAGGTGCTCCCAGCCCCAATGTCCAACCTGGCCTTGGGCACTGCCAGGGATCCAGGGGCAGCCACAGCTGCTCTGGGAAATCCATTCCAGTCCCTCCCCACCCTCCCAGGGAGGAATTCCTTCCTATGTTTTCCTAAATATTTTAAAGATGAAAAAGAAGCTTTCCTTCTCTTTTGATTTGCAAAGTTAATCTGGCAGGAAGTGAATTGAGGAGCTGGGACCTGCCAGGACTTCCCCCAGGCACATTCCAGGAGCTCCTGTTCAGCTGGAAGGATAAATCCTGCTGGGACATCTGTGGAAGTGTCTTGTGAAGAGCAAAGCTCTTTGATTATCCTGTTGCTATTTGTCAAATGCAAAGGACCGTGTAAAAAATCATTTTCAGCCTTCAGAACTACTCTCCTTTTGCTCTGCTTTTGATGTCTGAAGAGAAAATAGCCCTGTGAAGTAACTTGATTTCTTCAGAGCTATTAACCAGTCTTGCAGGGTCCCAGGGTGACATAACAGGTCTGCTCTGACTCATTCCATTTAAGAGTGTCTCCTTCCAGACAGAAATAGTTCAGTGTGCAGCCATAAAAAACATGAATCAATTAATGTCTTCTATTAACTAGAAATGCAGATAAATCTCCTCAATCATGGGAATGCAAATTCCTGGCTCCTCTTCCTTCTCCCTTCCCCTGCTCTTTGTATTTGGCTCCTTCCTTAATTGAACTTTTCTGAGTGTTGACTCCAGGCCCACGTGGTTATTTCTTGTGGGGATTTTTTTGTGGTTATTTTTGGTGGTTATTTTCTTTGGCTTTTTTTGTGGTTATGTTTGGTGGTTATTTTTGGTGGTTACTCTTTGTGGTTATTTTTGGTGGGGTTTTTTTTGGTGGTTATTTTTGGTGGTTATTTTTCATGGTTATTTTTTGGTGGTTATTTCTTGTGGTTATTATTGGTGGTTTTTTTCTTTTTGTTATTTTTAGTGGTTATTTTCTTTGGCGGTTTTTGTGGTTATGTTTGGTGGTTATTTTTGGTGGTTACTCTTTGTGGTTATTTTTAGTGGGTTTTTTTTTTGTGGTTATTTTTCATGGTTATTTTTTGGTGGTTATTTCTTGTGGTTATTATTTAGTGGGGGGGGGTTTTGTTATTTTTGGTGGTTATTTTCTTTGGGTGTTTTTGGTGGTTATTTTTTGTGATTATTTTTGGTGGTTATTTTCCTTGGGGGTTTTTGTGGTTATGTTTGGTGGTTATTTTTGGTGGTTATTTTTTGGTGGTTATTTTTTGTGATTATTTTTGGTGGTTATTCTTTGTGGTTATTTTTTGTGGTTATTTTCTTTGGGTTTTTTTGGTGGTTATTTTTTGTGATTATTTTTGATGGTTATTTTCTTTGGGGGTTTTTGTGGTTTTGTTTGGTGGTTATTTTTTGGTGGTTATTTTTTGGTGGTTATTCTTTGTGATTATTTTTGGTGGTTATTTTTTGGTGGTTATTTTTTGTGATTATTTTTGGTGGTTATTTTCTTTGGGGGTTTTTGTGGTTATGTTTGGTGGTTATTTTTTGTGATTATTTTTGGTGGTTATTTTTTGGTGGTTATTTTTTGTGGTTATTTTTGGTGGTTATTCTTTGCGGTTATTTTTGGTGGTTATTTTTTGGTGGTTATTTCTCTTCCCACTTCATTATTCTGTGATTCTGTGATTCTGAGCTAGCTGTGGGGCTGTGTGGGGCTGGGGCTGCAGGAGGCAGCAGGACCCCATGGCAGGGGAAGGAAGGAAGGAGGGAGGGTGCACAGAGCAGGAGGAGCTGGGGAACCAAAGGATCCCAGGATGGTTTGGGTTGGGAGGGACCTTAAAACTCTTCTCATCCCACCCCTGCCATGGCAGGGACACCTCCCACTGTGCCAGGTGCTCCCAGCCCTGTCCAGCCTGGCCTTGGGCACTGCCAGGGATCCAGGGGCAGCCCCAGCTGCTCTGGGCACCCTGCCCACCCTGCCAGGGGTGAATTTCTCCCCAGTATTCCCTCTCAATCTGCTTTCCTTCAATTTAAAGCCCTTCCCCCTTGTCCTGTGCCTCCATCCCTTGTCAGTCATCTCTCTCCATCTTTCCTGCAGCTCCTTCAGGAACTGGAAGGAAAAAAACCAAACCCATGAACAAGTGCAGGGTTCCCTCTGTGTGAGCAGCTCTGGAAAATGGGAATTCCAGGGGCATCTGCAGTGCCATGGACTCAGCAATGCTGCTGTGCAGAATTCACCCCAGGCACAAATAATTTCCTTCTGTGCCCTGGTTCTCCATGTGCTGGGGGAGAGGAACCCCTTCTGCACTTCCTCTGCTCTAGGAGAGGAGATCTCAGCAATCTTGGGTCAGTTTAACTCCAAAGCTCAGTATCAGTCTGTCTAGCAGCTCCTCTGCACCTGCTGCTAGGCGATAATGACTTGAAGAACAGAATTAATTAGGCTGAACCCTTCCGTGCTTCTTGTATCTCTCAAGGTGGATTTTTCTCTTTTTACTTTTTTGATACTCAGGAGGAATAAAAGTGTTATCCTTTTCCCAGTAAGAAATAGCAAGGAAAGGATTTGCCTGGATTTTCTTAACCATTGAATTGCTTTCAATGGTTAATGAATTTAATTTTAATTTTATTTTTATTTATTTTATTTTAAAATTTATTTTTAATTTTAATGGGTTTTTTTTTCAATTGCTTTCAAGCAGGGTTTGGTGGGGCTCTCAGGGTGTCCATATTTTCTTCCACTTTTCAGTCTTATACCAAAGACCAAAATATTTTCTTCCACGTTTTAGTCTCAGACCAAAGAGGAAAAGCCCCAGATGAGCCCTGCCTGCTCTGGGGGGACAGAGGTGGCAGCAAGGGGTGCAATCCCCTGCACTGATGGCCCAGTCCCTGCTCAGGGACACCTCACACCGACCCCATGGCAGATCCCATCCTCTGCACATCTGGGGTGATCCTGCCCCTCTGCCCAGCCTTTGGGGCACATCTGAGGTAGTCCTGTCCCTGTGGAAGGGTCAGTGCTGTATCAGAGCGGGTGGCAGCTGCCTCCTGATGCATTCAAAGGATATGAACTGCAGCTGAGGGCTCTCACGTTGGCTGCACAGGCTGCGAGCCACGTTATTCAGCAGAAAGCAGAGGCTGGGATTGCTCAGGACTTGTCTAAGGAAGGTTGTCCCATCCCTGGAGGTGTCCCAGGCCAGGCTGGACAGGGCTTGGAGCAGCCTGGGACAGTGGGAGGTGTTCCTGCCATGGCAGGGGTGGCTCTGGATGGGCTTTGAGGTCCCTTCCAACCCAAATCATTCTGTGATTTTCTGTTTCATTTGTAATTGTTATTATTATCATTATTGTTGACTAATGGGATTTTAGTAGGGCCTCAGAGCTTTGATCTGCACTGTGTGGCTGCAGGACAGGGAGTTGCTCCCCGAGGTGCTGAGAATTTCAGTGTTGATGACACAAAAGTGTCGTTACACCCAATTTAAACCCCTGAGAGCCGCAGTGGCCCCAGAGCCCGAGTTCAGACACTCTGCTCGGGCTGGGATGGGTTGAAATTGGCCCATTTTCCTCCATTAGAACAAAATCCCCTGGAATTATCACTTCAGATGGGGCTGCTGGTGCTCAGAGAGGTGACGTGGGCAGGGCAGGTCCCCAGAGAGCAGGGACAGCCGCAGTGTGACCGTGTCACAGGGGTTTTCACATTGGGCAAGAGATGAGGATCTGACTCCATGTTCCAGAAGGCTGATTTATTATTTTATGATATATATTACATTAAAACTATACTAAAAGAATATAAGAAAAGGATTTCATTGGAAGGCTGGCTAGGAATAGAATAGGAAAGAATGATAACAAAGGTTTGTGGCTCGGACTCTGTGTCCGAGCCAGCTGGGCTGTGATTGGCCATTAATTAGAAACAACCACATGAGACCAATCACAGATGCACCTGTTGCATTCCACAGCAGCAGATAACCATTGTTTACATTTTGTTCCTGAGGCCTCTCAGCTTCTCAGGAGGAACAATCCTAAGGGAAGGATTTTCCATAAAAGATGTCTGTGACACCTCAGCTGCGACCCCACTGAGGTTCCTGTCCCACCCACCAACAATCCAGCTGCTGGGACACCTGGGGACACCTGGGGACACCTGGGGACGCTGCGGATCCCTGGGGACACCTGGGGACACCTGGGGACCCCTCCTGCCCATTTCCCCCCTCCCAGGGGGTGACAGCCCCCGTTGTGTTGGGCTGTGCTCCCTCCTGATCCCAGCCCTGCTGAGCACCCTCCCATCACCCAATTAACACCAGGGCTGTAATTACTGCCATTATCACATTACTGCCATTATTCCTGTTCCAAAGCAGCGTTTTTGTCCCTCATTATGCTGTTTCTGTTGTGCCCATGATTCAGATAAGGAACCAGATGCTCTGCCTTGCTTCAGAGCTCCCTCGTGCTGGTCGCTGCCACATCCCCTGTGCAAAGTCAGCCCTCACCCTGGAGCACTTAAAAACCTAATTAGAGCAGACAGAGCAGCACCATCCTCATCTCCCAGCAGCTTCAGGAGCAAACCCCCACCCCACAGGATACCCAAGGTCACTTTGCCAGATTTCCCAAAGATCTGGGAGAGCTCCCAACATTCCTGTGTTGTTTTCCTGGTGCCTCCTGAAGCACCCACCCAGCCAGGCAGGTGTTTACCCTGCTTGTGTTTATCCCTGTGTCCTCTCACTTAAATGCAATTTTTTCTTTTTTTTTTCAAAATCCCAGGCTATAAATAAATGACTGAAGAAGAAAGATGTTGAGAATAAGAGACATGGAGGGGCTGGAGCGTGTCCAGGGAAGGGAACAGAGCTGGGAAGGGGCTCAGCCTGGAGAAAAGGGGGATCAGGGGGAAATTCTGGCTCTGCACAGCTCCTGCCAGGAGGGGACAGCCGGGGGGCTCGGGCTGGGAACAGGGAACAGGGACAGGAGAGGGAACAGCCTGGAGCTGCACCACAGGAAGTTCAGATTGGATATTGGGAATATTTCTGCACAGAAAGGGTGGCCAAGCAATGGAAGGGGCTACCCAGAGAGGTGGTGAAGTCCCCACCCCTGGAAGTGTTGAAAAAACTCGTGGATGTGGCACTTGAGGACGTGGATGAGCGGTGACCTTGGTGGTGTGGGCAGCCCCAGCTGCTCTGGGCACCCTGTGCCAGGGCCTGCCCACCCTGCCAGGCAGGATTCCTTCCCAATATCCAACCTGAATTTCCCCTTTTCAGCGTGAACCCGCTCCCCCTTGTCCTGTGTCTCCAGTTCCTGATGAGGAACAGCTCCTGGTGAGTTCCTGCAGCCCCTGGCAGGGCTCTGAGCTCTCCACACAACCTTCTCCTCTCCAGGCTGGGCAATCCCAGCTCTCCCAGCCTGGCTCCATAGGGGAGGTGCTGTCACTGTGAGATTTTCTGAAAAATCCCTTCACCAGGATTTCTTCTCCTGGCAAGATGAGAAGCCTCAGCTTCTCCCTGTTTTGCTCCTCTGGAATGGGATTTGGAGAATTGTTTACCCAGCATGTGAATTGTTTTAACTTAATGGCCAATCCCAGTCCAGCTGTGTCAGGACTCTGGTCAGTCACAGGTTTTAATTATTCATTCCTTTCCAGATTTCTGATGTCTCCTTTCTCTTTCTTCAGTATAGTTTCATAATATAATATAATATAATATAATATAATATAATATAATATAATATAATATAATATAATATAATATAATATAATATAATATAATATAATATAATATAATATAATATAATATAATATAATATAATATAATGTAATATAATATAATATATCAGCCGTCTAAGAACTTGGAGTCGATTCTCATCTCTCACCTTGTCCTGGGGACCCTCACAACACCCCAACAAGGTGCTCCAGCTCCTTGCCCTCCTGATGTTGGGGACACCAGAGCTGGGCACTGTTCCAGTGGGGTCTCCCAGAGGCAGAATCCCCTCCTGGCCCTGCTGCCCACACCCCTTTGGAAATTCCAGCCCAAATCCCCAAATCTGGGACCACCAATCCCAGCAGCACAGCGGATCCTGGTTTTAGTAAGAGCAGAACCAGGCCGAATTTTTAACAAGGACCATCCATTTCTCAATCTGGATCCCTCTGGAGCAGGTCCAGCACGTGGAGTTGGCAGTGTGACACGGGAGATGGGATTATTGCTCCCTGAAACCCACAGAGATTCTCCAAATCTGCCGCTTGCTGTTAGAATGCTGCACAAGCCCTGGGAGAATGGCAGCATCTTTACCCAAAAGGTTAAGCAAAACATAATGAATGGAAAAGATGAGCTGTGGCAGAACTGAAACAGGAATTTTCAACTTTTGAAAAGCATCCAGATATTTAAGGCCTTTTAAATGAACTGGAGATGTTGTGTGAAATCCATTCGGTATGGGAACACTGAAATGCACTTTTAAAACTCCAACTAAACCAACCTTTTCGAAAGCATTCCACAGACACTTTTAAAGAGTCAGCTGTGTCTGAAACAAAACCAGAACTTGGCAAACCTTGCTGGCCTGCAGCTCCTTTCCTCTCCTTCTGGGGCAGGTGGGGAGCAGCAGCTCCCAGGGGCTCCTTTGGGATCTCCCAGCTCTCCCTGTGCCATGGGAAGTCATTTCCAGGGAATCTTCCTTCAGCTGGGATTTTGGGTTTGGCACTTTGCTCCTTCTAAAATGCTCCAGGGAATGTCCTTCGGCTGGGATTTTTGGGTATGGCACTTTGCTCCTTCTGAAATGCTCCAGGGAATCTTCCTTCAGTTGGGTTTTTGGGTTTGGCACTTTGCTCCTTCTGAAATTCTCCAGGGAATCTTCCTTCAGTTGGGTTTTTGGGTTTGGCACTTTGCTCCTTCTGAGCTGCTCCAGGGAATGTCCTTCAGTGGGATTTTTGGGTATGGCACTTGGCTTCTGAGCTGCTCCAAGGAATTTCCCTCAGTTGGGATTTTTGGGTTTGGCACTTTGCTCCTTCTGAGCTGCTCCTTGCAAAGGGGGCATTTCCTGCAATCCCATCATTTCCCCATATCTACATATAGGGAAATATTTCCCCATATTTCCTCCCCATATGTGGGAGGAACAGCCAGTTTGGGGATCCTGGTCAGGAGGCAGGAGATGATGTTCCTTGTTTGCACTTGGCAGCCACAGGGAGCAGGTTCATTCCCCCTCCTGCAGCGCCATTATTTCAACAATCTGATTTTTAACTGATGAAAATTGAAATGTCTCCTCTATGGGAAAGCTCCAATTTTTCTTCCTTAGGGAAAGCAGAGATGTGAACTGCAGAGATCACCCTGAGGGGTCTGGATCCTGCTCTGGGGAATGTGGGGACTTTACAAACCTGCCAGGAAGTGCTGAGGGTCACAGGGGCAGAATTCACCCAGAATTTCTTTGGCTTTCCCCATTGCTGACTTCTCCAGAGGAGCAGATTATTCAGTTTTGTCCTTCCTTTACCTGCAGCCCTGGAAAATGAGCTGTGGACCCTGCTGATCCCACAGGAGAGGACACCTACAGTGGTTGTTGGCCAAGGCCTGGCTGTGTCCATCACATCCCCATCCCATAGGAGCTGCATTTTGGGGTGGATAGGGCTCCAGGACAGGGCACATAAACCAGGGGTCACCCAGCCCTGGAGAAGGAGCTGTGGATCCTGCTGATCCCACAGGAGAGGACACTCACATAAATGATGGCTGGCCAAGGCCTGGCTGTGTCCATCACACCCATGTCCCACAGGAGCTGCATTTTGGGGTTGGGCTCCAGGACAGGGGACACAAAACAGATGTCACCCAGCCCTGGAAAAGGAGCTCTGGATTTGTTTTCTGCTGATCCCACAGGAGAGGACACCTCCAATGCTCTGTTGGCCTGGCTGTGTCCATCACACCCACATCCCATAAGAGCTGGATTTTGGGGTTGGGCTCCAAGACACAAACCAGGGGTCACCCAGCCCTGGTAAAGGAGCTGTGGGTTCAGTTCCTGCTGATCCCAAAGGAGAGGACACTCAAATGGTGCTTGGTCAAGGCCTGGCTGTGTCCATCACACCCACACCCTACAGGAGCTGCATTTTGGGGTGGTTGGACCCCAGGACAGGGCACACAAACCAGGGGTCACCCTGCCCTGGAAAACGAGCTGTGGGTTCAGTTCCTGCTGATCCCACAGGAGAGGACACCTCCAATGGTGGGTGGCCAAGGCCTGGCTGCGTCCATCACACCCCCATCCCACAGGAGCTGCATTTTGGGGTGGTTGGACCCCAGGACAGGGCACACAAACCAGGGGTCACCCAGCCCTGGAAAACGAGCTGTGGGTTCAGTTCCTGCTGATCCCACAGGAGAGGACACTCAGATGGTCCTTGGCCAAGGCCTGGCAGTGTCCATCACACCCCCATCCCACAGGAGCTGCATTTTGGGGTGGTTGGACCCCAGGACAGGGCACACAAGCCAGGTGTCCCCTGGGGCTCTGCTCCTGCAGGTGACAGAGGCTCCCTGGGCGGCTCCCCAGGGCTACGGGCTGAGCCCCTGGCTCTGCCTCGCCCACCAGTAGAACCAGTTTGTGCTGGGACAGCCCCAGGGAGGCTCCCGCCCTTCAGGGAGGGTGAATGGCTCCGTGAGTGCCCCAGATCCAGCAGAGTCATGTGGCTCCAGCTTTATTTGCTGTTATTGCCGCTTTCAAGTGGAAAATTGATATAATAGCAGTCCTTTCTCAGCACACAGCAGTCTGCACATTTGTACAATGTTCTTTGAGGACGATCAGCAGCCACTGGCATAGAAAAGTGACAGATGCTGTCTGCAAATAATGAGCTGAAGCAGTTTCCTTTGGAAGGGAACTTAAGCAAAGTCCCTTTGAGTTTGAAAAGCCAGAGAGGTTCCCATGTGTCCCCAGAAGCTGCTCAGAAAAGGCATTTTCTAGTGGCTCATGTGGCATAATTATTCTGTGACTGTTTCTCTCACACCATCTCCTCTGGAGAGAGGGAATGACCCAGTTCCTGTTTACTGAGCCTCTCCTGCTGGGGACAGGCATGAAAGAGAATGAAGTTTATGGTTCTGTTCCCTCCTCCAGCGTTCCAGATCTGCCCCGATCCCAGGGATGAGGAGCACAGTGGGGGATGAAGCACATCCCACACCTTGGGGATGCTCACATCCCTTCCTTGCAGCTCACACCAGAACTGTTGCAGCCCCTGAGGTCTGTGAGGAGTCTCCCACCTGTGAGGCTGAAGAAGAGCACTGGGAGGTTCCATCCTGAGCCTTTGGTCCTCTCTCCTTCCTCCCTGCTTTACCTGGTGTGACCGTGTTCACAGGGGTTCTTGGATGAGGGAGGAGATGAGGATCTGACTCCATGTTTCAGAAGGCTGATTTATTATTTTATGATATATATTACATTAAAACTATACTAAAAGAATAGAAGAAAAGGTTCTCATCAGAAGGCTGGCTAAGCTAACAATAGAAAGGAATGATAACAAAGGTTTGTGTCTCGGACTCTCTGTCCGAGCCAGCTGGGCTGTGATTGGCCATTAATTAGAAACAACCACATGAGACCAATCACAGATGCACCTGTTGCATTCCACAGCAGCAGATAATCAATGTTTACATTTTGTTCCCGAGGCCTCTCAGCTTCTCAGGAGGAACAATCCTAAGGAAATGATTTTTCATGAAAAGATGTCTGTGTCAACCTGGCACAGCCACTGCCCTGTGCCATGACTGATCCTCCTCATGGAGCTCCAGCAGGTGCTCAAAGTCCTCCCATCACCTCAGAGTGCTCCAAAAAAGCCCAAATTACTGAAAATCGAGGATTTAAAGTTTCCTGGCTGGACATTTCCAGCCCTGTCAGTGAACAGGAGACACAGTTTGCCTTCAATGATGGAAATCTTCTCTGGTGCAATGTGGATGTTTCTGCACTTGGCATTTTCTGGTTATTGCCACAGCCCTGAATCCTGAGGATGAAATCAGGCTCTGGGAGCCTTTGCTCTTGGTGTCTTGGAGAGATCCAGCATCTTTCCATGCTTCTGTAGGGAACTGAACCTGCAAAAGGTACCAGCTGGGGCTTCTCTCCAGTGACAATAGCCTTGATAAACTGTCCCTCTCATTGGAGGTTCAGCAAGTCTCCAAGAATTGATTTTCTTCCAGCCTGACCTGCTCTCCTGGGCTTCTGTAGCAGTGGAATTCCTAGCAAATCCAAGGCAGGATGCTGTAATTCCCCACACATTAGCTGGGATTAATGGTGGAGCTGTGCTACACAGCACATTAAATCACAAATGGATCAAAATAACGAGGCACCATCCCCTAAGGCACCAGGGGGGAGAGCTGAGGCACAGCCTCGACCTTCATCCCCTTTCTCATTTTTAAAAGCATCATTTGCCAAACTCTTTGTTGATTTGATTCATTTTAGCTCTTTCTTTCTGTCCCTTCCTGCACATCTGTGGATGTGAATCATTTCTCAGCAAACTGAGAACGGTGTGCTGTTGTGGGAAATTAATTAATTAATACTGATAATTATGATGGATCCTGTAGACGAAACACATATAACAAAGGAGATTAAAATTAAGGGATTCTACTTCATTCCAGTGCCTGAAGGGGGCTACAGGAAGGACGGAGAGAGACTTTACAAGGGATGGAGGGACAGAAGAGAGGGAATGGCTTCAAACTGACAGGGAGTGGGGTTAGATGGGATACTGGGAAGGAATTCCTTCCAGTGAGGGTGAGGCCCTGGCAGAGCAGCTGTGGCTGCCCCTGCATCCCTGGCAGTGCCCAAGGCCAGGCTGGAGCACCCTGGGGCGGTGGAAGGTGCCTGCCCATGGAGGGGATGAGCTGTAAGGTCTGAAATAAGACAGGGTAGGAGACTTTTCTCCTTTTACTGCCTTTATTAAAAGCGATCAGCTCGGGATGAGGAAGCTCGACTGTCTGCAGTCTCCGTCTTCTTTCTCAGAGTGGCTCAGAGGAGAAGGATATGCACAGCTTTGTCCACTCGGGGCAGAGATAGGGGTCTGATCCTCAAAGGAGCCTCAGGCAAGACCCCGGAATTTCTCTCATCTCTCTGCTTCCCGGCTCCAGGTCCCCTTTCCAGGCAGCTTTCTTAGTCAGGGTGAGGGGCACAAAGGTCTCCCAACATCTCTGCAGGTCCAGCACTCTGTTCCTCATGTCCAGGAATCGCTCTAATTTCTTAATTTTACGATTGGCTCGTCGTTTTTGGGGTTTTATGATATATTTGACATCCCATAGTACACTGGTCCCGAAATTTACATATTGCAATGCCCCCCTCCTGCCACGTTTTCCCTGTCTGGTAAGGAGAAGTGCAGTTTAGCCTCAGGCCAGGTTTTATCAATACAAAAGAAGGGCTATCAGCCCAGCCCTGGCCAGGGTCTCAGTGATACAAACAGAACCATTAACTCTAACGACTTGTAATTAACATAACAAGTAACACTGCCGCAGCAACCCCGGGTCTGCAGATTTTTGTAACTTAGTTTTTTTTTTTTCTCTACAGAAATAGAATTTAACAAAAATCTTGTTCATAACAAGGTCCCTTCCCACCCAACCCATTCCAGAACTCCATTATGATTCCAGATTCTCTCACAAGAATTCTCTGCGGTTTTGTTGCCTTTAAAATCTCCCAGCTCTGGACACAAAATCTGAGCACAGATTTCATCCAGGGTTGGGCTCTCCTTGCCTGGTTTTGCTCTTGGTTGTTCAGGGGTGATTTTTTTGCTGATGTTGACCTGGACTGGAGGTTTTCCTGAGCTCTGTGTTGTTCAATTAACTGTTCTGTGTGAGATGGAGATCCCTGGCACTGAAGGGATAATCATTTAGTGACAGCAAAGGACAAGAAGGTTGCAGAGCAGAGAGAGTGAAAATCCCCATCCCCAAAGTGGCAGAGCAGGGCCGACCCCTGTCAGGACCCAGGACATCCCTCTGTCTGTCCAGAACTGCCAGAGCTCTGCTAGGGGGCTCAGAGACCCTGGCACAGAGCCCAAAACACCTGTGGGTTTGATTATGACCCATGGAGCAAATTACCAACCTTATATGATGATCAGCAAGCCACAACAGTTTAGGTAGAATAATAGTGAAGTTATCACAGGGTGCAAAAGTAGATTTTGGGGTTTCTGGTATGGGGATTCAGGGGGGAAAGATGGAGGGAACTGGGCGTGTCCAGCCTTTCTCCTTCTTCTTCTTGGCCTCCATCTTCTGCTGTGATGGTGGCACTTTTGGATTGGTTTGGAGTAGAAGCTCACTGTCTAACACAGGTGATAGGAATTGGGAAGGAATTGTAAACATTGTACACGTAGTTTTTAGTATAAAGACATAACACTGCCCTGGGGCAGGCAGAGTGCCTGGAACTGTCCTGCTGGATGGACCTCGGCAGGGCAGGAGAAAGAATTTTATAGATAAGATACAATAAACACCCTTGAGACCGAGAAATGAAGAGCCCTGACTCCTTCTTCAAGCGTTGGGCTGGGAAAAGAGACTTTCCAACTTTTCTTGGGGTCACTGTGAGCAGCTAGAGATCCCGACAAATCCCTCTCTCAGCCTGGCTGGCAGGCAGGGAATTGCCTGCCTGGGGAGCAGCCTGAATGGTTCAGGGGAAAATCAGCAGCTCCAAGGAAAATACCCACCCCATCCTGGGGCTGGAATAGTTTGAGTGACAACAAAACCTCACACAGCAGAGCTGGGAGGATTCAAGGCTCTGCCAATGATTCTGCAGATGCCCAAAGCTAAGGGAAGGGAGAACAAGTGACCATGAGGTGACAGGGAGAGGATTCATCCAACATCAAACAGGAATCTGGCCTGGAGACAGCAGACAGGCTCCAGCTCTGGAGAGCAGCTCCTCTGTCACAGACATCTTTTGTGAAAAATCCTTTCCTTAGGATTTTTCCTCCTGAGAAGCTGAGAGGCCTCAGGAACAAAATGTAAACAATGATTATCTGCTGCTGTGGAATGCAACAGGTGCATCTGTGATTGGCCTCATGTGGTTGTTTCTAATTAATGGCCAATCACAGCCCAGCTGGCTCAGACTCTCTGTCTGAGACAAAAGTTTTTGTTATTCATTCTTTCTTTTTCTATTCTTAGCCAGCCTTCTGATGAAATCCTTTCTTCTATTCCTTTAGTATAGTTTTACTATAATATATATCATAAAATAATAAATCAGCCTTCTGAAACATGGAGTCAGCTCCTCGTCTCTTCCCTCATCCTCAGACCCCTGTGAGCACGGTCACACTCCTCAAACACAACCCCATCCTGCAGCCCCTGCCTCTGTACCTCCACCATGGATGGAAAAGGCATTTCCCAGGCACAGAGAGCCCAGCAGGACACAGAGGGGCCCGTTTGGAGGGGCTCTGTGTGTCCACGGCTGTCACAGCTGCCCTCTCCAGCAGCTGCAGAGCAGCCTCAGGGCCTGCACACACGTTTCCTCCAGGAGAAACCACCTGAAAGCAGGTGAGGACAGGAGGAGGCTGACCCAGGGCCAGGGAAGGGTTTAACCCTTCCTCCAGGCAGGCTGTGGAGCCAGCAGCACGTGGATAAAACATTCAAAAACATCTCCAGAACATCCCTGTGGGGAGGGAATGGATCAAAAGGACAAGGACCAGCCCTGGAGGACAGTTCTACGTGTGCAGATGCAAGGGCAAGGCAGCAGCTGGAGGAGAAAGGGAAGCCCTAAAAAAGCAGCTCTGAGGACAGGCAGGGGCAGGGGCTTGGCCCCGGCCTCGGGCAGGGACAAACAGCTCCTCTGCATTGTCTTGGGTTATTTTCATCTCCCCTTTGGTGCCTCTGAAGGGAGGCTGAGCACCCCTGGTGTCAGAGGAGCCCAGAGCTGCCTTTGCCTCCTTCAGTCTGTGCAATTTCCCAGACGAGCAAGCGGAGCACGGCCTTGGGAAGGGCTCCCATGAGAAAAGCAGCCTCCGGGAGCTCTGTCCCTGTGTTCCCTTTCTCTGTGGGGCTGCAGCACACAGCTGAGGGTGCTGTGGGTGCCCATGAGGCCACGGGTCCCCATCCTGGTGGGGTGGAGCGGCCGTGTCCTGCTGTCCCCTCTGCGGTCTGGGGATGGCAAGCCCGATTTGGGGCTCATGATCTCCTCCTGCAGTCAGACAGCTGGGGCAGGGTGTGAAAGCATCCCCGAGGGCACCGGAGCTGGAGGGAGGGGAGCTGGGGGGCTGGGAGGGACCAGGCAGCGGGCAGAGCCCGAGGAGCTCTGAGGAGGAGGAGGATGGATGGTCTGGCATCCCCCCCTCCTTCCAGCATCCCTGCATCCCTCCCACGGCAGCAGCATCACACCCTCCCTCCCTCCCGCAGCTCCCCGCGCCTGCAGAGGCCTCTGCTTCCCCTCCTCCTCCTCCTCCTCCTCCTCCTCCTCCTGCTGATCGCCCAGCCTCGGTTACCGGGAGCCGTTCCTTACCTGGTCCGCGGGGGCTGCGGGGTCGCGGAGCTTTGGGACCCCGGGCTGTAAGAACCAGACAGCACCGGGCTGGGGTCGCTGCGTTGTCCCGGCGGCAGGGACAGTGCCCAGCCCTGCAGAAGTGCGGCAGGGACAGTGCCACAGGCTGGCAGAGATGCAGCAGGTTACAGAGCCACGGCAGAGGTGCAGCAGGGACAGTGCCTAGCCATGCAGAGGTGCAGCAGGTTGCAGAGGTGCAGCAGGGACAGTGCCACAGGCTGGCAGAGGTGCAGCAGGTTGCAGACCCATGGCAGAGGTGCAGCAGGGACAGTACCCAGCCCTGCAGAGGTGCAGCAGGTTGCAGACCCATGGCAGAGGTGCAGCAGGGACAGTACCCAGCCCTGCAGAGGTGCAGCAGGTTGCAGAGGTGCAGCAGAGGTGCAGCAGGGTCACTGCCCAGTCCTGCAGAGGTGCAGCAGGTTGCAGAGGTGCAGCAGAGGTGCAGCAGGGACAGTGCCCAGCCCTGCAGAGGTGCAGCAGGTTGCAGCCCCATGGCAGACACCGGGAGCAGGCTGGGGACGCGCACACGGAGGTGGCCGGGAATAAAACAATAAAATTCAGTCCCGGCTCCTGCATTCCCTGCTCGTTTCCCTGTGACTGACTGCAGCACACCCGGCTCCCTGCTCCCAGCACAGCTGCACGCTCTGATCGATGTGTTTGGCTTTGCATCCCTCCTGTGCAGCTGCTGGCGGTGGCAGTGACACCCGAGGGCAGCTCTGGGCTTTGTTCTCTGTCATTCACCGTCTGTGGCCTGAATGCAGAGTCCAGGCAGGCTCCTGCTGCTCACCTGGCCCTCTGGAGTGTGGGGTTCATCACAGCCCCTCCTCGTCTGCCCCCCAAATGAGAGCCAGGCTTAGGATCCCAAAAATCCGCCCGGCAGCCGGGCACTCTGCTGCACAGACAGACGAGGCTGGGGAGTGAAAGCCAGAGGAAAAACAGAGTTCCCAGTTTGTTTACTACCTCTTGGCACACATCCATGCCCAGCTTTTTACATCCCAGCGCCGGGCTCGGCAGGCTGGGAGAGCAGGATGGGCTCGGGGGGACCATCCCGGGACCTACGAGCTGCTGCTCACACGGGAAATGCCAAACTGTGAATCCAGCAGTGGGACTGTGCCTGTGCTGGCGAGGGATGAGGGATTGCAGCCCCAGCTGCTCGGGGAACAGCTCTTCCCTGGCTGCTGAGCTGCCACGGGAAGCAAAGCTGACGTCATTTCTGAGCAGGGAAATTTGTGGAGGTTTCTGGAGAGAAAGGAGAGAAAGGCTAATCCAGAAGTGCTGATATGCAGGGTGAGATTTAGATGTAAATCAAAGCTCACAAAAGGAGGTGTTTGGGCAAAGACCTTCCTTCCCTGGGTCAAGAGAGCAGCCAGTTTAATAAAATCACAATTCTGTGACCATCTTATACCTGACAGTAGGGAAAACGTGACCATAATGGTGTTTTCAGCTAGAAGGTAATTCCAAAATAAGCAACCATAAAAAGAAAGAAACATTAAACACTCATTAATCTGAAACTAGCTTCACCAAGGATTGACTTCAACCCCCACAAAGCCCCACTGCTTGTGCTGGGTGTGACAAGGACAATGTCACCCCTGTTAGGTGACAATCCCAGCACGTGAGGG